>CAUJNA010003532.1:447442-542442 GCA_963377175.1 Effrenium voratum | reverse complement strand
CGTCCTGATCGGTGGAGTGCCGTCGCTTCTTGGTCTCTGTGGATGTATCTTTTTCGGATTTTTCCTTGCTTTGTTGGTCGGTATTCACATAGTTGAAGAAGGCGCCGGCGAATTCATGGATCTTGGTGTCGTACATTTCAACGTCTTCACGAGTGAGAGACTTCTTCATGATCCAGTTGTTGCTCATCATGATGTTCCGCTCAGGATCAAATGCTGCAACACTATTCTTCGCCTCGATGGTCCTTGAGGAATGCAAGGATCAACAATGCATCTCTTCCTGTTGGCACATGTGTCAATGCTGCTTCTGGCGCGTCGTCGTCGAGGATAACGTCGTCCATGCATGCCATGTGGATGCGCACTCTCCCCGAAGGGTTTGACTGGGATTTCCCAGATTTTGAGCCCGTTCTCCATGATGCTGATCAGCTGATTTCCATATGTTGCATGGAACATAAACGTGATGGGCTTCTTCGCGAACGGCTTGATCTTTCTCTCTTCTTCAATGGTGGTGCCGGCCTTCGCATTCTGGATTTTGCCTGGGCTGTGCCTTCGTCTTCATGGGGCGCGTCGGATCTTGAAGGATGCGGACTTGGAGGAACGGATTCTGTTGGAAGATCGTAGTCCGGTTCTTCTTGACGAGGTTCACTCTTCTGTCCAGGCCAAAGGGGGCGTCCAAAGTATTGGAGATCGACTGGTCGAGTATGACCGCTGTTGCATCTCACGTAGAATTCCATCTCTGGATCATTGAGGAATCCTCTGCCATCAGGCCTGAGTGCATCATATGCGGATCTGGACGATGATCTGGATGTAAGGTTGTCGATCCATCGATTCCTTGGAACAATGCATCCCTTGTCCTTGCGTTCCTTGTATGACCCGTCCACGGATGGATGCACAAAAGCAAACGTGCCTTTCCATAATCCGCAAACATAGTCATCAGGAAAAGTCCTAGCTTATTGCCCATGAAGTTCCTCGCATGTGTAATGCATCCCAGTGCATCGTAGAGCTCAACGGATCCGTCAGGATTCATTTCCACTTGTCGTCGGCATTCTCTGTCGGTGCCCTGATTTGGATCATGTCGAAAGCATCCGGAAAACAATCTGCTCAATCGCTCGATTCGCCAGAGGATGAGGTCGGTGATCTGTTTTGCCTTGGATGGATTCATGTGGAAATAGCTGCAAACCTGCTCGACATTCTGGACGGTCCTGTCAAGGTCAAACATGCGGTTGTGGCATACCATCGGGATGATGTCGGTTCCGAAATCTTCCGGCTGAGCATTGGTATAGCAGCAGATACTGTAGACCTTCTTGATGAAGTCCATGTATTGTCTCTCTGCATGCTGGCCTTCACCTTGGAGTGTTGGCTGCCAGTAATCATTGAATCTGGCTCTCAACCAGAATACCCTGGCTGCAGGTTCTCGTTCATGCTCGGGAATGAAGTGGAAGTCCGGATACGAGTCGACGATGGTAGAGCACTCCTTGCAGTATTCGGCCACGAAGGTGAGGAATCGAGAATTCCAGAAAGGTCTTGGATGTACGGATATCCTCTGGAGGTGGATGCCGGTATCTGATTCTTCGGATGTCTGCCACCGATCGTTGGATGTGAGAGTTGTCCGCATCGCTGGTCGCCTTGGAAGTGCAGGTCGTTCACCAGGATTGTTGTCGGATTCTGTCTCCTCATCCAATGTATTCTTTGGTGCTGGCTTAGCCTTTGACACAAGCCTCAATGTCGGTGGTGGTGACTTCGGAACCAGTTTCGGATGTGGCATCGCCTTCGGCTTCGGATTTCCTGCGGGAGGTTGCTCTTCTTCATGCGGATCATCATCGTTGTCGGTATTTCGATCGTAATCTACCTGCTCCATGTCGGATGGATTCTCATCGGCGACCTGCTCCACGGGGCAGTCGGATGTCTCATCTTCCTCATCGCGAGAAGGAGATTCCTTCAAAGGAGATGCACGTCTCTTCACTAGCGGCTTCGGCGAAGGAGCCGCAGTGCTGGATCGTCCAAAGATCGAATTGAGAAACGGCATGTCTTCGAGATGATCAAGCATACACGATGGAATGGTTGTAAACCAAGTGGCTGCGGATGCAGACACATATTTCTTGAGATTCAAAAAGGGTCAAGTGCAAAAACACGCATCACGGCGTTGAGGAATTGAAAATGTGCAAAATGAAAAACTCATGCATCAGAATTCGTGGACATGCGGATCATGCCCAGGTTCCCCAATAAGCAAACATGGATTCTGCTATGCCGACTCCTGCAAAGGCAATGATGTCGGGTCCGTGCCTTGTTCTGCAACATAGTACGGAAAGGTGGATGTGCTTTAGCTGAATGCTTGGTCAGCGAATCTGCCAGGCAATCTTCACTTCGTACATGTGCAAGGTCATGCATCTGTCCGCTGTTGCTTTCTTTTCTCAACATTTGGATCAAATGCATTGTTTCTTTCTGTTCCAGTTGATGTGTTGTGGATGCGGTTGTGACAAGATTATTCGCATCAGTACGGATGTGTACATCTGCGATTTCGCCTGTTATGTCTGACCAGAGACCGCGAAGAAATGACGCTGAACCGAACAACGCATCAGTCCGTGCAATCCTGCAACAGTAGTGGACAGTGTTGTGGCGGTGATCTTATGCGTCTCATAGTCGACCAATGAGCCTCTCGAGTTCGATGAGCCCTGGCGAAGATCTCTTTGTTCTGCAAGAAATATAACATGCGCACGTTGGGATGGCTTATCTTCATTGTTGCGATAGGATGCATCTGGATAACCAACTATGCGTGTCTTGCCACGAAGGGGCCAGAATCTCATACTAAGCGGAATGCTTTTGATGGTTCTGACTGTATTATTAATGGCGCGAACGTCCTCAATGGTCGGAGATGATGCCTTCGATGCGCACCTGGAGAATTGGTAACCAATGTGGAATTGTGTTCGCGATTGTAACCAATTGATCTGACCTAAGACACTTCTGTATGCAGTATGCATTTGTGGAGTGAGAGGAGTGTCGTCCTTCAGGTATTTGTCAAAGGTGATCCTCTGAAGTTCGTCAATGGCAACGTTCTGATGGAGATTGATGTAGCAGCCATGCTTGTCGTCTTGCTTGCATTGGATGCGTTGTCCTACGAAGAGGCAATCATTTTTGTCTTCGGAACCAACTTGAAAATCTTTACGAAGTCGTCCCAGGATTTCCTTCTCGAACACATCGTCACCCGTCATAAGAAGATCATCAACATGAAGAGAAAGTGCTCCATGAACTTGTCGATTCTTGGCATTGTTACCGGAGACGGGATCCATGAGGTAATCAACTGCTCCTTCTATATCGAAAGTATTGGATGATTTCTTTTCACTCATCAATGCGGGTTTCGGAAGCTGCTTGCCGTAGTAGACATAGGTACAACGGTCTGCCCTGGTTGGCACCAATCCGTAAGAACGGAGTGCCGAATCAAGGATGTTCCACCATCTGCGGGGTGCGTCATTTAGCCCGTAGGTAGGCAGGCTTCTTCATGAGTGCTCCGATGTGTGGTGGGTATCCCATTTCAGGAGGGATCTGACAAATGATATCACGAGTCTGATCGTATGTTGGAGGAATGCTGTCTTCAAGTCCATGTGGAATATATTCCAGCCTTGATTTTTGGCTGCTTGGATTGCAAAGCGGAAGCCACTCCTGGATGCAGCAGGACTGTCTGTCTGCTGATCGTTCTTCTGCTTGTCTTGGAAGCCCCGGAGGACCCAGCGGGCCTTGGTCTTCAGGAAGTTACCATCCTTGTCTCGCTTTAGGGTAAGGACCCAGCGACCGGTAACCCAGTTCCTGACATGAATCTTGCGTGTATCGACCAAGTCGAACACTTCGTTGTCAAGCCAAGATTTGCACTCAAGAAGCTTGGCTTCAAGGAATTGCTTCTGATAAGCTCTTGTCTCAGTGGCTGTCGCTTCCTGCCGCTTCTTGCCAATGAGTACGGATGTGGATGAAGCCTTCAAGGATTCTTGCTTGGATGAGTACAAGACTATGAGAGCACGGTCATCCTCGGTCATGTTCTTGCATAGCCGTTCAACATGATTCTTATCTGTGTGTTTCTGATGAGAGAATCCGCATCGGGGCGATGGGTTGAAGGTCCCTTTCACACATCCAAGGAGGACAGGGTTCTTCTGCTCGGCTGTCACGAATGACCAGTGTGCCTCATAGAGAACGAGATCAGCTTCGTGATCATCGTAAGCTCTGGTCCTCTGAGAGTCTTCTGATTCTCCATCTTCTTGGTCAGTATGTCTCATGGTTCTCTCTGAACTTCCAGTGCCGGATGAGGTTGGAACATGAGGGATCAGTTCTTCCTCACTATCGAATTGTACCAGCAAGTTTACTGGATTGTTCGGATTGAAATTGGATGAAGATGCAGGTTCATTTCTGGGAGAATGCTCAGGTGACTCATCATTGTCATCTGGCTTCTTCTTCTTCTTCTTCCCAGTTTTCTGCTTCTTGGATGGACTGCCCTGCACGGGTGCAGTTGGTTCTTCTTGTTCAAGTGTTGGCAGTTCAAGATCTTCATCATGGTCTTCTGCTTCGGGATTCGTTAGAATTGCATGTGGCGAAGGTACCACGACAGTCGGAAGAATTGGTTGAGATGATTGCGACTGTGACGGCAAAGAGACATCACCCCCCAGTCGATTGAGTCCGCTTGAGGATGAAATGGACGGTTTTTGCAGGTTTGTCGTGTGGCGGCAGCGGTGGATCTACTGGACTGTCGGGTGATATCGCGGTGCTGGCGGCATGGGATGATCTGGTCGATCATTTTGATCAGGCTGATGTGGAGGATGCGGTGGAGGATCTGACATGTGCTCGTTCAGTGGAGTTGGAGGTCTTGGATCAGGCATGGGATGGTCCGGTTGATCAGGCGGCTGCTGTGTGTCAGGTTGTTGAGGTTCATCCGTTGGAGCTGTTGGATCCGTCTCGATGGGCATCGGCTTGATAGCCGGTGCATCTGAGAATGACTGATGAACGGATGAAAACATGACTGCGTGCGAAGTCTTCGGCCTTAATATTCTCCCATTCAGCTGATCAGGTTGCCAGAAGGATATGATCGCATCGTCCGGAGGTGACGTGATTGGCATGTTAATGCCGATGGTGTGGACGTATGCTGTGCATGGATCATACTGAGTGGATGAGATGCACAATTGTCTCAGCTTCTTGCAACCATTCCACATGTTCTGACATCGCCAGTCATTAGGATCTTGTTTGAAGATATCGATTTCAGTCCCCGGAAAATACTGGTACTGCTTCATCGTCTTCTGAAACTTTTGGACTAGCGGATCTTGAATGACCAATGGTTGAACGTCCTTGTTGAACAGGAGGTCCTGAATTCTGACCGTAAGACTACTGCTGGTCATATTGAACTCCTTGTCAATGGCTTCCATCTCCTTCCTGAGGATGTCAACTTGCTTGATGGTGAATGGTTCGAAAAGGTCTTCCAAGAGGTACACCTCGCTGTCAAGTGGTTTCACCTTCAAGTGTCGCAGGAGGATGTGCGCGAGATCCTGACAGAACTGGTAAGGATACACCTGTGCCAGTTTGGTTCTGCTTCCGAAAGTACCAGCATTTCCCTCGAGGGGTTGATGTTCGTGTTTGACTGAGCTGGTAAAATTCTTACTTCTGAGTCCGGATTCAGGATCTTTCAGTCCGTATGCACAGAAAGGGAAATCTCCCCAGGTCACGGATGGATCTGAGAATAGTTGTTGCACACATTTCAGATTCCATATCTTGCATGTCTGAGGATTTTCAATGATGAAGTATCTTCCGTGCTTCAACTGATATCGCGCAATGGATGCCACAAACTCAACCATGGGAAGATAGCGTTTCCGCTTCTCCCAGGCTCTTTGTTGGTCTTGCTGGATGTTCTGCATATTTGACCACGGTCCACAGACCGGTGCCATCAGGATTACATCAGGTGCTTGCTCCTTGATGATCTCCATGACCATGTCCCTTGGATGTCATTACGTCGAATCCGACGCGGATGTCTACGGGAGTCCCAACCTTACGACCTGTGAGTGCGCAGCATTGACTGAATCTGGCACTTCCTGCAAAGATCTCGAGAAGGTGGATCTTTTCCTTACGTACACAATTCCAATGTGCTTGTTCAGGAACGGATGTGAGGTCCTCGACGAACATGTTCTCTGCCGGATGAGGTGCTGCAGGCTTGGGAGTTGTCTTACCCGCGATACGTAATGGCACTGAGGATTTTGGCTTAGGAGCTGGTGCGGATGACTCTTTCTTCTTGGAATCGGCTGAGGAGCCGGCTTGCTCTTGCTGCAAGGATTCTAGCTCTTCTGGTAAGAGAAGGTCAATTCCAGGTTTCCCCGGAGGGATGGTTTCATCCTTTCTGACCTTCGTCATGTTGACCTTGATGAGTCGAGTCCCAAGATCAAGTCCTACCATTGCTCCTTCAATGGAAACGACTTTTCCTTTTAGCCATATTCCTCCCTTGCTTCCCTCGGAACGGATCTTGGATTTGTCTTCCTGCCAGTAAAATACCTTGTCCTTCACCTGAAGAGGCTTAGAACTCATTCGGAGATTTTGAGCAAGGTCTCGTCGGATGTCTTCGGAGTGACGTGCTTCTTGGAATGCTTGCTTGGACAGCTGCTTGATCTGGATGGCTGTCAGCTCTTCCTCATTCCTGTCAATCGTCAACTGAGTTGGTGTTGCGACATCGAGTTGGATGAGATCTGCTGGTCGTCTTCCGAATGCGAGTTCCAATAGTGTTACACCCCCGTAGGTGACAGTCTGATTCCTGACAGTTGCAGCTGCCTTCACCAGCTGTCTGTATGTCACTTTCTTCAGTGTGCAGGTGCTGTGCCTGCCTTGATGGAACTTAGCATGATCTTGAGTTGTGCCTTCAGGAGTCGAACTGCAGCTTCAGCTCGATTTGGCCATGGTGTGTTTGGTCCCATGGATATCGGTGTGATGCCAAGGGGTTGATAGAAATGTTCCCATGTCTTCGTCATGAAGGCTTGATCTGCGACAACTGATTTGGGCTGCAAGTGGTACTGGTCAAAATAGTTCCTGAGGACAGTGATGTTCTCGACTTCTTGCGTAGTTGTCACTGCCTCTGCAGTGAGCAATGTTGTTGCTCCATCCAGGATGACAAAAACAATGATGTGTTCTCCTGTTCCAAGAGGAACTTGACAGTGATCAATGAATGTCATGTCACCGAAGGTATCCGCTCTAAGTCCACTCGTCTTGCTTCGTGATGGTGCTTGTTTTGCCGCTTGGCAAACTTCACATTCACTTCGGATTTTGTCAAATAGATCGATTGTTGATTTTGGCAATTGAAGCGAACGAGTTCTGAATCGAAATTGATCTGTTGTCATGTGATGATGCTGGAGGTGAAAGGATCTGGCTCAATGGTCGACCGGCCCTTCTTGTCGATGATCCTGTCTGCTGCCGATCCGGAACCTGCTTCTTCGTCCTTAAGCGAATTGTCCGCGAAGGTGAAAATGGTCTTACCTTTCCACAGGATAATCATTGGTTTGTTTGCCTGGGATGTAAGTCTCCAATTGTCTTCTAGGATTTCTGGATCTCCACCTTTGGATGCATCTATGATTTCCGTGGTACGCTCTCGGCTGATGTTATCAGGATTGATTGGACATTCCTTGGCTCCATTTGGTGTGAACAGCGCCTTGCGAGGCGTGACGTGCACACGGATGAGCTGCTTGTTCTTCTTATCAAGGATCCAATGGTTCTGCTTTTGAGACCCAATGATTCTTGGAGTTGCTAGGTCCTCCTTCGTCTTGGATGATTTGGACGCACAAACAGTTTCACTCTTGGAGATATCCCCGGAGGGAAACTTGATGCTGTTGTCATCATCGTAGACGTAGTTGGTGAGGCCCTTGATGGCAATTTCTCCATGTGCTTTCACTCTTGCAACTCCAGCGAGGTCGACGAGTGCATGTCCTGTGCCGGATACTGGAACTGCTTGACGGTCCATGCCAAAGGCCTTGCGTGACGGCAACTTGCGTGTGATCTTGTCACATTGAGGTGTGTGCTTGATGGTCATGTAGAGGTTCCGCATCTGACTGATGCTGAGGAGGATCGGTACAGTTCCTTGTTCAAGGACGTCGATGTTGGTACTGCATGGAGGAGTTGTGTGATATCGGAGATGCAAGGTCCAATTTACCTTGGCTGTTTCTCCGTTTGCAAAAGTGAACTTGGTCTCCGCCGGGATGTACTGATAGGAGATGAGGTGCTTCATGGGTTCGATGGCCTGAGTAAAAAGCTGGATTGCATGCCAGCTGCCCATGGATCGGATCGCATAGGTCGGATTGTGCTGAGGGTTGATGACAGGCGCCATCAGCTTTGTTGCCAAAAGGCTGTGATTTGTTGTTACGGACAACTGTATCTGATTGGATCAGCTTCCCGTGGATGGCTTCTTTCTCATGCTGCTGATATGCGTCATGGAATGCCATTAGTGCTTGTCCTGTGCTGGATGTCTCATGGAATGAGTACCAGCCTTGTTCGTTCCATGTCCACGATTGATCCCAATCTTGGTCTGTCCACCTCCGGCTTCTCTGCGATGGCTGCGAACGTTTTGGATTTTCCTTTGTCATGTCCGCCTTTTCCTTTGCCATTCTCAGAGGATGGATAACCCTTGTTTCCGTCATAGGGATATTGGAATTTGGATTTTCCTTTCTTTCCCTTCTTTCCCAGAACCGCTTTTCGAAAGGGTTTGAAGCAATTTCCCTTTTCCTTTTCTCTTTTTGAATCTGAAATTCCGCCCTGACACTTTTCTTGCTATGAACGCATCGTTCTCTTCGAGGACCCAGAATGTCTCTTCATCGTTGTTTGACATGAATCCTTCAAGTCCATCTTCATCTTCAACCCAAAAGCCTTCTTCTCCTTCGTATTCACCTTGTTCGAGGATGAAGAATGGGTTGCTTCGGTTGCATCCTTGAGGTCGGATGGATGGATGTTGGATGGATGTCCTGGTCGTGATGAAGAGTTCATGGTAATGCGTCTTCAGCATCTCATAGGAGTAGTTCTCGAGTGAATGTTTCTCAGTGACATGGCACTGGTCAGTCTTTCCCTCTGCTGATCTGACAATTCACTGCGCAATGAGATTATCCCCGACTGCATTCCCGTGATACTGAGGAACTCTTGGTTCTGCCTTCTGTGATTGAAGAAACTGAGGAGCCTGTACAGATACACGTTGGTCGCACCTTTCAGGAATTACTTCTTCAGCGTGTTCTTGAAATAATTAACTCCTTCATCAGGATCTTGCAAAAGGTCATTTTGGAGGACTGCCTTGTACATGTAAGCATCTCCTGTGAGTCTGCTTTTGAGGAGTGGTCCTCTCTTGGGTGCTTCCACCGTGGTGATTGTCACCCAGTCGTCCACGAGTTCTTCATACCTGAGCCAGCTGACTTTTCCGTCGTACGAAGAAGGGGGAAAAATGTTTTCGGGGGGGGAACTGGGGAGAAGATCAAGGGGGGGGGGGAGGGAAAGATCTTGGGGGACAAAGGCCTCAGGGGGGAAAGAGGGGAAAGGATGTCAACCGGGAAAGGGGGGGAAAGATCTTAGCGAGGAAAAGGGAGAAGATCTCAGGGGGGGAAAGCCCTTAGAAGGAAAAGGGGGGAAAGGATCTCAACAGGGAACTGGGGGGGGACAGATCTTAGGGAGGAAAGGCAGAAGATCTGGAGAAAAAAGGGAAAGGGGAGACATGATCTCAACAGGGAAAGGGGTGGAAAAGATCTTAGGGAGGAAAGGGAGAAGATCTGGGGGACAAAGGCCTCAGCGGGGAAAGAGGGGAAAGGAGTCAACCGGGAAATGGGGGGAAAAGGGAGAAGATCTCAGGGGGGGAAAGGCCTTAGAAGGAAAAGGGGGGAAAGGATCTCAACAGGGAACTGGGGGGGGGGGGGAAGACCTTAGGGAGGAAAGGCAGAAGATCTGGGGAAAAAAGGGAAAGGAGAGAAATGATCTCAATAGGGAAAGGGGCGGACAAGATCTTAGGGAGGAAAGGGAGAAGATCTGGGGGAAAAAGGCCAACAGGGAAAGGGGGAAAAGATCCTAGGAAGGAAAAGGGAGAAGCTCTCAGGGGGGGAAAGGCCTTAGGAGGGAAAGGGGGGAAAGGATCTCAACCGGAAAAGAGGGGAAGGGTCTTAGGGAGGAGAAGGGAAAGGGTGGGAAAGATCTTAGGGAGGAAAGGGTGGGGAAAAAAGGGGAAAGGGGAGAAATGATCTCAACAGGGAAAGGGGTGCTGGGGGACAAAGGGGGGGGAAGATCTTAGCGAGGAAAAGGGAGAAGATCTCAGGGGGGGAAAGGTTTTAGAAGGAAAAGGGGGGAACGGATCTCAACAGGGAACTGGGGGGGAAAGATCTTCGGGAGGAAAGGCAGAGGATCTGGGGAAAAAAGGGAAAGGGAAGAAATGATCTCAACAGGGAAAGGGGTGGAACAAATCTTAGGGAGGAAAGGGAGAAGATCTGGGGAAAAATGCAAACAGGGAAAGGGGGGAAAAGATCTTGGGAAGGAAAAGGGAGAAGCTCTCAGGGGGGGAAAGGCCTTAGGAGGGAAAGGGGGGAAAGGATCTCAACAGGGAAAGGGTGGGAAAGATCTTAGGGAGGAAGGGGGGGGGGGGGGGAAGATCTTAGGGAGGAAAGGGAGAAGATCTGGGGGGGAAAGGGGGGAAAGGATCTCAACCGGAAAAGAGGGGAAGGGTCTGAGGGAGGAGAAGGGAGAAAGATCTCAGGGGGGGAAAGGCCTTAGCGAGTAAAAGGGGGGAAAAGGTCTCAACACAGAAAGGGTGGGAAAGATCTTAGGGAGGAAAGGGGGGGAAAGATCTTAGGGAGGAAAGGGGGAAGATCTGGGGGCAAAAGGCCTTAGAGGGAAAGGATCTCAACAGGGAAAGGTGGGAGAAGATCTTGGGCAGGAAAAGCGAGAAGATCTCAGGAGGGGAAAAGGCCTTAAGATCTCAGGCGGGGAAAGGCCCTAGGGGGCAAAGGGTGGAAAGGATCTCAACAGGGAAAGGGGGGAAAACATCTTAGGGAGGAAAAGGGAGAAGATCTTGGGGGGAAAGGGGGAAAGGATCTCAACTGAGGGAAAAGAAAGGCCTTAGGGGGGAAAGGATCTCAACAGGGAAAGGGGGGGAAAACATCTTAGGGAGGAAAAGGGAGAAGATCTTGGGGGGGAAAAGGCCTTAGGGGGGAAAGGGGGGGAAAGGATCTCAACAAGAAAAGGGGGGAAAAGATCTTAGGAAGGAAAAGGGGAAAGATCGCGGGAGGAAAAAAAGCCCTTAGAAAGATCTTAGGGAGGAAAAGGGAGAATATCTCAGGGGGGGAAAGGCCTTAGGGGGGAAAGGGGGGAAAGGATCTCAGCAGGGAAAGGGGGGAAAGATCTTAGGGAGGAAAGGGAGAAGATCTGGGGGCAAAGGCCTTAGGGGGGAAAGGGGAGAAATGATCTCTACAGGGAAAGGGGTGGAAAAGATCTTAGGGAGGAAAGGGAGAAGATCTGGGGGAAAAAAGGCCAACAGGGAAAGGGGGGGGGGGAGATCTTAGGAAGGAAAGGGAGAAGCTCTCAGGCGGGGAAAGGCCTTAGGGGGGAAAGGGTGGGAAGGATCTCAACAGGGACAGGGGGGAAACAATCTTAGGAAGGAAAAGGGAGAAGACCTGGAAAGGCCTTAGGGGAAAGGGGGGAAAGGATCTCAACAGCGAAAGGGGGCAAAGGATCTTAGGGAGGAATAGGGAGAAGATCTCAGCGGGGGGAAAGGCCTTAGGGGGGAAAGGGGGGGAAAGGATCTCAACAGGGAAAGGGGGGGGGGGAAAGGGGGGGAAAGGGAGGAAAAGGGAGAAGATCTCAGGGGGGAAAAGGCCTTAGGGGGGAAAGGGGGGAAAGGATCTCAACAGGGAGAGGGGGGAAAACATCTTAGGGAGGAAAAGGAAAATCTCAGAGGGAGCAAGGGCCTTAGGGGGGAAAGAAACATCTTAGAGGGGAAGGGGGCAAGGGGACAATTCCAAAGGGACGCAAATAAGAAAGCAGGCCTGTAATGTCGGCGGCCTGAGCCGGAGGCGTTAAAATATACTCGATGGCATATCGCAGGCAACTCAAGGGTACGCGGTTTCAACCCGATACAGCAAGGCAAGTCGCTCACCATAGTCCTATGTGCGGAAAGTTTAGGAGGCAAGGGTTCCCTATACTTCCCCGCGAAACGTCAGGCCTGCAAAAGGAATCTCATTGTGACTTGGCAACTACAAGGTGATGTTCGAAGTCGCACGAGTCAAAAAAGGTTCTCAAGTGCGCCTCCAAGGAACCACACTTGCATGGCATCTCCAACAAAACTTGGGCTAAGTCTCCAATGACGTTCTGGTCGCACGCTCAACATAAACAGCGTTCCGAAAGCTCTCTGGACTCAGCCCCTTGCATCCGAATCCGCACACAGGCCATAGAGCTCATCCTGGGCGTGCGGCACCTGCCAAGCTATGGACAACCACGCGAAGAAGAACCTCTACATAGAAGCAGAATAATCGCATCGCAGGCCTTTGCGATTTTTCTACAGATAGCTGACAGCCATAGGGGTTCTAACTTCAAGTAAAGCAGGAGCCGCTGAGGCTCAGGATTCTGGCCAGGTGCTGTTGTAGCGCTTCTGCAGAGTGCTGTTGCAGGGGCGCACGCTGCAGACTGAGAGACTCAGAGTTGCGCAGGGTTCGGTAGGGTGTTGCGGCGTCAGATCCTGGAGTTGCCGAAGCCCTGGAACGGGCGGCACGTGAAGCAAATCACCCGAATTCCGGAAAGCAAGTGCCGATCTTGCCGCACTATCCATGCAGATTTTGGCAAGCGAATTGCTGGAGCACTCTGTTGTGAGCCGCTCTGCTCGGCAGGTTAAGCAAATTCACGACAACATTGGCCCTGAGAGGCGGCGCGTTGAGCAAATCGACCAAAGATACACGTGTCTCTGTATTGGAATGGGCCTTAGTTCGTCGGCTGACTGCACATTCTTGCTATCTGGGGTCTATGCTGGTATTATTTCCTAGTGTTGCTTTCCATGTCGCCGCTCTCTCCGAAGTTTTCTGATGTCTCAACCTGGACTGGAAAGGTCCTCTTGCCACACTCAGCCAACCTCCCGGCCTGCTGCAGCACCTGCAGCATCGCTTCTCGCAACTCCGCGTCCGGCACTTCGCCGGAAGCGTGGCTTAGGGACGGAAGTGCCGGCAGAAGCTGTGCCCAGTTGGCCGGCCAACTGCCTAGCAGATCTGCGGAAGTTGGACCTTGGTGGGGGCACTCCAAGTTATTGACAGGTTCTCAACATGGGGGACACTTTCATTTTGAGCACCGCCATTTTGACGTCAGACGATTCATTGGGAAAAACACATGAATCCGTGGCCACCCACCTCAGACATAGCAAGGGTTGTGACCAACCAGCAGAATGAAAGCGTCCAGTGGTTGCTCCTTCCTTACCATCTTGGCAGCGTTCAACAAAATCCCACAAGGGTTCCTAAAACCAACCCCAAAATCGAGCTATAAAGTGACCCACAAACCAAATTTGGCAGATGTGTGCAAATCATATATCGTCATGAGGAGGTTTCCTTTCCTTGGAAAACCGGACAATTCTCCAGAAAATGCCTAAACAAAAAGCAGGTGCTTTCTACAATACGCCTTTATACAAGATGGGTCGTGCATAGAGATGCCTTGCAGGAGACTCACACACGTTTGCCTTCAATCAAGCCAAACCTTGGCACCTTCCTTCAACTATCAGTGATCCAGCGCCTCGAATCGGATACTCGGCGGGATCCACTGGCGAGCCGCTCTGGCGGGATACTCGGCGGGATCCACTGGCGAGCTGCTCATACTTGGCGGGATCCACTGGCGAGCCGCTCTGGCGATACTCGGCGGGATCCACTGGCGAGCTGCTCATACTTGGCGGGATCCACTGGCGAGCCGCTCTGGCGAAATACTCGGCGGGATCCACTGGCGAGCTGCTCATACTTGGCGGGATCCACTGGCGAGCTGCTCTGGCGGCATACTGGGTGGGGGCGTGGTGTAGAAGCATCGCAAACGTGGATTCCAACATAAAATCTAACAACCCCTTCCTGTCGGGTGGGGAACAAAAAATGGGGCGGATGCGCACCCGCACTGTGCCAAGCGGCTGGGCTCCTCCGGGTGCCAAGTCCAGTCGCCCTGGCCTCCGCCAGCGCTCCTAGCGACGGACCGGATTGGGGGATTGAGCACTGAGGTTCCAAGGATCCGACTTCTCACATCGAGAAACCAAAGCGAAATCTGCCCAAAAGGTGATGATATTGAATAGTCTGAAAAGGGGGGATATAAGGAGTTCTGCGAGCGGGTTTCCAAGTTCACAATCTCTCACTTGCCAGACCCTCCTCCCGACTTTCCACGCCATTTTTTGCGGAATTGTGGAAAGTTGGCTCACCAGAATCTTGGCACTCCACACGGGTTGTTTCAAGACAAATCAATCATCTCCCACAATGGTGGATTTCCTGTGATGCCGCAACACCAACTAAACAGTTTGATTTCTTTCAACAGAAGGGGCGCTTCTATCAGGGTAGAAATACTCCAAGAGCATTGGTGGGGGGAATGCCTGAAGTTGGCGCAAGAAGAGTGTTGCACTAGATCTTGAAACTAGTCGCCAGCACGCGGTGCGGTGGGACTGGATCCACTCTCAAAAGCAACTTTCTCTGGAAGGATTGTGTGTGTGTGTGTTTGTGGGTCCATGTTCGAACACCCAAAACAAATCAGCTTTTTGCGGATCACGTGCAGCTCTGTGGGAGGATTGCGCGTCCACAGGAAATGCATAAGGTCGACCGTGAAGCTGAAGCAATTGCATTTTGGTTTTGAACATAGAGGCGCGCAACTTTCACAGAGGGCATAAACATGGAGGATTTGTGGCTGCTGATGAGCAGAACACGGGAAACGCAAGCTTCTTTGGAATCGCAGTCAGCCCACAAAGATCGTGTCCCACAGCCCCTCTTGATCACCGCAGTACAACATGTCGCGGTGCAATTGGCAGCTCCAGCTTGAAGTTCGCAAGTTTGTGGGCACAATGCAGTGCGCAGCGTGCACAAAGAAAATTGTACAGAGAAACCGTGCAGTGCCAACGTTGGCGGCAGTGCCTCTAGACTGCTCCCCAAACGAAAGTGAGTACAATAGCGATTCATTGATCTGGCGAGTTCAGTGATCAAATCAATCATTGGCGGCGATTGGCGGCATGATGAAAAATGACCCTGGCCTTCAGAAAGTCAGGCATGTGTTTTTTTGAGCCGGCATTAATCGTGACGGCATGGAAGACTTGCACAGAGAACGTGCGCAGAGAAACTTGCGCAAAGCAACCTGCAGAGCACACTTGTGCACAGAAAACCAGAAAGCTTGCACAAAGAAAACATGTACAGAGAACTTGTACTGCGACAGCAGCTGGTTGTTCCAGAAAAATGATGAGATAACTTGGAAAAATCATTGCACAAGAGAAGTTGCTTAGAAATTGCACAAAAGGAAACTTTGCAAGCAAATCATCACAAGATCATATTTGCACAAGCGCTAAACAGAAAACTTGCACAGAGAACTTGCAGAAACACTTTGTACAATAGAAAACCGGAGAGAGAAACATCGCACAAGATCATTTGCGGAAGAGAGACGCTGTACAAGAGAATAGCAGAAGAGAGACAGCAAAGGATCATTTTCAAAACAATCGGCGGCGCAGCAAATACTTCTTTCGGACCATCCGTCCTTCTAGTTTGCAAATGGGAACCACAGGAAACCAGCCCATTCCAAGCGTATTGCGGGATGTGGAAAATCTTTGAGGTCGCAGCCTGCCTTCGATTTCTAGCGCAGCCTCAAATATGCCCCACAACACCAAGCAAAGACGCTATTTTGGAGGTTCCTCCATTTGGGTGTTTTTCGAAGAAAACCCTTTTTGAAGTTGGTTCAAAGAGAAACCAACATGAAAACCCACCCATTGGTGGGTCGAATTATGACCCACACCCATTTGGAGACCAACCCAATGTTTGCAACGCCCGCGTCCCTGCCTCAAGGCGTGCAGCACGCAGAAGTCCCTTTGCCATCCTGCATGGAGTTGGGCGCCAAATTAGATGCCTTTCCGAGAGGGCTTCAGGAATTCTCTCTTGATCTCCTTGCAAGTGAAAAACACTTTTTGCGAGTTACAGCATGGAAGCTTACCCAACTAAGCCACTTGGACGCGCTTCGCGGTGCAAACATGACCTCGTACTCTGGAAGGGGTCAGCAAAGTAAAGGCTAGAACCAGTAGGGGATCTGTGGTCCCAGCCCGCTATGGGATCGGTGGTCCCAACCCAAACCATGGGTTTGAGGCTTGCCCGAAGTAGCCTACAAACCAAACAAGGTGTTGATGTTCTGGGCCTGAGTGGGATAATCCTGAAACTGCAAGCTCCAATATATACAAATAAGGTAGGCGAGCAACACGAACAAGATGCACCGCCAATGAAACAGAAAGTCTTAGTAACTTGACATTGCAATACCATCACATGACATGAGGGTTGGGTTGCCTGTTTCATATTGTAGATCCCCTTGCGATTCGGCGAACTGGGTGCGGGAAAAGTGAGTCTCATTGATCAATCCATCTATCTCCATTTGGTTTTGAGGGCAAGTCACAAAACATCTGAGCGGAGTCGGTCTTCCGACCCCGTCGGGCCCTGCCTTCGAGCTCGCAGCTCATCTCTTCCTTCAGCGCCCGGAAATTGGCCTGGAGCCCCACAGGCCAGGACCTCGCTCGCGTGCCCAGTCTGAGTCCATTCCGCGTGCTGAAACAAAAGCGCTTGGCTGGTTACCGACAGCTCCACTGACCAAATGGCGCAGTTATTCTGTCAAGGGCTGCCACTTAGTTCTGGGGACCCAACCCGAAGTAAACTCACGGCTTGCCTATCCATATCACAAAACACCCGCAAGAAAAGCAAGCGGAACAACCAAACACCACGTTGTGGGGGCTAAACAAGCCTGGAAACACATAGTGGCAGCCCTGCGAGTCGTGTCTTTTCTGTTGAACCTCGTGCTTTCGCTTGTCTGCCAATGGTCAAAGTTCATTCAATCGGGGCAAAGAGGTGCAACAGCAATGGTGCCACCCGGGTCAGTTGGGCAAATGCTGCGCCCAGAGAAAGAAAGGCTTCGCAGAGTGGACGCTCACATTGCCCACTGTTACCTGGGCGTGCTCCTGAATTTACTCCGATACGAGAACTGTTTATTGGGTAGTGCAATGGGCCAAGTTTGGCTGCACGTGTAGTTGTGTACAGCAATAACCACTAAGGCGGGCATGGTATCAAAGCAGGCTCGAACAATGAATGGCAGCAGAACTGCGCGCGTGTCGGATTGAAGCAAAACACCCTGCAGACCTGAAAAAAAGCGAGTCATTCGCTGTGAATCGGCCCCTGGGGGCGCCTCGGCTCGTCAACGGGTCCCGAGAGCGACGCAACTCGAACTGATGTCCCAGGCCTGCTTTTTTCCCTGGATGGAGGGTGGCCTGGCCAAAAGCTTCGGTGCAGCTGAGGCGCAGAAAGGCGCGCACCGGCTCCGCTTCCAGGAGGTGCGCCCAGCCGAAGCTGGAGTCCGAGTCGGCGCGGAGCTGGGCTGCCAGCAGCACCGGCGGGGCCTGACGTGGCGAATCCCTAAAAAAACCCGGCCGATGTTGGAGAAATAAGGTCCACAAGCCAAGATGAGCTGAATCAAATTCAGTTTAGAATCATGCCCGCCCATCCAAGGGAACGTATCAGTCACATGGCTCATACAAGTCCCCTGCAGGTCATGTCGGGGAGCGCCCAGTAGAGGACCTTCATAGCGCTCGATTTACCCCCGGAAAGAAGTCGACGTTTCTCCCGAAGGAACACTAGATTCATTGTTTGCGGGAACTGCCAGGACCCCCTTGTTCTGCCAAAATGAGTCTTCAGTTACATAGGCTCCCCACCCCCATGGGAGAATGGAGAACCAGCCCAAACACAAAAGGCGCGGCAAACAGTTGGAGCATCCAAATCAAAAAGCTGAAGCAAACTTGCAACCCAACAAAGGATGAAAAAGGTTGAACAAACACTGCCCCAACGAACGGCACTCCTGGACCCTTCGCTGACTCAGATTTTCCGTTCCGCGCCAGGGGGCGCCATTCTTCCGGAGCTTCGCAGCGCGCGCCAGGTCCATGAGGCTGCGAAGCCGCTTCCTTCGGCGCTCGGAAGCCACCGTTGGTCAAGACCGGTGCACCGAACTCGGGGAGTGTCCAGTGAAACATCGCATGGGTTTAAAAAACCGAGAGAAACCCAGCTGACATCTTCAGAAACACACACAGCAGCATGATTCTTGAATCTTTCTCAGGAAATAAACAAATGCGCGTTTCCTAGCAGGGGGCCCACAAAGTGATCGTTTTTGGTATGTGGCTTGGGGATGGCAGACCAAATCTTTTGTTTGTCTCGGCCGGACTGGTATTCATGAAAGTCCGCAGACCCCAAAGCTCCACGCAATTCCTTGGGGATGGTCGTCCTTATGCACCTTGGCGCGAAACCTCGAGGCCCGCTGCGCCTTCTGGCAAGCCAGTTTTTGTTTTTAAGCCGCAGGGTCTCAATGAGTGTCATGGCTGGTTTTTACTGGTTGGTCTTCTCTTCTGATGGCGAAAGTGCAGGCTGTGCGCTGACTTGCCGCTCCGTCAAGCCGACGAAAACGGTATGCACCCAGCCATCTGCGACGCAACCAAAACCGAGCCATCGCCCCATCGAGCCGATGGGAGCAACGAAACACCCGGTGAGCCGGTGCAACTCAGCACAGTTCTGTACATTTCGAGCAGAAGCGGTCGCAAATGATGACTTCAATTAAATCTTTTTCGCTGGCATGCGCATCATGCCAAACTCATCTTCATGAACGTCATTCTTGTAGTTCAAGGCGTAGTGCTCCCTGGTCTTGTACCCAAAACGTTCATAGATGGCCACATTGCGGGCGCCAGACGTCTCCAACCACAGGGGGAGTTGCAGATCGTCCGCCCACGAGCTGACCGCGCGCATCAGCTTGCCACAGAGACCTAGGCCCTGTGCATGCGGATCAACCGCCATGACCTTGACATGTGCATGCGGACCGCTGCAATGCCTGGCAGAGAAGTTTGACGAAACTCTTCCCCCCTCCCTCAAGCAAAACGCAAGGACCATATGTTGGGATCAAGAAATTGAAGGGACCCCTCAAAGATATCAACCACCAATGTTTGGCCTGACACTTGGGGACACCTTTGCTTCTTGGGTGTACCCAAACTTGGGATGTGCCGCCATCGCCTCTTCTTTACCTCCTGAATGGCGAAGATCGCTGTGACAACCCGGGCTTGGATCCCCCGGTAATCCCCCAGCTTGGTCTCGCGGCTTGGCATGCCGACGTGCCACATGGCGCGCAGAGCTTCCCAGGCATCGGTGATGTCTCCAGGGATGCCCTTCCTGACTCTGCCCCGTGTTTTGATTGCAGAAATATCCGACCCAAGGTCAAACACGATGCGAGTTGTGTTTGACGGTCGAAACTTCGCCGTTTTTGGCGAGCTGACAAATCATACATTAATGTTTTTACATAATGAGCGATGGTGGGAGCCAGAACTCCGATGGGAAGAGATCAATTTGATCCACGCTTCGGGTAGGGCGTCACCAGTACCACGGCACCCAGAGCGCCGTCAGGCTTCTTGGCGCCCAGTGCGAAGCCGCCGGAGACCAGGTTCCAGGACCACATCACCTGAAGTTCAAGGCATGAAATTTGGGGTGTCCAATGTTGGACTACCCACATCCCCATCAATTGTTAAAGTTTCAAACGGCATCAGTTGCCTCAGACTTGTGAAAGACAAAACCAAATTATCTCAAACAACCAGGTTCTTAATGTTCCACCAAAGCTTCTTTTTTTAAGAAGCCAAACATCGACCGCTTTTCTTTGGGTGGGTGGGACGGGGCGAGGTGGGGAGGGTGAGGCATTCTTTCGCGCAGCTTGCCTTCATCAGCCAGTCAAACAAGGCTCTGCGACCCGGATGGTCCCATTGCTGGTGGAGCGTGGGGCCCATGATCCAATCGCAGGTGCCTTCCGGGTCGGTCTTGGCCGTGCCATTGAAGGAGCGAGACGTGACACTGATGGCTTCCCAGTTGGCTTCAATACTCTGACCTCAGGGCCGAAACAACATTCGGGTGTAAACATGTGTCTTCGAGTGAGAACACAAGGATGGGAACTGGGACAGAATCCTTCAGGATTGGTTTCCATCTGATCGTAGTGAAGGGGAATCGGCAAACCACTCTAGCTTGTGGCGATCCTTTGGCAAAGGGACACAGCCAAACGGAGACTCGCGAGGGTGTTGGCCCTGTGACGGATGGACCATTCCAATTGGTTCACGCGAGTTCGTAGCATACACCATCTTTTCTCGAGAGTCTGCAGCGTTTGTTGTGGAGTTCCGCGGGGGGGGGGGGCCACATTTAATACTTCTTTAAAGCTTCCATGGAGGTATGGAGGGCATGTGCATCCCATTATCGCGAACATCGAAATCTGGGAAGATCTGGGATGGGCTCCGTTGCTCGCCCAAGTTGCTGGCACTGACCTGCCGTTGGCCCGCCAGCTGTTCGATGCCGGGCCCCGCGGCCAATTCGCCAACGACCGGTGCTGAGGCGACGCAGCCCATGGGGTCGCTCGCTGAAGTCGCCGAACGGGAAGTGCCGAGCTTCAAATGGCTGAGACATGGGCCCAACAACAATGGCGGTATGTGACAGGTGAAAGAAGAATCACCTCGGGAAATTGGGCCCAAGATGGCGTTGGAATGTGACAGGTGAAATCAAATCTCGGGAAATTCTGGGAACCAAATAATGGTCGTACTTTGGGGCTGAGATGGCATGGAACTATGGTCCTTGTTGACTCCGGTGACAAACCGTGCCAGGGTTTGCGGGGCTAGCCCCAAAGAAGAAGGACTTGCCCAAGTGGGTATGTCTGTTTTGGGGAGGGCATTGTTCTAAAAGCGACCAAAGCAAATCCCATGAATTCCGCCTATCAAAAGCCCAACATTTGTCCACCGCGTAGATACGTGTCAAGTGGACGTTCATGTCCTGTGCATCTTACTATGCGGATAAGAGAGAAAAACACAAATCACCCTGAGTAATTCTGCGCAGAGTAGACATAGGGGATCCGCTACACAGCCATCAAGGTACATGTAATCTTCATTGCAAACATGTATCCTTTTACCCAGTTAACAACGGCCGGGCGTCAGGGCAGTTTAAATGGGAAATCCTTGAAAAGGGCTTTGGCGCTTTGTTGAATGCGGGAAAGTCGGTCGATTCTCCCTCATTCCCTGACCAGCAAGTTGTTGGGGCTGCCCAGATGCCCACGGCAAAACGGCCCCCTTGGTTGGGCCCTTGGTGTTCTAGCTTGGCCCTTCTCAGAACATCATCTTCGGTTTTTGGGGCGGAATAATGTTTCTTTTTTTCTTTCTTTTTTTCGGGCTTCTCCAGGAACCGCTGTAGTTCAGTGGGCCGTTGCAACTCATTTCCTCTCCAAGCCAAAGTGCAGTCATTGCAACTGACTTCAACGCCGCTGGCCATGTCCCAATCGTCGGCTCAACCGTCGGCACGGGTCATGAGCTGCGGATGCTTCGGCAGCTGCCGCTCCAAGAGCTCCGCGTCGGACAGCAGCAGCCAGCCGCTGTGCCGCTCGCTGAACCTCGCGTGCGCGGCCGCCACCTCCGCGAGCGGTGTGGGTGGGGAGGAGGGGGTTTGGGCGAAGGGGGATCCGGGATGATGGACACAGGTGGATTTTAGAACCCTCCAAGGATCGACTCGTGTGGAGGGGGTGCCCGGCAAAATGGTCGGTATATAACCCCACACCAAGTGGCTACAGGAACAGAGGACATCCTTTCTGGTGCTTGATTCTAGAGGAAGTCCACTCCAAAGAAAGAGCAATACTGGGCGGTCTGGGTCACTTGAGAAAAAAGTCAGGTAGAAGAAGGGTGGTGTCACCCCCGCTACTCCAGGTTCAGTTTGGATGCTACACTTGGGATGCTCTCTGGAGGCTGGGTCGGTTCGGCTCGCATGCCGCCACAAATGGCGTGGGTATGTTCAATGGAACAACCTCCAAAGGTTCGTTTCCAAATGGGACAATCCCAATTGGCCAAGCTTGCAGGAAACGAGGCGGCAAACTTCCTGTACCCAGGGAAACCCAATCGAAATGACAAAGTAGTCATGGAGGCAAACCGCTTCAAAAGTATCGCAGGGGTGTTCTTGCTGGTAAGTGGACACTGATAACCTCAATGTGATTTGCTCATCGATCCATCCGCAGGTACTTTCCGCTCCGGAAATGTACGCCCCCGGACCGGTCGAGCCAACCCGACCGGTAGTCTCCCCACCTTGGACGTGCAGGACGGGTCCAGCAGGCTTATCACCTGGATCAAAGCACCCAAGGGTTTGGGGCTTCATTCTAGAGACATACAAGATACAAGGACTCCCTTTCGAGCAAACCCAAAGGAAACGCCAAACCAATACAACACACACACACACACATACATGTGGGTGCGAGAATTCACTGGCTGGAGCCTTTGGTGGACTACTTGCATCTCTCTCGTTCCTTGGTCCACTCGGGCTACAAAAAACAAGGGGTGGAAACGCCCAACTTTTTGGTTGGGTATTTGAAGGGACACCAGATCGGAATCGTTGGCATTTGAGGGCACCGAGTCCTATTTTCAAATTCTATTTGGGGGTACCCCTGTTTGGTCTTAAAGGAACTCTAAGAGGAAACCAACCAAACCTTGGAGGCCAAGTGAAACGCAGCACATCCATGAGAAAGACCCAGGAGGTTTCCAACCACCTGGAGTGGAAACTCTAATTTCAAGACATACCCATATTGGGATATAAATCACCCTGATTGGACCTTGACATCATTTAGGTTGGGATTCATGTCCACTGACTGAGGTGTCTTCAGATCCCCACTAAAAGTTTCCAACTTTTCGAAAGGACATCCCAAAGACTAAAAGCTGCGACCAAAAACAAAAGCAACCGGATGGCTGGGAGCCAACAATCCAGGGGTACCTTTCCCATTCCCCAAGAATCCTCACTAAACCCAGGGAAAATGGCCGGTCTTCGAAAAGAACGGTTGGAATCGCAGCCTAGAAACACGCTCAACGGACATTTTGAGGATCGATCCTCGCCTCGAAGGGCGCCTGCTCTTGCGCGGCCAGGCGCTGCAGCGACTGCGCCGCGCCGGACGCGGCCTCCGTGAAGAAGAGGACCGCGGGGGCGCGGTGGCTCTCACCTGGCCGAAGGGTTCAAGAGGTTTCCAAGAGGGTGCCGTTTGGGGAAGTGAAAGCAACATGTGGGAAGATGCCAGGTAAGCCATGGAACCCCAGACTGCCAGACCCTTGGCTTGTACTTGAAATAATTGCTAACTATGGGGTGTAGACACCGAATGGGGCCCAAACAGTGACGACTTCATAAGTAGTCCACACATTCAGCCATGCCCCGTGAACCCCCCAAGCAAAATTGGGTCGCCCTAGTCTACATACCTTCGGGGAGGGGCGCATTTTAGCAAACATTCCACAAAGCATCATAAAAAGCGAAAGCTCATGTTTCGGCAAGATCAGAGTTCACCTTGACATTTTGAAAGGTTCCAATACCAAATATAACATGCCCAAGGCCAGGACATAACAGAGTATGAGGCCAAAATCCACCATTTTTCCAAGTCCTTGCATGCTGACCAAAATAATCGCTTTTTCAAGGATGGAAGCACATTCCGGAAAATCCGCTGTTTCGAGGATGGAAGCACATTCCGGAATTCAATTTTCACATCATTGCCAAATTTGGCACACCATGCGAGATTTAAAGGTCGATTTGCGTCGGTTGCGACTGAGTCACGACTGGTGGTTGGAAGGTTGCCTTTTGTCGGGATTACTTTGAAGGAAAACAACATGAGGCCTGTTATGATATTATGAGATCATTCCCAACAAAACACAGGTGCATATGGCATATGGCTTGGCCCGTCTCCAATGAACTTGTATTAGGGGGTTGCTGATGCACCTCACATGGACACTACCCGCACTGACACTTCCCAAATGCATTGCAAAAAACAAGGAGCTCAAACTTTTTCTAACCACTAAAGTTGAAATAGTGCCAACCCAAAAAGAAATGAACAGTCCATGAACACAGGCAGTGCGTATTCCTTGAATGAAAACTTAGAAGACAGGGATCCAAGTAAGGGACCTTGATGGCTTGTCTGGGTTAAACAGAAAAAACAGATGTTCTGTTGCTGTCTCATATTCCGTCCACCCATCAAAACTTTTAGGCGCCCTCCCTGGTTTTCGAGAGCAGATCACGGGTCGCGCGATGCCTGCTTCTTGCACGGCCCTGTTGACCAGTGCTGCAGGGCCCTCGGGGAACATCTCACCTGCGACTTCGGAAACGGCGTGGTTTCTTTGCCTTGAGTCGTAGCCAAAAGTAGTTGGTTCCATCAAAACACCGTCTCTATCCTAAGAAAGCACGTCACGGAAAGGAGGCTGACTTTGCAAGGGATGTTTTGAGCCAGGCATTGTAACCCGGAGCGCCCAAATCAAACATGACAGTGTGAACCCGCTAGCGAGTTGGAGAAGGCTTTGGAGACACAGGCTTGCTCCAAAGATCCCGGCAAGACGTTTGGCCATCATGCGGCTCGCATCTGGCCCAAACCGAGGGATCCAAGCCGACTTTCTACCCAAAGGTCGCTTCGACGCAAGGCGAACGAATCCACCCGCCTGCCCCGAGCTTCTTGAGGCTGAAGCGCAGCAGCCTGGGCTTTAGACGATGATCGGTGGCGTTTCTTTCCAAACATCCGCATGGCTGAAACTTCCATGGGGCACAACGTCCATGGGTGTGGCTCAACATCCCAGGCGACCAGTTTTAGGGCTCTCGATCCCTGGCCCAAAACCTGCAGAACTCGCAAACCTCTCGCTGCCTCTGAAGGGAAGCAGCACCGAGCAGATTCTTGCGGCAGTTTCCATCCGGGGACATTTGTCATGTACCGAGAGGGCGGTTTAACATGCTTCCAGGTGCGTTTTTGGTGCCACTGAACAATGATACATATTTTCCAGACCGGCCAAACAGTCAGCCATTGGCAAATGGGGACGGCTCCAGAAACTGCGCTTCAAACCGGCCATTTCCGCATGAAAAGGACACAGGGCAAAATGACCAAAGCCAACAAAACAAAAATCCACGCATCTAGCTTGCAGGGGCCTGGAGGTCCTCTCTCCGCTTCGTGTTCTCTCAGGGCAAAGGAAACCATCCGTTTGGGGGGGCCTAGCGCAAAATCACTGGTCTTGTCCGACTTCGCCTTGATCTTGTTCAGCTTCAAACTGTGTGGATCCTCTGGTCCACAAGAAAAGGGAACCAGCCCCCTGGCCAGCTCAAGGTGTTCCCCCCGAATACGCTCGCAGTCGATTGGTTCGTTAACCATAAGCCAGGCTCGTGAACCCTGAGCCATACCGGTGTGGTTCCCGTTTTTAAGTTGCCACTCTTTTGTTTTTGTGGTTCTTCAAGGGACACCAACAGGGAAACCGGAAAACCGCATTTTGGGGGTTCCGCTTCCCAAAAGACGAGCTAACTCCGGGCTGTCGAGAGGCTTCTGGGGCAGTGCCTGCGGCGCCAGTGCTGCAACGACTAGCAGCTCCTTCAGCCCCAGCGAGATCGGCAGCTCCTCGCATATCCGCGCGCGGGTGAAGTGGTCATCGCATCCCGGTTTAGCGTTTTGATAGCTGGGAGGTAGTCAGGGGCCCACTGGTAGCCATGCGATTTGTCGTTTGCGAGTCTTCCAAGCAGTAAAGAAACCAGTGACTTGAACCCCTTGTGGTCAGAAAGGTCCCAGGGTCGTGACTAAAACCGCAATGAAACCAGGCAACGGAGCCACCAAAAACCGGTCAGGGGGTTGGGATACACCTTGCGCCGGGGTCGCAGGTGCCCCTGTGTATCGCGGACACACCGAGTCTACTTCTTTGCAACCTTTTGAACAACACTGGAGTCTATCTAGACATCTAGAGTCTAGCTTGCAGTCTCATATCCTAGCACTTCACCCTAAAGAGGGTTGCAAAGTACAACCCAAGTGTCCACAGACAAGTCGGACTTGATTGGGAAACGCAAGAGAGCCTTCCCGTCCATTCCTAGGCACATGTCAGGAGTAGACTCTTGCTCTTGGGCCATAGGATGCGCATGGTCGACCCACCCATGGTTTCTTTTCGATTCATCCAACATGGGCCCCGGTGATATTTTGAGCTCGCGCCCCTGAAGCGCTCTCTGCACTGCACCTGTCGACCTGATTTGGGCCATGTAGACTGCAGGTTGAGATCAAACGGTCAAAACCGGATTGGTCAAACTGATCTTCGCAAAAAGCTCAAAACTTTAGCGATTAGGAAGACACGGCAAGTGGTTAGTCCGGTGGTTGGAAACAATCATGTTCAATCCAATCATAAAGGTGACTTCGATGGCCATTCTGGTCGGCTTGAAGGCGTTTAGCTTTTGGCCTCCGTCTCAACCAAAATGGGGAAAGACCCAGAGTCAGGGAAAAAATGCTTGCTCAATTGTCAAATTGAGCATAGCTTAGCTCTGGAAAACCCGCCATTGGGCTCAATGGCCATGGGCTCAATGGGTGTGTTCAGCCTGTGACAAATATTTCCCTCCTTGCACCATTTCAGAGCAAAACGCCCCGACAGCGAAACGCCACGCACCGTTTCCATGCTTCAATCAAGCGTTTTTTTGGGTGCACGGGGCCATATTTCACCCTCTCTAGGGGTTCAGCGGACCCGCATCGCCCGGAAGCTCCTTGGAAGACTTGAGCGCCTCGCAGGTTCTGCGACTCGTTGACTCGTCGGGGTTGGATCGATTTAATGCAAAAATTAGCGAAGCAACGGGCCAGGGTGGATGCTTCTTACTATATATGGCTGGTTGTCAAAATGTTTCCCAGTTTTGTAGCGTAACTCGCCATGAAGCCCCGTATCATTCGGGCCATATGAAAACCTAACCATATCATGGTGGTTTCTCCTGGTTGTCTTGAATCATCTGTGTAATATGTGAAATCCCTCACCACTGGAACCCCGAAGGATTGCCCGACCTTCATGCCAAGAGGGGCCAGCCCCGGAGCGAGACGCCGCCTCCGTTCATTTGGCGTTTCAAGGGCTCAAGCTCGCCCAAAGCCCGAAATAAGAACACCGAGTCGAATCCATCATGTCTGGGTCAATTGGTCAAATGGCGAATGGAAGGTGGGCCAAGACGCAGAAAGACTGTTGGCCGGCCCTCCTTTTCTTCTTTCCCAACATCCACCACGTCCCCATTTGGATGTGGGAGATGCTTCGAAGAAGGCTATGCTTAGAGGGGTGGAGGAAGATGGGAGAGGGTGGTGACATGTTCCCTTTCCCGTTGGGTCGCAAGTCGCAAGGGGGAGGGAGTTTTCTCAAAAAGGCCCCTTAGCCCAAACCCCCATAAACTTTCCTTCTTTTGTGCTTCTTCCTTCCTTCCTGTCTTCCTTCCATGAACTCATTCATGCATCCATGTTATTTCATCTTTTCATCTTTTCATTTATTTTATTTATTTCATTCATCCATTCATCCATTCAATCATTCTCGCTCTCTCTAGCGGCTCGCACGGCTCCCTATGTGTCCCCCTGGCCCTTTTGGGCGACGTTCTCTCCCGAGAAAAAATCTCGCCGGGCGAAACGACCGAAATTTCGACACCGAAATCGAGCCACGCACTTTCGCCTCTTGCCACCTTCCAGGCTCGGCGAGCAGGCTCTTGGTGACCTGCGGGTCTGCGCCTCAACCAAAATCCGGGGGCAAGCCTCTGGGCGCTTTACAAACACCAGAATGACGGGTTGTCAAAATGATTGACTATAGACAAAACACATCGTTTTGAGAGCCAGCCTGGTGTGGTTCTTACATATCCCCGTCTTCCCTCTGCATTTTCTTATGCGCGTGTCGAAAACAATACTTTCTGCAGGACTCCTCAGGGAGTTACCCCCCCACAAAGGTGGAAGTGCACAAGGATTTTTTGCCAAAAGGACGGTTGTCTCCCACAAGTTTGCCAATGCCATTCCGTTGCTTGTTTGGGGAATGTGCTGGTTTGCGCCCTGTCTTAAACACAAGGGTGAAAGTAGATATCGCAATTCTCTCGGGGGGGGGGGGGTAAGTCAAGGGGCTGACGAGTGACCAAAACAGTTGAATTGTAGCAAGGCCGTTTTGAAGGGAAACCAAAAAGGACACCGAAGCCCAGTTTCGGGGGTTCCCCCAATTTGGGCGTGGGTGGAAAAATCGCAGCAGGGCACCGCAGGTTTTTGAGTCCTCCTTTCCATAGGGGTTTGAACCCGTTTTGGGGCTTGCCGTCGATTTTTGCTCCCCCGCCGGTTTGGACCGAAACCTCTCGCCTGCGCCAGCTCGGGGAACTGGTCGAGGGCGAGGAAGCGCTCCCAGCCTGGCGTCTCAATCCGATGAAGCCCGTGGATGTGATTTGGCTTCGGTACTGGACGAAATCCATCTCGCACCACTTTGAAACCATGGCTGAAACTATTGCTTGTTGGTATTTACGCTTGGGAATCGAATCATTGGGTTTCTGAACGGTGCGAAATGGACTTCGTCCACAGCACTGAGGGTTTGGCTTCTTGCGGCCCTTCCCATGTCCTGAGAGTCTCTTGTGAGGCTTGGGAGTCTGTGAGGTCGTGATTTGTCCAAGGCAAGCTCCGACACTTGCAGGATTCTTCCACACCAAGAGACCAAGAGTTGCAAGAATCCCGATTTGGGAAGGCCCATCTCGAATCTTCTCAGAGCCGCAATTCGAGCCGTGGCTTGCTAACTACTTTGCAAACGAGCGGAAGAAGCCCTCAAACACATTCTTTAGAACAACCTCCTTACCTTGCAGATTCACAACTGGCTCCCTCAAAAGACCCACGCATCTTGTTTTGGACAGAAATAGAACTCCTAAAACCCCCTTTCACCGCCTCTTTAGGCCGAATCTCCTTTTGGCTCCCCTCCCGAGAACTTGCACATGTGCTAGACTCCTTGGTCCGTGTTTCAAGACGGGTCGAAGAGAACCATTTAATCAGCAAGACACGCTCGCCTGAATCCCCAGAGGCGCCGAAGCAATTCTGCATCCGGCGTCTCTCCCTCTCGCGCGCCTTGGGGGCTCACAAAGGCGGCGACCTCGCTGGGCGCCGACGTCCTGGCACCCAAAGCCCGAAGCGAAGCGGTTGCTCTCGAGATGACTTGGGAGCCAGCTTCGGCTGTCCTTCCGCAGTGTCGCTCCGGGCTAGAAAGCTGGTTGGTTCAAAGGGAAGGGAAGATGAAGGCAAGCATGGCAAAGGCTAAGAAGTAGCCTTTTGTCCAGCTGCGAATGGGGTGCTTCCAGAAAAAAATGGCTTCGAATGGCACGCTCAGGGAAAGCGCCCGGCCTCGCCGCCCACTCACCCTGGCAAGCGAATCGCGTTGAACCGGACCCACGTCCGATGTTTGTCCACTCGGAGTGCTGATTGGTGGGAGCCTTTCTCCGCAGAGCATGGAATCCCGACTGAAAGGGCCCCTCAGCTGATTCCTCTGCAAATGGTTTGCGGGGTTCCGTCAGCCAACCTGCAGTGAATTTTCTGAACTCCAGCAAATTTTGCCTTTTCTGCTAGCAAGTCAACCTAAAGCAAAACAAACATGTACATGGAAACCCGCTTTCTTCCATCCCTCGAACAACTTGGTATTAATTGCAAGTGCAACTTCCGTCATTTTCCAAAAGGTTGAATGCCAGATTCGTTCAGAAGGGCAAGCAACAGCTTGCCATCTCAAGTTTGCCATGGCCCGAGGATCTGGACTTTGGCGGGCCCCCTTTGGGCGCATGCGACACCTGAAACTCGCTTGCTACCTGACAGTTTGAACTTTGGGTTGCAAGTAGACCAAAACGGACATTTCCAAGCGAGTGTTTCATCACCAGATGTAATCATAGGACGTATTTTTTGCACTCAAATTTTGCCCCTAGATTGGCAGATCAGCGCTTCGAACCTAGGCGCCCTTCGGCATAGATGGATTCCACTGAACGCTGAGAACCAGCCTTGAATCAACAAATCTTCCACACCGGAGTTACAATCAACACCTAGTACTGCAGGGGTCTACCGAAAACCAGGTAACAAATCAAAAAGGGTGGCCCCTGTCTCGTTGATTGGGATAGTCCCTTAGCAACCTTCATCTACTCACCTGACAATCGCGAGAGAGGGCGCCTGCAGGTCTGAGGCGGCGTCACGTAGGGCGGAGACCAAGGTACCTCGGAGTCCCTGGGATCCGAACATTGCTTGTGGCTTTTTGGAGCTACCCGTGCTTGAGAGGTGATAAAAAGAGAAACCAAAAGGAACACCGCCATCCACGTTTTAGCCCCCGCTTTTTGAACACGCACACAAGCACAAGCATGTGACAATGAGGAGACATATATCAAGTAGATGTCATGTATGCCTACCCATATCTTTCTTTCAAGCAACTCTGGGCGACCCCAGCGTACACCAAAATCGGATCCGGTTACATATACAAAGTAGAAGCTAACACATTCAGGCAATATCTTATTCACCCAACCTGCCTCCGATGTGTATTTGGCCAACTTTGCCTTAGAGCTTAACTTCCCTACTGCAAGTTGATATAGCACATATTGCACTCATTTCTATGTCATGCTTTCTTTTTGAGTCCATTGAATAAACCCGGCTTCCTTCTGTGTCCCCGTAAAGTTGTGACAAAGGGGGGCCCTGTATTCTGAGACCTATGGCGGGGGCAACTGGGGTTGCCCCTAATGGCTTCAACCTAAGTGTTGAACACCCTATGGAACCCAATCTCGGCCCCGAACAACGGGAATGTGGACACCGCCTCCAAGCATACCGAAGGTTGCCTCTCAATGTGGTTTCCCATCCCAAGTATCCCTTGGGCACTTTGGATTGGTTCGGAGGCGGTAAATAGATGCGTCCAACCCTGGCTGCTTTCTGCTCCCCTGCTAAAAGTGACTAACTTTTAGCGGTTTAATGGAAACCCATTAGTTGGCAAAAAGTCAAAGTCCCAACATCCCTTGGCAAGATGCACCAAAGCAACCCAAAAAGCCAGCCAGTAGTCTGAGGTCCGGGCGGGCGGAAGCGGCGCCGGTCTCCAGCGCAAGGGCAAGGCAGCAGAAGAGGCCTGAGGGGTTTTTAGGTTTCCCAAGTGCTTTTTGCGATTGCCTTTGTTTCCAATGTGTTTTCTGCATTTCTCTGTTGCCTTTGTTATTTTTGAGGTGCTTTCTGCATTTCTCTGTTCTTGTTGACTTCTTTAAACCGTTCTTGGTGATAGTTTGTTTCGCGTCCGGCTTTGATGTCTTTAATCTTTCCAGCTTTGCTTGAGGCTTCCGCCCGTACGAAGGGGATACCCCGTGAATTTGTTAAAATCAGAATGGGCTGCGGTCTAAGTTATGAAGGGCATGCACCCTTTCTAAGGCTGAAAGGGAAACCAACAGAAACGCAACCATTCTTGAGGCATGTTTCTTTCTTTGTACTAGTCTCAAGATTGACTGCAAGGGAAATCAAAAGGTTTGGGGGGTCCTCCTATTTTGACCGCTGCCGATTGGGCCTTGACTGAAATTGGGTGCAAGGTTTGCACAAACGGGTTGAACCACCATTGGCCCGCGTTTTTCTTCAAGACTACCCTTGCCAGAGGTGTTCCAAAGATCTGTTTGGCACGGCTGCTGAAAGTGCATCTTGAGGCTCATAGCAAAGCAGCCCCGGGTTGATTCAACGAGAAATCCGAAGCAAGGCCGCCATGTTTTGGGAGTCGACCTATTCTGACACGTGCCCAATTGCTCGATCTCAAAACGAAACGTGGACATTTCGGACGAAACATGGAACCCCGAATATGTTCAATCAAAAGGTTCGATCAACAGGTCTTTTGGCTTCTTGGACATGTGAGTTTTCCAGCCAATCCGCAATTTGTAGGTTGTTTTTTTTGGCGGGGGGATGTTTGCAATCCCCCAACTTGGCCGGCCAGGTCACCCCCGGGACTCTCAATGGGCTCTAAACCAGAACTCGGGTTCACTCCAAAGGGTTTGGGGACGGATTAGCCCTGAACTCCTCACTCGGGCTGGTGGTTTTCCTTTTGAAACACTCCCAGTGCCTAAAATAGGGCTGGGAAACACCGGCGATCTGAGAGAACAGGAATCCAGAAAGCGAAAGCCAACTTGTAGACTCCTGGAAAGAATAGAAAGAGATAGCCTTTTGAATCCAGTTTTGGTTCGTTCCCCCTGCTGCTTGGGCATGCAGTTTTCAATACATTTTGGAGAGATCTGAGACCCTTTAAAAAAACCCCTAAAACAACTCGAAGGGTGCTTGAAACACTTTGGCATTTCTTCGAGGAACCAAATGTAAGCCGAAGACACCAGGGGGTCAGCTCCTGGTTGCGTGGCGACTCGGGTACAATGCTAAACTCTGAGCACGGTTTGAAGGAATGCTTCAAATTGGACAACTCCACACCATCTGAGTTGGGGCCTGAAAACGTGTGAGCAGCATCTTTTGTTGGGGCCTGATGAACCCCCTGCCCCCGTGCAGAAGATATCCAAACAAACACGGGGATGATTGTCAAGCCGCCAAAACGCACTAGGTTTTGGGTCGGGATCATCTCAAAAAAACGTTCTAGGGAGAGGTTCTAACTGGGGTTGGCCTTTGAGCCTCTTCAGTGTAGTGCAATCACTTGGGGATGGTACTTTGCCAGCTTATGTTCAACCAGAACGCAACCAAGTAAACGGGGCAAACGTTTACATGTTGCTGGTTGAAAGGGAACAGGTTGGAACACCAAACAAACAACAAGTTCAACAAAGAGGCCCACTACATCTGGCAATGCGTAACCCTCATATTTTCGCAGCTGAGGAGCTCGGATGATGCCTGGGGAAGACTCGGTGGGCCTCGGTGGGTTCTGTGTCGCTCAAGTCTGTGTGTGATGTTTTGAAGGGGACTTTTCAAGTTGGTTTGACAGGACATGAATTCGGACCTCCCGATTTTGGGTTCCCCAATCTTCATTGTCATGCATACCCGGTTCCTCCTGCTTCTGTACGACCAACCGGCATCCTGGTCATTGGGCCAACCACGTGTTGTTTCAACAGCCTGCGGTTGGATCCCGGAAGGGACCCATGTCTGGTTCAAACACATTCTGCCCAACCCTTATCCTGGTACAAGGGCAGAGGTCGCTTTTGTCTAGGAAAAAACCACTGGTGTGTGGAGGCAGGTCCAGGCAAAGCAGAGGTAACAACCAATGAAATCGCATCCAAGAAACAACTGCCATGGGCCGTGGGTGAAACAGGCAGAACAGCAAGAGGTTGGCAGAACCCTCGGAGAAAATGTCTCGCAAGCCTCGCAGGGTTTTCGAGCCATCTCCCTTTCAAGGGGGCCTCTCGAAGTGACCACCCAAGCTGCTGGCTTGCCTCTGGTTTCCCTGTAAAACCACTACATGATTAGAGTGAGGCAGTTATAGAATGACTATTTTATTGTTGGCTTCACTTTGAGGTGGTAAAATGTAAAAGTCCGAAGTCTACCCCAGACTACAACAGTTCCCCCGAAAAGGGTAAAAGGGCACTACTGGGGAACCTAGCCCTTTAAAACCACGAAACAAGTTCCCCCAAAAAGCCAGACCCACTGAGCAGAAAACGCTTTTTTCTCGCCGGTCTGAGGCCCGGCAGTGGCCTCCAGCCATGCACTCGGCAGATCCTCGGATCGAAGCGAGTTGGTACCCATTTTTTTTTGTTGTTGTTGTTGTTGTTGTTGTTGTTGTTGTTGTTGTTGTTGTTGTTGTTGTTGTTGTTGTTGTTGTTGTTGTTGTTGTTGTTGTTGTTGTTGTTGTTGTTGTTGTTGTTGTTGTTGTTGTTGTTGTTGTTGTTGTTGTTGTTGTTGTTGTTGTTGTTGTTGTTGTTGTTGTTGTTGTTGTTGTTGGTTTTTGACAGGAAACCAGGAAACCCGTTCTTTGTCCGTTTTGGGGGTTCCGGTTCCTTCAAGACCCATAAGGGGAACCGAAGGGTGGGTGGATCTCCTGGTACTTGGTATGTGGTAGGCGTTTGTGTATTGGCTGGTGCCGGTGTGTGTCCTGCGGCCGTGTCAACCTCTGGGAATGAGGAGGGGCCCGGTCTAGAAGTCTGGGGGAATTTTTTACGGCCACTGAGTCACTGAGCCGAGGGATGTCTGCAAGGATTAGTTTAAGGGATATGGGGGTTGATCAAAAAGTCTTTTACGTGGGATGACCATTGTGGAAAAGGACCAAAAGGATGATATTACTTAAATGGGAAAATACCCATGCTCATTTGGGGGCCGTAAATGGAATATTGATCAACCCAAATGTTAAACCATTCCAGTTTTCCCATGACACGATTTGATCGTGACCATGAGACACCTGTTTTGGGTGCGTGGTTGGGGGATCCCAGCAACCATGCTTGATTATTTGTATGGGCCCCGGATTCCATTCTATACCCTTTCCATGCATCAAGGGTTGGTGCGAATTTCTTTTGGAAAACAAAGGTCCGCAACAGCAACAGGCAAGGGGCGAACATCAAGAGCTGTATTGTTCTCAGAACAGCAACAAGTAAATTCTTCTGAAGGAACTTGTACCCCGGAGAAGGCCACTATGAGCTAAACACAAGCCGCAAAAATTGGCCAAGAGCTTCCCTTTGCCGGTAAGAAGTCTTTGACCTTTTGCCAGACACTTCATGGGGTCCTGCAAGAAACCCCAACCCCGGCTAGTACCGGAGGAACGTCAAACGCTGCGATGATGCAGCATCTCGCATCAACTCGGACTGACTTCGCCCCCCAAGATGAGGCTTAAACCCACCTGAAGGGGGGGAGGCGCAGCAAGTCAGTGATGTTAAAACTGGCTTCAAAACAACATCATCTACAAGGCATGGCTTTCGGACCCCTTGAGAAATGGGTGCGCTGAAAATTGGCGCTCATCATCTGGCCACTTTCCTGGGTTGCAAAGGGTGGCCGGTAGCCTTCCGCATTCGACCACTAGGGCCACCTTACCACAATGGCCATGCGACCGTGTTCCCGGAGGGCAACATGGCCGGAGGATAGGCATGGTTTGTGTATCCACCAGGTTACATACTAAGCTTGCAGTTGCGAATGGGGATAGGGACAATCTAGGCTCCCCAAGGATCCCTAAAGAACCTCTGCTTGACGTCAAACCTTCATGGGATGTGTCATACATCTCTGAAGTCTAAGAGTATGGAAGCCGCCAAGCTTAGCAACCCGTCCCCAATCTCTGAGCCCCAAAGCTCCCTGTGCAACCCCAAGGAAACCGAGCAACACCCCCTAAGAACACCCTTCTTGACCTCAGCAACCCCCCAAAAAAACTGAAGAAACCACCCAAGACCCAAAAGGCACCGCCAAGGGAACCCCGAAGGTCCCAATGCCGAGAGGCCGCCGAGAGCTGTGTGACATCTCGGCCCTTTTCGTCCAGGTACCGCCAGAGCCAGTCCATGCAGCGCATCACCTTTCGCGCTTCGCTCCCCGGGCCTGGGTCCATTCGAGTCCAGATTTGAGAGGTGCTCCGAAGAAGTCGGCGCCAACTTCTTTTTTTTCGGAAGTCTATTTTAGTAGGGGAAGCCTACCCCCAAAAGGGGGAAAGGGCACTGGGGGACCTAGCAAAGTAAACAGCCTTTTCGGGTGTGAGCTTGAGTCAAATCGAGGTTCCCAGAACGACCGCATGGCCTCTTTGGGAGGTATTTGTTGGATATAAAGTATCCAAAGGCCAAAGTATGAAAAACCCAGTGCCAGCGTATCCTTAAGCCAAAGTATGACCAACCGAGTAATAACAACAGGACGTGTTTTCCACCATCAGCACCATGCAGCCGTTTCCGCAAGTGCGCCTCGCCGCGGTACAGCGGATGCCAGGTCTCCACGGAGCAGGCCTCACGTGTTTCCCCAGTCAGAGGGAGTTGATCTGCAGGTCCTTCACATGCTTCTTGGCTAAGGCCCCGGGGAAAAATGAAAATCTTTCCAGTGATGAAGTCCATTTGAGACCAACAAGGGGAAATATTCTTAAGCAAATGGAGGAAGGGGATGACGATGTGTTGGAAAACCACGAAGATTATATTTTTCCATGGGCAAAGTTAGTTTCCCAAGGTCATTTGGGGCGCGAACGGAATATTGATCAAATCAACATGCAGGATATGTACGGTGAGGAAATGACAATCTCAGACATAATTATCAAACCTGTTCCTATCAGGGTCACTGGGGGCAAACATGGCAACTGACAGGGGTTCCTGTAAATCAAACTACAGAGGTTCAACCGTAAAGATCCAACCCGGTGGAGATGGCAAGAGGGTTTCCCAACTCTTCACGATGATGATTCAAGCTTCCCAACATGGATAAATCCAGGCTTCTTTCCCAACCCACTCAGGGAAAATATGGGTGGATTTTTCTTGTCAAAATGGGAGGGGAACAATGCTGTTCATTTGTATAGGGAAACCTGCGTTTGTGATTTGCAAACAAAGTCTCTCAGTCACTTCATTTTGGGGTCCCCAACCCCAAAGGAAAAGGGGAATCCGAAGCGACTGGGAAAATGCAGCACCTCGTTCTACCTCCTTTTGGAGAAAACAAGGAGGAACTCTGGGGATCCTGTCTTGGGGCAGGCTTCGGAGTCCCACAATTTCATTTCGATTCAATAATTCCATGTCGTCAACCAATTTTACAGTCATTTTTAATGGAAAGAGAACAAATGAAAATCCAAGGATGACCTTCCGAAAAGGCACTCTCTGTGGCCGGTACTTCGCACCCCAGTATTGCTTGCGTCACCTTACCGGTAAAATGTGAAATGTATCCAGCCCTCAGCCAAACGAAGTCAATATTTGTTGTTTACAACACAATTCGCCTGCCCAACACATAACTCAAGTAAATCTCAGAAGCTTGGGAGCGAGTGCCAAGATTTGAACAAAACACATACACAAAACAACAAACATCAACAAGTATCCTGGTTAAACTATAAACAGCTGGGGTATTCAGCCCCCAGAGTATCGAGTTTGCATACCAACCATCTTCCCAAACCTCCGGAAACAACTGAGCTTACTGCTTTTGGGCGTACTGCGCGCGAAGTAGGTCAATCAGCCACGAGTCTCGCAAACGAGACATCCCAAGTGAGCCTGAAGACATGGGCACCATGTTGTCCCCTGGTCGGGGAGAGTAAGTCAGCCCATTGCTTTGGATAGACTGAACTTCCCTGGCTCCATGCGTTTCCTATCAAAGTCACCCCTTCAGTGATACAAGAACACACCCCACCTCCACTTTCTGACTTCCCCCAAGAAACCGGACGGCTCCTTTCGCTTGGGAGATTTGATCGGTTCCTTTTGGGAGAAGATACGTCCCACCACCTCCCAGCCGGATAGCCGGATCTCCGGTCTCGGAGATCTCGGTCTTGGCGTCCCGGCGACGCGGATCACCGCCAGGGCCGTGTTCACCAGCCTGGCAGTTCCCGGCGCGTTTTTGGCGTTTGGTGCTGCTTGGTGTTGTCCCGTTAAAAAGCCCAAGATAAGCCACCGGCATACTCCCTGGAAACCCACGAGTGACAACTGGCCGCATGAGCCCAACCATGTCTCGTCAATTGACGCGATTTAAGGGTGCGAACTTCACCTTCAAAATCAAAAGTTCCGCGATGAACTTCCGCAAACCTCCCCCATGAAGATGACCAGAACTTTCAACGCAAGCTGCCAAAAGTAGACAGAAGAGACATGAAAAGGCAGGGCTTTGGAATGAGAATGGGCTCGACCCGCCAAACAGGACTTCCTTCAACAGTGTCACCCGATGGCTCCATGAGCTGCATAATCCCTATGTTCACCTTGCTGGTTGGAAAGAGGGTAATCAAACAAACCACCCTGCGTCAAATCCGGCTAGCAAGGTGTCCAAATCAAATTCACACGACCGCATGAGTTCTCATCAACGCTTGGGGTTTGAAAACAGGGTAACAGTACACACAATTATCGCACTTGCTCAGAACAAAAAGGCCCAACGTGTCTTGGACCTGCTCCTGGCTTCTAGAATTCAAACAGGCCGACCTTTCTGTTGCGCAAACCTCATACAAGCTCACACATCAATCAATGCAGTTCACATGGAAGCCATCAAATACCAGCACAAACCAACACACACACACACACACAAAAACCCTCGTTTTCCGAGCTTTGGAATGGCCGACGAGAATTCGTGGGAAGGCCACCAAGGGTGTCACTAGCTGCCCGGTGAGCCTGGGAGAAGGGACGAAAAATCCGCGGATTCGGCCATTCGACCATTCGGAGCCTCTGCCACAGATCCGACACGCTCTGCGCCTGGACAGCTCCGATTTGCGAGGTTCACATTGTCTCAAACATCCTCGGGGCCCCAAACGCATTTTCGGGCTCCAGGAAGATAACTTCTGCCATGCTCTGATGTCCGAGCCTCAACACGACCAAATCTGGAAACTGGGGAAGCCACGTAAGATGCTCTTCAGTGGGAGGGGACCCACCGGAGCTATGCCTGACATTTCTTTCCATTGAGCCGATTGGATTGCTTGCAACACTTAGAAAGAAAACACTGTACCTTGGGTGACTTGTTTGCTGGAGAACACAAATGGGGGTCTCTCTAAAATATCGGTGGTACCCCATTTGGCGGGTAACAAGGGACACCAAAAACACAACCCATTGGACTGATTCCTACGGGCGTAAATTGTAATTGGGAACCGTTTGGTGTGTGGGGTTTCATGTCCACCAACCATGTGGCAGGGTATACCTCACCAAGTTCATAGGCCTTTCCGTCTTCTTTGGGAACAAAACAAATCAAATACTTCGGCTTTCTGGCTCCCAGAATCCGGGAGCCGGGTGATCGGACATGCCATTTGCTGGGACATGCAGTCTTTTCGCATGGAGCATGGAGGGACACCTAAACTGTCAATGGGGCGACATTTGCCCAACTAATTTAGAGCAGAACCGGATCGCATTTTGAGGGAACATGTCCCCAATTTGTTCAACCAGGTTCTACTTACATCTGGGATCAACATTGGTCTCGCTCTCCCGCAGATTAACATGGAACCCCACAATCCATCCAAGCTTGGGAACGGAATCTCCTTCAAAGGACAACCCTCTGAATTGGGACAGCCCGCAAAGAAAATCAACCGAAGGTTTGACTGAATCCCGGGTTAGCATTTATTTAGTCAGTCTCGAATGGGCATTTTGACAAGGCATCCCTTGTTGACTGGAATGTCTATCCACCAGAAACAGGGGAAAGGAGATGAAGTGAGACGCTTGTCCGGGGTCGACATTTGTTCTCAGCCCAGTGGCCAGGTCGGAAAACATGGGGCACACAGTTTTTGGGCTGTGGTTTGGATTGGTGGCTGGGGGTGCTTTCCCATTTGCCCCCTACAAGAACCAGAGGTTCAAATCGATATCCAAACCACCAATCCGAACCAGCAATTAAGGGACACCTGAGATTCAAGGGGAACAACCCGCGTCCACAAAACAAGTTGAAGAACGGGAAGCGGCTGGTCTGGGCTCATCTCCCAGACTCCATGAATGGGTGTTTGGACCGCAATCCTGTTCAGAGGGAGTCTCCAAAGGACCCCTCAGGGTAAAAACAGATCACCAGGATGTAGGGGTTTCGCCCCAAAAGGGCATATTTTCACTCATGGGACTGGGTTCTGGCTTCAAAAGGAAGGGTCTCGTCAAGTCCTCCGCTTCCCTGGGGTATTGGTCGTGAATACCCTAGCGATGGGATATACCCGGGCACCAAAGTTGAAAAACAATTGACCCCAAATGAACAAAGCCCTGGTGGACTTGAGCGGGTGTTGAATTCCTGGTTGGATTCAGACTTTTGGAGGGCCCCCAGCCGGCTTTCGATGAGCTTTTGGTCTCAGACCCCATCCTCTTTCGAGCGAGTCGAGCGAGTCGAGCCGTTTCGCCTCCACGATGGCTTGCTCGGCCGCCTTCTGCCTGGGCTCCAGCTTTCCGGGTGGGACCAGGGTTCACCCAAGCGCCAAAAAAACGAGAAGGAAGGCGAGGCTCTTCAAACAGCCCCCACCACACGAAGACGGATTTCCAACCCAAACACCCACACCAACATGCTTTTTGCTCTAAGAGGAAACCAACTCCAAAAATAGACTCAGATTCGGTTTTAACTCGTCAACTTCCTGACGAAAAAGGTACTTTCGACCCCTTGTTAGTACGGTTCGGGAGTCATCCAATTCCAACGAAAGGGGCGAAATGAAAACTGACAGTTGCCTATGACAAACACTTGGTGTTCCAATACCCCACAACCCCGTTCTATCTACCCTTCCTCCAACTAACATGACACCGGTGAGAAGGTATCTGGAGGATTAATTTCCTTTTGAAGGGACCCTCAGTTGCCATGTCAGTGGGAGGGAGGGGTAATGGGGGGGGGAAGTTCCAACTCCCGCATCCGACGCATCGCTCGAGCGGCTCTTCCCGGTGCTTTGCGGCGCGGAGCATCATCTCCAGGACCTGCGCCGGGATGCGGGTGGGGCCTCTTGGCCTTGATGAGATGTTCAGATGGAGAAAGAGAGCCATCCCCTTCTGGCCCGGAAAAAAGAAGAAACCAGACATGAGACAAATATCCAGCCATTGTTTTTTAAAATGTTACGCCAGAAAATGATAATGTGGGAAACCCGTTTTTTGTACATGGCCCTGGAACTGGAACGGAACCTCACGTGCACGGGGAGTGCTCAGACGGCTGCACCCATCCAGGGGTTGACTCAGCTGGAAGTTCTCCAGTCTCAAAAAGATCCGTCGGGCAACGAAAATCCGTGGAAGTCCAATGGTCAACCCATCCCATCCGATGGGGGGGTTCACCCATCCCCGGGCCTTTCCTGGGTCCTCCAGATTTGAGAGGTGCTGTACCAATTTTTTTCTGTCGATTTTAGTAGGGGAACCTCCCGTAAAAAAGTTGGTAAGAGGCCACTACTGGGGGACCTAGATGATTGCACAGCAGGAAGCTGGAAATCACGGCTTCACCCTTTTGGACCAAGGAGAATCAGGCCATCGCTTTGGACAAGAAGAAGCAGTGCAACCTACCCAGACCAGCGAAAATCCATGGGAAAAAAGGGGCTTGTGTACCATCAAACGACGGGCCGTATACATCAAATGACAAATCAGCGGATAGAGTTCTCCTTCCGTTTTGCTTGGGGGGGGGCTGGTTGATTTACGGGAAACCCGTCCAACGAAGAAAGGGAACGGGAAAGCACACCGAGCCTTCTGCGCCAAAGTGATGTCTGCCATGAGCTCGCGCTTCTTGCCGTCCCCACAGGTCTCGGATGGAACATCCCGAGGCATTTGGTTCTGGTTGGTTGAATTTAACAGGGAACCCTGGCCCAACAACCAAGAAAAAAGGGCGCCACTGGGCAACTCACTATGGTAAGCACACCAAAAAGTCGAAAGTGCAGGAAGGGGAGTGAGTGAACCACTAAACCAGGAGAAAAATGAACATCCCCAGCCATCAACCAAAGTATGGACAACAATAATTTTGCAGCCCAAACCAGAAATCAAGACAAGACCAGTCACTATACATGGCAGTGTTCTCAAACCGGAGCTCGCGGCACAATGCAAGCAATGAAAACTTTGCATTCTGCCCAAAGTCATGCAAAGAATCAAAAAGGGCGGACATACGCGGCAATTTATGATTGGGACTATCCCTTACTGATCTTCAGCTCGGCTCGTATGGGTGTTTCTCAAATAGGAATTGGTTCCAACTGGCAACGGTTTCTTTCGGGTTTCCCTTTGAATACGAACAGCTTGGCGGCTACCCAAGGTTTGCCTTGTGAGCTGGTGATTGAAAACTACAAACACAACACCAAGTCAAAGGTTCACCATCCAACCAATTCGCAGCCAAGAACGGTCTGCTCGTTTTTTCTTTTCGGATCCGACTCGGCCGGGCTGCGGCGAGGATCTCGTCCTGGACTTGATGCTCGGTGGCTTGCGCTGACCTGCCAACGCGGTCATGAAATTGGGGGTGTCGTCTTAAGTTGGGTACCCGGTTTTGCACTGAGTGGAGTCAAGAAGTTCCCATTGTAAACAACAGTCTCAAAATACTCCAAATGCAGCTGCCGACCCTTGCCTACACCTTACCATCTGACGGGAAATCACAGTGTCACGAGTCGATGTCTCAGGCTGCAAGGGGGAGGGGGTTGAGGACGCTTTTTTCTTGTTTTGGCGATTTGGCGGGGGAGCTGGCTCGAAATTACTTTGGGCAAATTCAATAGACCCAGTAGAGGGTGTTCACCATTCCTCCACTATCCTAGGCGAAAATAAGCACATGTTTGTCCATGCTTACACGCCCCATGTTTCCTTGAGATGCCGGGCGTGTCTTTGGAGAGATTTTGGGCTCAAAAGGACAGAGAACAGATTGGCCCGCAGTTGTGTTTAACGCACAACACACAGACCCCGATATATCAGCTTCCCTCTATTGGTTTGGAGGTGAGGGGGTGGTTTCCCGTTTACCCTCTGCATTGAAACCAGGGGTTCCCTTTTCTGCCGCCACAACCTAAACCACCAACGAAGAGTTAGCCGAATATAGTGGTTGGAAGCAGTGCGGAGAAGTTGCAGGCAAAGCAAAATCTCTAAAAAAACGCTATCCGGGTTCATACAAGCACCCCGCAAACAACAACAGCCACCAAAAAAAGGGCCAAAGGGAAGTCACCTTACCCTGATGAAAGACCCAAAACAATTGTCAAATGTATTACCCCTACACAACTGTAGAAACATCTCCAAACGGGTGTGTCTTTTTCGAGGGCACCTCTTCTTTGGTGGTTTTACAGCGAAACCAAAAGGAACACCGCAGCCCATTTTGGGGATTCCCCATTTCAAGAAAAACATACAAAAACAAGACACCCTCCAGCCCAGAGATGGATCGCTCAATCCGAAGCCTAGGATTTACATCGTTACCATAGAGGGCAAAGACAGTTTTCTGCCAAAGGTCAGGCCATCCATCTGTAAGCTGGAGTGAACGAACGGATCTCATCGCATCAAAAGGTGCTTGAACAAAACCATGTTTCCCATAGTTGTAGCCGCTATTGCAACTACTTGACTGGGGAAAAGGGCACCCGGGGCCCTCAACCTCGCGTGCCTTCGCTTCGGCCGAGTGGCAACTTCTGGTTGTAAGCGTCGGCCACCGCATGATGCAGCGTGGGAGAAGCCACGAAGATGGCTTCCTGGGCTCAGGTTTCAGGGTAAACTTTGGGGGGGGCCTTTCGACATCAATCTCAAAGAGGTGGGGGTTCATGTCAAACCCACTTTGGACCATTGAAATTGATAGCCATCGGGGGCGGTTAGTACGGGAAATGATGCATGGAACAGGATTTTTTGGGGCGTTTGTTTGCTTTTCTTTTGGCTTGGTCCGATGAGCACCTGGTTCATGGTTGCCTGCCTTCGGAGCGACAGTGCCCGAGATGTCTTTCAGCTGTTTCTCTGGGCCGTGCGCGATCACAGGCGTGGACCATGACAATAGCACAGCAAAAGCCGCCGGAGAGAGAGAGGAGGCTCTGGCTGTCAGAGCGCAGCAGCGCCAAGAAACGTTGTGCCTGGTGATGGTGTATGGTGCGCAGTCTCTCGGCCCGTGGGTGCCAAAACGGGGAGCCAAAGCGCGGAATGAGCCGTCCGGGCGGGGAGGGCGCCCACCTGGTTGGTTGTGTGGCACCTTTTCGGCTTCAGCCCGGTCTACTTGTTCGTCGTGCACTTCTGGACTCAGGTTTCCGCTGGAGGTCTGCGTGTTTTGTTGGTTTCCCTGTTCAAAAGGGCTTGATCTTTGGCCCTGGCCGGAGGTTTTGCTTACGGGTACTCCAGGCTTCATCCGAGCCTCGGTTCGACCGCTCACTCACTCACTCATTCGTAGTCATTCCACTAACAACCTTGCCAAAGAATCTAAGTCTGTTAGCTGGTAACCCTTGTCCCAAACATCTCCAAGCATCTGACCGAACACTGTGCTACCATCCTTGCCATCTGAAGTCGTGAAGTTTTCCTTGACTTTAACAAAAACAATGGAAGCTTGCCACATACATGTCAGCAGACAAGAAAGCCTCTCGCAGCCTCTTGAAAAGGGAACAAAACAATGCAACTGAAGAACGTGCCAGGGAAAGGTTACGCCCGTGGGCCGCTTTATATGATTTCCCGACCCAAAGTGTAGACCTCGACTTTATCCGAAGGACACAAAGGAACCAATCTGGGTGAACTACAAGGATTTGCCAACCAAATTTACGGGATCCAACTAAAATAACGGATCCGCTGAGAGGAACTTTCATCATGGGTGAGGCCGTAATCCTCTCATTTGCGCGGACACCTCATTTTCCAACCATTGTTCACCAGGGTGTTGTTCATGTGAAGCATGAGTCGTAGCTTGCATTGGGACCCAACATAGCTCGTGTCCTTTTACATTCCTGTGCAAGCATTCCCACATATACTTTCCCTTAAAAAGGACACACCCATGTGTGGTGGGGTTCGCCATGCCATTCATCACCAAGAGGCACCCAGCTCATTAAGACAGTCAATCTACAGATGCTTTTACCTTCTAACGAAAGTCTGTCAATCAGATTGATTTGAACATGCGAACTGATCCTGGCCCACCTGCCCAGAAGACTGTGAATCAGCTTGAGCTCCTGACTTTCACGTGTTCAGCGGAGAGTCGGGGGCTTTTGGGAGGTTGTGGATTTTCGGGGATGCGCTTAAGAACTTCGCCCCTGTCGATGCCCAGAGAAGTCCCAGGTGTGCCGGTCTCAAAGAGTCAGCCCGGTGCTTGTGACTTTTTGGCCAAAGCGCCGCCAGTAGAAACTGCCGTAGTGCCTGTCAGGGATTTGCCGAGTCTTTTGGGGTGCTTGGGGTGCTTTTTTGGGGGGGTGTTTGTGTTCTAATGACTCACATCTGGGTGTTTCTATTTGCTGGAAATGAGCAATGGACCTGGATTGACAAGGTGATCACCTGATATGCCCAAAGCTAGAAAACGAAAGGTCGGATCAAACCGTAGATTTTCCTTGGCCGCTTTGGAGCCCTGCCGCCTTCCCATTGCCCAGACTCAAGCCAACCGGGTTGCTCCATAGTTGGCAAAAAAGATCGGACACACAGATTTCTCGACGTGGCCAAAGAAGCCTGTCCCCACTTTTTGCCACTGACATTTTCGCCCAAAACCGAAAAGTTCTCAAGTTGGAAATCGGAGTGAGAGGGCCAGTCACCACTTCTCCGCGTTGTGAGGCTCGGAACTCTAAGGCTGAACTCGTGCTGCGGATCCTTGGGAGGGCCAAGCGTTACATCTTGATAGGAACGTTTGCTTTGATGAGTCGCTAGGTTTAAACACTTTCCTCGTTTTCTCCACGGGCCTCATGTAGTTTGAAGATCTTCTTGCTCAAGTCTTAACCCCCTGATAAGTAGAAGCTCCTCTCATCTTCTCATCTTTGGTGTGGGTGATCCAATTGTGCACGCCTTCCTTCCCCAATATCAGAAACTCGCGACCGGAAACGCCGCTTTGCAAGGGCTTTGCAAGGGGGGATGGGGGCCTGGCACTTCCTCAGCCAATCTTACATCAAGCCCTGCGGTTGGGATGGATAAAACTATACCAGTATAGCCGGCGAAGCCGGTGGGCGGAAGTTTCAAACATATAAAACTAGAGTTCCTTTTCTCATTTTTTCTTGATTCTTGCTTTCTTCTTCTTCCTCTTCATTGTTTCTTTTTTTCTTCGCCATTCTCTCTGTTCTTTTTTTCCTTGCCTTTCTCCCTTCTTTTTGTGTTTATTTCCTTCTTTCTGTCTTTGTTCTTTCTTTTCTTTCTTTCTTTTGCTTGGTGTTGCACCGTTCTTTCTTTTCGTGTGTACGTGTGTGTAGGCAGCTATCTATCCATCTGTCTTTTTTTCTCTCTCTCTCTACCACTGTATCTGGCTAACTATCTATCTATCTCTCTATCTATCTATCTATCTATGTCTGTCTATCTATTTATCTATCTATCTATCTACTATCCATTTATCTATCAAAAATCTATCTCTCTATCTCTCTCTCTATCTATCTACCTATCTATCCATCAATCTCTCTCTCTCTCTGTCTTTATCTGTCTATCTATCTCTCTCTCTCTATCTGCCTATGTGTCTATCTACCTATGTATCTTTCAATCTGTCTACTATCTATCTATCTATCTATCTATATCTCCCTCTATCTAAGCAATCTATCTATCTATTTATGTATGTATCTATTTACCATCTATCTATCTCTCTTTGTATCTATCTATCTATCTATCTCGCTATCTATCTCTCTATCTACCTCTCTATTCATTGATCGATCTATCTAGTCAATCTGTGACAGACCACGAAACGGTATTTGACCTTGCGAAAGTGCTGCGCCTGCTGCGAAATGTGTACTTGACCTTGCGAAAATGCTGCCCCTGCCACGAAATCTGCACTTCGCCTTGCGAAAATGCTGCGCCTGCCACGAAATCTGCACTTCACCTTGCAAACATGCTGCCGCTGCGCCTGCCACGAAATCTGCACTTGACCTCGCGAAAATGCTGCCCTGCCACGAAATCTGTCTTGACCTTGCGAAAGTGCTGCGGCTGCCACAAAAGTGCTGCCCCTGCCACGACATCTGTACTTGACCTTGCGAAAGTGCTGCGCCTGCCACAAAATCTGTACTTGACCTTGCGAAAGTGCTGCGCGTGCCAGAAACAAACAGCCGACCTTGCCAAGATGCTGCGCCTGCCACGCAGTTCAATCCTTGCGAAACCTTCGCGTTGCCGTGCCAATGGGCCGCGCTCCGAGACTGGTCCGAACGCGCTCCGAACGCGCTCTTTCTATTCTCCAACCACATGCGCGCGCGCATATTTTCTCGCGTGCATATTCCTTCTACTGTCATCTGTCTCAGAGAGAGCTAGCTTTCAATCAGTTGCCGTGACACGGAAGTTCCCTTTGACAAGACCTACCCACCGTGCGAAATGTGTCTTCAGTCCCTTGCCTTCCTTGTGACGACACCCCGCGTTTCGCGGGCTGAAGAGCACCGAGGCGCCTCTTCCGTGCCGAAGTCAAGCACGAAGCCCGCGGTGTTCTGACTTGGCTGTCCGCTGGAAAGCCTCAGGCCGCGCAGAGGGGCAGAGGTTTGAAGCTGATCTTTGAATCTCACTAGGAATCGGACCCGTGGATTCGGTGTTCCTTTTGGTCCCTCCCTTGAACTTGAACAGAACAATAGGTGTGCCAACTCCAAAGAAAGGAACCCCCCCACAGATTGGCAAAAGGACTTTCAGCTGTTCCTGCAGCTTTCTTTTTGGATCCGGACAAACAACAAATCATGGCTTCCCCACAAAAACCCACCTGGAGTGGGGGCCGTTGGAATGTGACCCCACTGTTTGAGGCTCCAGAAAAAAACGCAGATGAGTCGCAACGCCAAGTTGGAAGATTTCGGCGAGGTTGGGCCAAGATCTTGTCCCTGATTCGATTCCAAAGGTGTTTCTCTTGATTCTTCAAATGTATGGGGAACCAAAAGGAGACTCCAAAACTCAGAGAGCAGTCTATGTCAAGAACAGCGGTGCGACAAAACATATTCGAGGATTTGGTGGTGGCTCAGAAGCACAAGCGCTCGCAGCTCCGACTGCGTGAAACAAACATAGATGGAGACTCCTGCTTAAAATACAACTGAATACGACCGAGATTAATGAAATACTTCCTAAAGTCGATGCGCTAGTGATATTGTTGTTTTTGCTCAATTATTTGTTAGCAAGCAGTGGGTTGGTACAAGCTGCTTCAAGAGCTGGGAGAATGACAGCGATTCAAAACTTTCGCTTTGAGGATCAGAGATTCCGATGGGCGATTCCACTGGCTCGGGAGTATTTTCCGAAAGAGGACAGCGGGGTTTCGGATCCAACGCCAAGGCGCAGAAACAGCGTGCCCGGCCCGAAGTCCTGAAGCGGGCGCTTTGATATCCGGTGGGATATTCGTATCCATTTGGATGGGAAGAAAAACCAATGAGGTCTTGAACCCAAGGCTTAGGCCCAAGCTTTTGGAGGTAAAAAGCTGACGGGGTGCCACGTGATAAGGCAGTTGGACTTCACGGCAAGCTTTGTGAGACAGACCTAGGAGAAATTGTGCAACTCTTGCAGGTCCGATGTTTTTGCCACAGGCCCCATCCCTGGGTCTCCAGAGTGGGCCCTACAGCCCGGCCTGCCCTATGGTTTCCTCTTGGGGGCATTTCAAACCCTCTCCCCCAAAAAGAAGAAGAAGAAAAAGAACAAGAAAAGGAAGAAAAGCAATTTAAACCACAATGCATCGAAAAGACCACCCAGAGTCACGATACAATACGGCTGAAAGGTGCCAACTATCTCTTGCAGAGGTTAAGGCAAACAACAACGCTCCGATTGGGTGTCGGCGCGCGAATTTTCAGGCCAGAGTTTTGTTTCGGTCTTACTGTCACAGCCATGAGCGATCCTTCTCGGAATCTATTAAAGCTTTTGGATCACAGCCCAATTGGCTGGCACAAGCACTTCTATACCGCGCCAAATTGGCATCAAGCCCAGGCAAACTGTCATTGTGCTTCACAGACAATGCGTTCAACCACGGCTGGCAGGGATACAGTGCGGTGTTCTTGCCATTTGGCTGGCGTGGATACAGCGCTGTGCGGGTGCACTTGAACGGGTGTTGTTTCCATTTGGCTGGCATGGATACAATGTTGCGCGGGTGCACTTGAAGGGGTGTTCATTTGTCTGGCATGAATACAGTGCGGTGCGGGTGCGCTTGAACAAGTGTTCCGCGGGTGCACTTGAACGGGTGTTCTTACCATTTGGCTGTCACGGATACTGTGTGGTGCAGGTGCGCCTGAACGGGTGTTCTTATCATTTGGCTGGCTGGGATACAGAGCGGTGTGGGTGCACTTGAACTGGTGTTCTTTCCATTTGGCTGCACTTGAGCGCCCCTGGGCGGGGTGTGTCCGATTTCTATCTCAGGTCGTCGAAAACGGGGCGTGAACGCGCCACATCAGGGGGGAAGGCATCTGAAAAAGGCGCGGGGCGACACTCCACCGGAGGGAACAACAAACTGATCAGGTTCGCCCCTCAACGACTTCCCGGCGAGCAGTGGTCGTTAAAACAATTCGATGCCTTGTTGCAGGGATCCAAGACAAAAAGGGGTGTGTCGTGTTTTGGGACCAAAATGGGGGCTTCCCTTTTGGTTTCCCCACAAAACCTTTTGGTTTCTCAAAAAAAGTAGCCAAGACACGCCCAAATGGATTTTGCTTGGGCTCTCACTTGAATCTTTCAGAGTGTCAGGGGTTCATGGAACTCCCTTTGGCCACATTCACAGGTTCAGCGCCGGCTACGGCGAACGCACAGGTCTACCGGGTTGGTAGGTGAGGGACGGTCAAAATTACAAGAAGGTCTCTGTAGAACATGGGAAAATTAGAGCTCGCCCCCTCCTTTTTCTGGAGAACTCCCACGAGTTTCCCCCTTTTCTCCCGAACCATGTTGCAGCGCTGCGTTCGAAAGACACACCAAAAGTGAGGGAAAGCAACGGAGTCAGCACACAGGTAGCGACGTGAAAAGCAGCTTGAAGGCAAGCGCATCTTGTATAAAACAGCTTCGCACAAATGCTGCGGCTTTCTATGAGGTGTCTGCTAAGCGTTCAGGCACTATCTGGCACTGAGGATTGTCCAAGGCTTCTCCGCTCACTCAAACTCAGACGCATCCGTCGCTTTCCCATCTGGGTGGCGGTTTTCAGTCCCTGTAACTTTGCTAGCAAGAGTCAAGGTAGTTCTGGAAAGGGCAAATCAACCACGCCCCTTCTGCGAGCATCCGCGGGAAAAAAACACCGCAAACCTTCCGTGGTTGTAGTGTGGTACTAGCGTTCTTGTTGATATGTCAACCTCTGGACATTTTTGCTTGAGCCGGAAGTAAAAACATTTGCCACTCACCTGTTGGACCTTGCCACAGGGCTCGCCGGGGCGTGTGTCTTTACTGAATTGCTCCAAAGCCAAGTCTGAAGCCAACTGCTTAGCCTCAAGGGTGAGCCCATTGCTCAGGTCCAAAGCAGAGTGCAAAAAGGGGATCGGAGTGTGGCCTTCGCCGCCGACTCCCGGCGAAAGCACTTTTGACAGCCGAGGTGGGCTCCACACGGATCATGCAATGTGTCCAACTGGCGGGTTTTTGGTTGCAGTCCTGCTGCAAGCTTGAAAAGATCGAGTCGGAACTTCCTTGATGCGAAGCCAGCCACTGAAAACGCTGGACAAAGCCCGGCTCGTGACATCAAGTCTCAACGCGCGCCAGCCTTGCAAGTGTGAGCGCTGGTCACTTGCAATGTTGCCGTTGCTGCAAGGCAAATGTCCAAACCAACAAGGTATGAGCGAATGCTCCTTGTAACATCTAAGACTCCTCCTGCAAGCCTGAGCATATTCCATTCTAAGCAACCTCATGCGAGCCAGCCACACTAGATGCAAACCGCGCCCCTGAAGCAAATCCCGACGCGCCAGCTTCGAAAGTATCACAGCTGGGAAGTTGCGGCGCCGCTGCTGCAAGGCAAGCGTCCAAGTCAAAAAGGTCAGAGCGAATACGCAGGGCAGCACCGCGTCTGCCAACCACAGCGGTCTCCAGCTTGAACTTGCCACGAAGTTCTGGAGCTTGACGTTTCCAACTTTGCTCAAGTCAAGGCAACATGATGATCATGATGATCCTCCTGATGCCATCTATTGCTCCTCCTGGCAGCTAACACAAATGCTGACACAACCATATTTCAAGCAGCCTTGGAACAGGTGCGATCGCTGAGGTGAGTCTCAGCCTTCGTGGCTTCTTGGCGAGCAGGCTCCGCAAACTCGCGCAGCCAGAAATTCACCAAGCTCTGGGCACAGCCAGGCCCGCCGGCTTCAACAACACTGGCACATGGAAGAGTCTTTCCAAATCACTGCCATCCGAGCCGCGCCTGCACCTGCTCATTTCAAGCCGCAGGTCTGGCGTCGTTACGAAGCTTACTCAAGATGCAAACTCCGGCAAGCTTTCTTGATGCGAAGCCAGCCAGTGATGCAAATGATGGACCAAACCTGCACATTGAATTGAACCTCAGCGTGAGCCAGCCTTTTTTTGCATAACTGCTCGGAAACGGCTTCAAAGCAAGAAGCCAACCACCTCAAAAGAAAGGCTTGAGCACTGCGTGCGACCACAGAAGCAGAGCTTTAGACTGCATCTTGTGGCATGGGCGGGTTGGGTCCCACGGTCTCGTTTGCTCAACTCTTCTCCCCACGCCACGCCATGCCATTGGACACTGCTCCTACAAGCCCAGACAATACCCCTTGCTACGTGCCTTCTTTGCTAGTCTCATTCGAGAAAGATGGTGCGCTTGGTTCTACAGAAAGGCTTACTTTTCTATATAAGATACAATGGGCCGCCCTCTCATTCAAAGCCGGCTTTTAGGTAAGGCATCCAATTTCAAATGTGTGAGAACTGCGTCTGCCAACCACAGATTGAGCATGTTCTGCTGCGAATCACAATTTTGCCCCCACGGCAGGCATGTAAGTAAAGGGGAAGCGTCCAAGTGCATACGGCTACACCCCCCCCTTTTCACACCCTACGAAAGCCCTGTCCCCGTGAACGGTCCGCAGGCCCCTGCGTAGACCTGCGCGAAAGCCAACAGCAGCACGAACCCAAGCAAGTGCTCCCCCAAGAGACTTCTACCGCTCGGCACTCTGAACACTCAGACGGCATGGACTCAACTCTCGCCAAGCTGCAAGGCTTCCAACTCAAAAGGTCGGAGACCAACAGGACAGCAGTGGCGAAGCTTGCTGCGAGGCTCTGGGATGACTCATGGCGTCCAATGGCTCCATGCTTTGCTCAAGGAAACATCATGCCAAGGTTGTACGCGCGGAGACCTTGGCACGACCGCTGCAAAGCAACATGGAGGGAAATCTACGCTGCTATTCCACCTGTCCTTACAAGACACCATTCCGGCGCAATTGTGGCTTGCGTCGGCTGACAGGTTCTCAAAAATGCCGTGCAGCTTTCTATGAAGCAAGGTGTCCGTAAAGCGTTTAGCGCTCGCGATGCTCTTGGTTGGACGTAGGTAGGCCCATCCGTCGCTTGTTTCCCATCTATCGGATTTGGACCTAGCTACAGGGCTCGCTTGGGCCGCATGTCTTTCTAAGTATCAAACATGCCCTCTCCTGCAGACTGCGCTGCTGGACATGATAGCCTCAGAAAGGGGCAACTGTCGGCAAGGACCTTCGCACCTTGCGGCATCTCCGGTGGGAATCCACGCCTGTCAATTTATGTGGGGAATGCCCCCCCGCTCTCAGGAACAAGATGAGCGATCAACTTTTCAAGGCAGCCGACGGCGTTCAAGCCACGCAAAGAAGGGAATTGGAGTGCGGCCTTGCGCACCGACTCCTGGCCAAATCAAAGTAGAGAGACATGGTGCGCGTTCACATGCCCGCGTCTGCGCACCTCGCGCCCCATCGGCACGTAGATTCTGGTCGACTTGTTGAGGAGCGTCGCCCGAAAGTTGGATCCAAGCATTCTTTCGGGGATTTTCCCCTGGTGATGTAGAGTCCAGAACTGTAAGCTTGAACAGGTGCCATGCCAAGAAGCTCTTTGAAGTCGACACTTCCTTGCGAAGCCAACTGAAGCAAGCGCTAGACAAGGACTGCATCGTTAGATTAAGTCCCAATGTGCCCCAGCCTGGAAAGCGTGAGCGAGGAAAACTGCGGCGTGTCCAACTCAAAGAAGTCTGAGCGAATGCTCCTTGTGACATCTAAGACTCCTCCTGCAAGCCTGTGCATATTCCGTTCTAAGCAACCTTCTGCAAGCCAGCCACAGACCAAATGCTAGATGCAAACCGCGCCCCTGAAGCAAATCCCGACGCGCCAGCCTCGAAAGTATCGCAGCTGGGTAGTTGCGGCGCCGCTGCTGCAAGGCAAGCGTCCAAGTCAAAAAGGTCAGAGCGGATACGCAGGTCAGCACCGCGTCTGCCAACCACAGCGGTCTCCAGCTTGAACTTGCCATGTGGCTGGGTCCAATGGCTCCAGGCTTTGCTTAAGGAAACATACACATCATGCTGCCATTAGCCTATTCCGAGGAACCTGGTATCAGCCACTCAAGCAAATGTGTGACAAAGACTGCATCCTCAAATCAACTCTCAGCGTGCGCCAGCGCCAGCCTTGAAAGCCAAGGCGTGCAAGGCGTCCAACTCAAAAGGCCGGAGAGCACGCCCAGGACAGCAGTCCTGCGTCTAGCAGCCGCGGCAAAGCTTGCTACGAGGCTGTGGGACGACCCGAGTTGGCTGGGTCCAATGGCTCCATGCTTTGCCCAAGGAAACATAATGCACCTCATGGTGCCATCCAGCACTCATCCAGCAGCATACACATATTCCGTTCCAAGCAACCTGTTGCGAGCTATCTTGATGTGAAGCCAGCCACTCCAGCAAATGATAGCAAGCCTTGCAAGCATAATTGCTGGGAAGTCGCAGCTCCGCCGACGCTGCAGGGTATGGCACTCAACCTTGAAGGCGTGAGCAGTGCGTCTGCCAGCCAGAGTTTGAGCATGTTCTCCCGCAAATCACAATTTTTGGTGGGAACAGGGCCCAAGCATCTTAGGCAGAAGCAAGTAAAGGGGATTGAACACATCCCGCTCCCAGCAAAGCGACTGAGTGCATGCGGCTTCACCCCCCCAGCCCCTTTTCACATCCTATAGAACCCCTGTCCCCGTGAGCTGTGAACACGGCCCACACGAATGCAAGCAACTTCTTCCCCAGAGGCTTCTACAAACCACTGCGCAAGGCACTGTGAGTACTCGTCCAGAGAGTAGTTTTGCGGAACAAGCAAAAACTGCATCCTGGAATCAACTCTCAGCGCGCGCCAGTATGATAACCAACAACCTTGCAAGCGGAATTGCCGGAAAGCTGCGGCTGCCCCAGGCAACAGCATTCGCCTCATGGTGACCTCCGGCACTCGTCCAGCAAGCATAAACATATCCTATTCCGAGCAACGTTTTATCAGCCACTCAAGCAGATGTGTGACAAAGACTGCATCTTCAAATCAACTCTCAGCCTTCGCCAGCGCCAGCCTTGCAAGCTCTGGCGGTGCTGCAAGACAAGGCGTCCAACTAGGTCAGCAGTCGTGCGTCTAGCACCAGTGGCGAAGCTTGCTACGAGGCTCTGGAACGACCCGAGTTGGCTGGGTCCAATGGCTCCATTCTTTGCTCAAGCAAACATAACACACCTCATAACGCCGTCCAACACTCATCCAGCAGCGTGCACAAATTCTATTTTCAAGCAACCTGTTGCGAGCTATCTTGATGAAGCCGGCCACTCCAGCAAATGAAAAGCCTTGCAAGCATATTTGCCGGAAGTCGCAGCTCTGCCGACGCTGCAGGGTATGGCAGTCAACCTTAACGGCGTGAGCACTGCGTCTGCCAGCCAGAGTTTGAGCATGTTCTCCCGCAAAGCACAATTTTTGGTGGGGACAGGGCCCAAGCATCTTAGGCAGAAGCAAGTGAAGGGGATTGAACACATCCCGCTCCCAGCAAAGCGTCTGAGCCCCTTTTCACATCCTATAAAACCCGTGTCCCCGTGAGCTGTGAACTGCAGGTCCCTCACGGCGCACGAAAGCCAAAAGCAGCACGGACCCGAGCAAGTTCTTCCCCACAGGCTTCTACCGCAGGGCACTCTGAGTACTCCTCCAGAGAGCAGTTTTGCGGAACAAGCAAAGACTGCATTTTGGAATCAACTCTCAGCGTGCGCCAGCGGTAGTCTTGAAAGCTCTGGCGGTGCTGCAAGACAAGGCGTCCAACTCAAAAGCTCGGAGATCACGCACTGGTCAGCAGTCCTGCGTCTAGCAGCGGCGAAGCTTGCTACGAGGCGCTGGGACGACCCGAGTTGGCTGGGTCCAATGGCTCCATTCTTTGCTCAAGGAAACATAACACACCTCATAACGCCGTCCAACACTCATCCAGCAGCGTGCACAAATTCTATTTTCAAGCAACCTGTTGCGAGCTATCTTGATGAAGCCGGCCACTCCAGCAAATGAAAAGCCTTGCAAGCATATTTGCCGGAAGTCGCAGCTCTGCCGACGCTGCAGGGTATGGCAGTCAACCTTAACGGCGTGAGCACTGCGTCTGCCAGCCAGAGTTTGAGCATGTTCTCCCGCAAAGCACAATTTTTGGTGGGAACAGGGCCCAAGCATCTTAGGCAGAAGCAAGTGAAGGGGGTTGAACACATCCCGCTCCCAGCAAAGCGTCTGAGCCCCTTTTCACATCCTATCAAACCCCTGTCCCCGTGAGCTGTGAACTGCAGGTCCCTCACTGCCCACGAAAGCCAAAAGCAGCACGGACCCAAGCAAGTTCTTCCCCACAGGCTTCTACCGCAGGGCACTCTGAGTACTCCTCCAGAGAGCAGTTTTGCGGAACAAGCAAAGACTGCATCCTGGAATCAACTCTCAGCGTGCGCCAGCGGTAGTTTTGAAAGCTCTGGCGGTGCTGCAAGACAAGGCGTCCAACTCAAGAGCTCGGAGATCACGCACTGGTCAGCAGTCCTGCGTCTAGCAGCGGCGAAGCTTGCTACGAGGCTCTGGGACGACCCAAGTTGGCTGGGTCCAATGCCTCCATGCTTTGCCCAAGGAAACATATTGCGCCTCATGGTGCCGTCCAACACTCATCCAGCAGCGTGCACAAATTCCGGTTCCAAGCAACCTGTTGCGAGCTATCTTGATCAAGCCAGCCACTCCAGCAAATGATAGACCAAAACTGAGCATTGAATTGAACCTCAAACTGTGCCAGCCTTGAAAGCAGAACTGCTCAGAAGACGCTTCTGCAGAGCAATGCGTCCAACCTGTTTCCAGCCACTCAAGCAGATGTGGGACAAAGACTGCATCCTGGAATCATTGAAAGCTCTGGCGGTGCTGCAAGACAAGGCGTCCAACTCAAAAGGTCGGAGATCACGCACTAATCAGCAGTCCTGCGGCGAGGCTCTGGGACGACCCAAGTTGGCTGGGTCCAATGGCTCCATGCTTTGCCCAAGGAAACATAACACACCTCATGGCGCCATCCAGCACTCATCCAGCAGCAGACACATATTCCGTTCCAAGCAACCTGTTGCGAGCTATCTTGATTCGAAGCCGGCCACTCCAGCAAATGATAAGCCTTGCAAGCATAATTGCCGGGAAGTCGCGGCTCTGCCGGCACTGAAAAGTATGTGACTCAACCTTGAAGGCGTGAGCACTGCGTCTGCCAGCCAGAGTTTGAGCATGTTCTCCAGCAAATCACAACTTTCGGTGGGGACAGGGCCCCAGCATCTTTGGCACAAGTACGCAAAAGGGATTGAACACATCCCGCTCCCAGCAAAGCGTCTGAATGTATGCAGCTTCACCCCCCAGCCCCTTTTCACATCCTATCAAACCCCTGTCCCCGTGAGCTGTGAACTGCAGGTCCCTCACGGCGCACGAAAGCCAAAAACAGCACGGACCCGAGCAAGTTCTTCCCCACAGGCTTCTACCGCAGGGCACTCTGAGTACTCCTCCAGAGAGCAGTTTTGCGGAACAAGCAAAGACTGCATCCTGGAATCAACTCTCAGCGTGCGCCAGCGGTAGTTTTGAAAGCTCTGGCGGTGCTGCAAGACAAGGCGTCCAACTCAAAAGCTCGGAGATCACGCACTGGTCAGCAGTCCTGCGTCTAGCAGCGGCGAAGCTTGCTACGAGGCTCTGGGACGACCCGAGTTGGCTGGGTCCAATGGCTCCATGCTTTGCCCAAAGAAACATAATGCACCTCATAACGCCGTCCAACACTCATCCAGCAGCGTGCACAAATTCCGTTCCAAGCAACCTGTTGCGAGCTATCTTGATGTGAAGCCAGCCAGTGATGCAAATGCTACACCAAGACTGAGCATTGAATTGAACCTCAAACCGTGCCAGCCTTGAAAGCAGAACTGCTCGGAAGACGCTTCTGCAGAGCAATGCGTCCAACCTGTTTCCAGCCACTCAAGCAGATGTGGGACAAAGACTGCATCCTGGAATCATTGAAAGCTCTGGCGGTGCTGCAAGACAAGGCGTCCAACTCAAAAGGTCGGAGATCACGCACTAATCAGCAGTCCTGCGTCTTGCAGCGGCGAAGCTTGCTACTAATCCAATGGCTCCATGCTTTGCCCAAGGACACATAATGCACCTCATGGTGCCATCCAACACTCATCCAGCAGCGTGCACATATTCCGTTGCAAGCAACCTGTCGCGGGCTGTATAGCTTACAGGGGACGATCGCAGCCGGATCTCGGCTGGATCGCGCTATACCCTGGAACGGGCTTCTCCGCGGCGTTCTGGGCGCTGGTTGCGCAAAACGGCGATGTGATTTGCTCAAGTCAAGCAACATGATGATCCCCAAAAAACTTAAAGTCTAGGTCTAGGAAGTCTGTGATGGAAACCTGCCGGCGAACGTGGGATATCACCGAGCAGCAGATTTACTCGGTCTGTGATTGAACCAAGATGGCTGGCAACTGCGCATTGCAGCCCAGGCGCAGGGCAATGATGTGTTGAACCACTAGGCACGTGCTTAGTTGCTTAAGTGAAGGAACTCCTTCATTTCAGCATTTGTTAAGCCATACCTCTCCGAGTCAAGGTCTAGCATACCGGTAAAACCTTGGTGCTGGCACATCGGCTTGAGCCAAACCTTGAGTCAAATCAGCAAACAGCTACGTCAGCATCAAGACCTGAAAATCAGAACTTATGGCCGACACTGGTCCGTAATGTTCACTCCACCCTCCCAAAGGTACAAGGCAATCACCTTTTGCGACGGTCCAAAATCGGAAAACCAAGTGTAAGGAGTCCTTCCGGATCCGCGGAACAACGCCCCCAGCCAAAGTTGCTTCGATTTTCGAATGGAATCACAAACAAACAATCCAAAACCAGTTCTTGGGGGTTTTGCTGAAGGGGTTGCTTGCGCTCAACAGAAGGAAAGAAGACCCACACCAGCCCCCCTTCTGAAAAAACCACCTGTTCCACGGCTTCCGATCGTTGATCGCCATCCCAAAAGCCTTCTGCGAGGTGAGCCAGGAGTGGAGGCCCGGAGGCAGCAAAGGACCACCCTCACCTCGGACGGATCCATGGATCCAACATGGAGAACCCTTGGCGTCAAGTTCTCCCTAACTTGGGAAACAAACTCTTGAACACATGAAACAAAATACACAACTCACGAAGATGTCTGCGAGGTTCCAGGGATCTATTTTTTGCGAGGATGTGAAAATCTGGGATTTCTCAGGCCCGCAAGTCCCACTTGAAAGGGTTAAGGCTCGAAACAGGTGGGTCTCGGAATGATTTTTGATTTTGGCCCTCCCTCTGAAATGGGCATGATTCAGTTTCCCTCGGGTTTGTCTTTAAACCACTCCCCTAAAAATACTCTTGACAAGGAACACCATATTCCGCTCTTCTCTTGTTTGATGTATATATTCCTCGGCTTTGCCCATTGGCTTTTTTGGCGTTCTGGGGACAAACAGCAGGCCCGCAACTTCATCGGCTGTTTTCCATGAGAATGTCCACGCAGAAGGGAGTTAGTGCAAAGAAAACAACGCATGTCAAGCAGTTACACGATTAAAAGCCACGTTAAAGAACAGTCAAGTACTGCAGGTAGATTACAGTCAATCTTGACCATTGCTCACAGGTGTTTCTCAATAACTCCATAGTTTTACATGTATCGCCTTTTTGATTTATCTATATATATATACACCTATATATACACATATTTCTGCACACTCAGAAAGTAAATAACTTTTGCTTGGCCGGTCAGAAATTCAGAACAGCGGCTCTTGTTCCAATGGGCACAACCGCAAGGGATGATGTTAATTCTTGAGATCTCGAAGCGATTTAAAGGAGTCTACCTCTCTGGCAAAACACAGCTTTTCAGTGCAGAGGACACGTAAAATGACCCTTGTGATACCCCTGCTTTGATTTCAAGCGGATTCCCTGGATACCGAGTCACCTGCCAACTTGAAATTTCCAAACCTGTGCTTAAGGTGCAATCAAGGAAAAACCATTATTTTCGTTGGGCACCAACAGGTTCATTCATTAATCCAACAGGCTCATTCATTCATTCATTCATTCATTCATTCATGCAATCATTCATTCATTCATTCATTCATTCATTCATTTCATTCATTTCATTCATTTCATTCATTTCATTCATTTCATTCATTTCATTCATTTCACTCATTTCATTCATTTCATTCATTTCATTCATTTCATTCATTTCATTCATTTCATTCATTTCATTCATTTCATTCATTTATTCATTCATTCATTCATTCATTCATTCATTCATTCATTCATTCATTCAGTCATTCATTCATTCATTCATTCATTCATTTATTTCATTTCATTCATTCATTCATTTCATTTCTTTCATTCATTCATTCATTCATTCATTCATTCATTCATTCATTCATTCATTCATTCATTCATTCATTCATTGATTTCATTGATTTCATTGATTTCATTGATTTCATTCATTTCATTTCATTTCATTTCATTTCATTTCATTTCATTTCATTTCATTGATTCCATTGATTTCATTCATTTCATTCATTTCATTCATTTCATTCATTTCATTCATTTCATTCATTCATTCATTCATTCATTTCATTTCATTTCATTTCATTTCATTTCATTTCATTTGATTTCATTTCATTTCATTTCATTCATTTCATTCATTTCAATTCAATTCAATTCAATTCATTTCAATTCATTCATTCATTCATTCATTCATTCATTCTTTCATTTCATTTCATGCATTCATTCATTTCATTCATTCATTCATGCATTCCTTCCTTCCTTCCTTCCTTCATTCATCCATTCATGCATTCATTCGCAGCTTCTCTGCCGCCGCACAGCAGCAAGCGGTGCGACGCGGTGTTTTCTGTCTTTCCTACCGGATCGGTCTCGAGACATCGTTGGCCGTCCGAAACCCGCGTGTTGCGGAAAAGGCCCGCGGATCTCCAAACCATGCACCAAAAATATCAGTTCCAAAACATGAATTCTACAAGTCCCGCATCAGAGCCTCTTCCAGAACGCCGGTGCCAACCGCCGCAGTTCATGATGGCGGTCCAACTGAAGCTCCCAATCATCTGCAATAGTATCAAGCCAATAAGGCCCATGCGTCCAAATAGGTAACCCTGAGCATTCCGAAGCTTCGCCCTCATCCAGCAAATGCGTAACAGGTTGAGCCGCAGATCGTGCAGTTGCAAACTGCCAAATGAAGAGCCTGAAGTTGATGAAGCTGCTGCACCCATGAGAAGTGAACCCTCAACCCTCTACCCTAAACCCCTAAGCCCGAAACCCTAAACGATGGTAGCTTCAGTGATGGACCAACCAGAACGAGGTTGCCAGAACTGCGGTGAGTTCTGATTTGTTGGTGGTTTGATGGCCGCCGACGAGAGGCCATAGCCAATGAGCTGAGCTGCAGAAGCCTCGAGAGCGGCCCAGCCCGCGACCGCCAGGTTGGGGTGATCAACCCTGTAACAGGAGCCGTGCGGTGAGGACGCGGCCACTGCCGCAGGAAGAAGGTAGGCATCACAAGGAGGAGCTGCCTCAGGCTCCTGCCTGAGAGCAATGGAAAGGATTACTGGGCGGCATGAGATGCGTGAGGTAGATGGGCAAGCCAGGCCTCAAATGTCGTGATGGGCTGCGCGTAAAGTGGCATGATAAACAGAAACCCGAGGCAGAGTTGTCGAATCGCCGTTGCTCTTTGGCCGTGATGAAGGCCCCCTCACGCAAAGCGGCAAGTTGCGCATTTTCAATCAGGGAGAGAGGAGGAATGGGCTGTTGGCAAAGATGGCCAAGGCCAGCCAATCCAATGAAGTCACCACGCTGACTCAAGATTCGGGCAATATGTTGGTGCCAACCATCCAGAGCACGCCTCCACAGGTTGGCGTGATCAACTGCAAGGAATTCGTGATCTCTCCAGGGCGGAGAGACAATGTACCACCGCAGAAGGTCGAACTGGGTGAGCAGAACAAAGAAACGGCCCGAGAGGAGGGTGTCACCAAAGCGAGACAGAAACTACTTCCCAAACCTGGAAAAAGCCCGGATCAGCAAGGGGCTGGCCACAAAGGAGACGCAGCCTGACCAACGGTTGAGCTCCAGCTTTGCCAAAGCCTAAGGCTTTCGCCGTGGATGTGCGAAGCCTGCTGATGATGTGCGGCGGGCAGTAGTCGATGGCCGCTGCATGAACGACCGCCGGCCAAAGTGCTTGGACAATGAGGCAGATCTTCAAGTGAAGCGGCGCTGAAAGACGGCGGATTTGTTTCCACTGAGGCTACTAAGGAGCGAAGAGCGTCGTCATAGTGGGCGGATCGCCTCCGGTGTGTCGACCTCCAAGGTCTTTGGCATGGCCGCAAGAACCTTCATAACCTGCCTAGCCCGCAAGGTGCTCCAGGCCCTGTAGATCATCGAGACCAGAATAACGTCAATTGACTGAGAAGCAGTGGACCTGAGAATGTTGAAGAGATGAACTTGGAGAAGTTGCAGCCAGGCATGGCCCCCGCTCGACCTCATGCAAGATGCTGAGTCGTTGATCCACAAGTGGACTTGGCATCTGCTGAAGATCCCGGTTGTCGAAGCCATCAGGCCCTCGGGCAGAGCGATCAGTGTACTTGCCAAGCAGTGATGGCAAGTGAAGCGACCAGTAGGAACAAAGGCCCGAATGAACGAGGTGATGCGATGCCAAGCATCCGGAGACAGGTTGGAGTGTTTCCGCCACCGCAATGACCAAAAGTCGTTAAGCTCCCTCACAAAGTCGTCGGAGGTAAGAGTATGGGTCACAAGGGACCATGCTCAAATTGAACTTCAGCACCATCATCGCTGACGGCAAGGATAGTAGCGGTGGTCTTAGTGAGAGCAGTCATCCCTCAGGGAGCACCAGGCTTGATGCTCTGAAAGTCTCGCCTGTGTTCACGAGTGGTTGAGATGGATTGTCGCTTGGCCCAACGCTCCAGGGCACGAAAGCTCGCCTCGAAGTCTCGAAGTCGTGGCGAGTGCCAAAGAGAAGGCCGTTGCATCAGGTGGTGCAAGACGACGTCAAAGCCTTTGGGCTCAAGGATGGCCCAGGTGTCCCGCCAGATGGAGCTGTGCCGACCAAATCAGAGGAGAAATCCCCAGGTCTCAAGGTTGCAGATGAGCAAGTCTCAGTTGGGAATCTGCAGCATCCTATGCGGCTCCGAGTGCACATTAAGGCTGAGCTCGTACGCAACTGGGACCCCTCAACCATGCCAGCAAGAGCCATGCATGGAGTCATTCGACAGCAGCAAAGAACCCGTCCCATCCTCCATATCTTTCACTGCCCAGCACATCTGGACATCCACCGCCCTGTGAACTCAGAGGCGCTCGAAAAAGTTGGCGTGACGTCACGATCCGGCGAATGCAAACTGATCTTGCAATTGCGAGTCGGTGCACATCGGAGAATACAAAGTTGCCAACAGTGGACATCTGGTCATCTCAGCTGTCATCTCATTTAACTAGTGGGTCGGCCAAACAATTCACAAACAAACACGACTACGACCAAAGGACAAAACCACGTCAAACAACTTCCAAGGCCCTCGAGTCTTCAAGATCACTCTCCCGTCTGAAACGATTCTGTCGAGAGAGCCACTTGAAACAAACTTCGCGGTTGGTTTTCCTGTCCTTGCGCAGGGACCATGCTAACCTCTGTATCGTTTCAATTTCATCGGATCACAGCGATGGAAGCCGGTGACCCAGGATATGCAACGCGAGTCTTAGGATCGGTACCCCTTTTCGATGGGTTTAGCGAGACCAAAAGAACCCATCCCCTTTGGCGGTTCCATATCCTAGACAAACACGTCGCGCAAAAAACAACCCAAAAACATGATGACATTTGGCTCTAGATGGTGATGAAGCACTTCTAAGGGCCTGTGTTTTGAGGCTTTTTGTTTGGCGAACACCCATCTCGGCCTTACTGTATGGCCCTCTCTGATTCGATTGCCCCACATAGCAACAGCGCGCCCAGTGGCCGAACTCCTCGCCCAAGGCGATGAGCAGCGAGGTGCGCTTGTTCCTCGGCGGAGGTTTTGGTTGGCTCGGGCAGGGGTAGCAAGGGCAACGTGAGCTCTCCGACCCCCAAAAAGAGCAGCCTCCAAAAAGCCACCTGCTCATACTGTGGATGGACGAAACCCTGCACCGCCCAGGAAAATGTGGAATGATTCGATTCCCCTGCAAATACCAACAAACAATGGGCTTCCCACGGAATCGAAGTGGTGCGAAATGGATTTCGTCCACAGTATGTACCCTCTGTTCAACGGAAGTGGACGATCCGGAGCTTTACCCAAAGGCAATTAGTCTTAACCCTATTTGTCGTGGGACATACCCCTTTCCGTGTTACCAAAGTGGGATATCCTTGCATCACTTTAAAGAGGGTTTCTTCCGTATCACAAATTTGGCTGTAAGGGCTAGATTTGCACAAAGGTGAACCACTTCAGGGAAGTTCATGGGTCGCATAGTGATTGCAAACAAATCGGATTTCCTCCGAAGGGAGACAAGGAGTTCCCGCTTTAGGGTTGAGTCACATTGAACAAAGTGAATCTTGGATCGTTTGTCTTGGAATTAAGCTTGGACTCCCATAAAGGATTCCCCAATGGCTTTGGGAAGCCAACAGAGGCACACCCAGAACTCACTTCTGTTCGAGTGGATTGGTCGGAAAATACTGGGGAAATGAGATGAGCCCCGAGTTGAGCCCCTAGTCAAATGGTACCGGAAAAATGAAGGACCTACAAAATGGAAACCCTTTGCCACGAAGGCCCACACTGGATTCGACTCCTGGGCAGTTGCTTGCCAGCGCGAATGTAATGCACACATTCTATCCGAAAGTTCAAGGAACAATCTTTCTCAAACAGGTGGCATTCGTGTATTCAACTTCAACTTTTGCTTGGTTTCCGCTGGAAACGACCACATGGAGAGTCCCAGGCATGGGCAGGCCGAAAGACCTCCCCCAATGGGGCGATCCGCTTTTGGTTGGATTTCCCATGCGCAGTTTGAAGGGGAATTCAGCCAAAACGGCTTCGTCGCCAAGTCTAAGTTGGTCAAGTTGGTTTCCTCCCCAAGCCCGAACAAGGTACCGAGCCTGAAAACCACATTGCCACGCATCCGCGCAACATGCCACACGAAAGCCGGGGTTTTCCTGAGACTTTTGAAGGGTCGTTCGGCCAATGGAGGGAGTCCCTGCGGAACGGGGTGTTCAAAGGGCGGGCTAACACAGGCCGAAACGAGGTGGAGATCCGAGCAGACCTTTGGCCCTGGTTGGCATTTTGCTCGAGAAGAAAACCCAAGCGATGCTTGCAACCCCCTGCTCTTGCGGACAGTGCTTGGGCATTTAAGCACAAGAATGCAGCTAGGTCCTCCAGTAGAGCGGTTAGAATAGGTTGGTACCAACTTTTGTCTGGCTTTGTTAGTAGGGGAACCCTCCCCCAAAAAAGCTGGTCAAAAGGGCACTACTGGGGAAACTAGCCTCACTCAGTGTCTTTGAGTTAGTTCATGCCCCCAAGTTGTCCAAAAAAGTTACGGCGAGAAAGGACACCAATCGCTGGGGGACCTAGACAGGCAACCCGCCGAGGAATCCAAAAAAAAAAGCGCCGCCGCGTGGCTTCATGGATGCCTGGCGAGCGGTGGGTTGGACCCCCGAAAGAACCGAGAAGAGGTGGCTGGGTGGTAGTCTCTCTCTCTTTAGAAGCCTTGGTAGCAACGAACTGACTGCCCCTTTTTGTTTCTTTTTTTTTCCGCAGCTCCCTAAAAAGGAACAGAACCAAAGAACCCAACATCTAAATACTTGACAACAACAGTGAAGCAAGAAGTAGTGTCCCTGTGTTTCACAGACTTCAATTGGCGCAATTTGGTTTCAGGGACATGTGGGACCCTGGGAACTCGAAAAAACTAGCTTCTGGGAGGAAAGGGCGACCAGCTGACGCTGACCATTCACCGTCAGTTTACGGCTTAATACACTCGGAACTTGCGAATGACAAATGGGTGTGCTTTTGTGAGGGTACCCTTCTTGAGGTTGTTTCAAGGGGAAATCAAACAGAAATCCCATTTCACAAACCCCCAACTCTGCAAATATGGACGGACCTATCGGGGACATGGATCAAGCTCAAAGCCATGAATTTCCCGGGCGCAACGACGCAAAGATCAAAGTCCAAGCTAAGATGAAATAACTGGGGTCACGAGTTTGCCGGCTTCTAGGGCCTTAGGGGATATCAGAGTCAGAAACTGGGGCTGTTTCCATTCATCCTAGCACTTAGGAGGTGAAATGCTTACCTGCAACCAGTTCCCTCTAAGACCAACTGAACACCTGCGAAAGTCCATCTCAAAATCAATACTGACCTGTGACGAGTTCGCTCTGAAACCCGTTTACACGTTACACGAGAATCACGTCACATGGGGGTGCCTTTTTTGAGGGTCCCCCTTGTTTTCGGTGGTTTTACAAGGCAAGCCAAAAGGAAAACCATATTTTCCGGGTTTTTTAGAGGACACACCCTTAGGCGTGAACCGACCCGCCTTCAACTCGTCCAAGGGACTACAGCCCAACGTGCTCCTTGGCGAGAGAGAAGTTCCCTTTCCCCGCGGCGAAACAATTCGCTTCAAATGGCCTAGGCGTTTTTCCCCCTTTTTCAGACGGGATCCGCCGGCTTTCGCGCATGGGAATCGGGGGGTTTCTCAAAGGACGTGCCCGAAAACGTACGGCAATGGCATCCTGGTGGTTCGCCTTACCATAGCTCGTCTCAGGGATGCTGCTGCTGATGGAACCCGAAGGCCTGTGGTTGCAATGGGATATACTGTGATACAGAAAGGGCTTAAGGCGAACCACCCTAGGCTTGGACATTCGGATATTCCAACTTGTATCACAGTGGTTGGATAACCCAAATCCCACAACCATGCATAAGGGGTGGATATTCCAACTCGTATCACTTGCACAAAAAGAATCGCGTGATCCCATCCGACTCGATCATCCCGGTTCTCCCAGAACCGGAACCGGCTTCCCACATCGAGGTGCGTCAGGGTGATCTCGGAGCAGAGGGACCCCGTCATGGCCGCCAGGCGCTTCTCCAGCCAATGCCTGCGCGATCCGAAGGCCCAAGGGCGTTCCATGCCTCACATGGCTTTGTGCGCCTTTTTTGGTTTCTCCCTGCCAACAAGCCTCTGGGAAAGTTCCACGTGGCTCGTTGAAGGCGTTGCTTCCATCTTGGCGTATTCCCCACAAGCGAACCTCCGGCAAAAGGACAGTCCGGTCGCAAACCCAATGCCCTTTTCAGGTTGAGATTGAGCGCTTTCATTCGAGACTCCGTTCCGTGCCGCCTCTTCGCAAGGCGTGAGACGGGAAGGGAAGGAGACCAGAGCCTGTCCCAATGAGAGGTTTCAGCTCACGCGATGGGATTTCCATCCGGAGCGAGATTTTGAAGGGTCAACCGCAGCCGCAAGAGAACAGAAAGCAACTCAGCTATTTGATCGGAAGCACAAGGAAAACGCAGCGAAGGAACAAAGAAAACAACTGAAAGCAACAACCTACGCCCCCCTTCTCGCGTAGCCATTGCTCGGATCTTGACAGTCCGCTTGTCTCAGTCTCCTTTCCCTGAAAAGTGTACCTGGACTTTCAAGCTACCCTTGAAAATAGGCTATGGCCGCCCAAACTGATGGTCTTGCCAACTCCTTCCTATTTTCTCATGTCCAGTTCTTTGGGGTGCCGCTACCTCGGCCCAGAAATTTCGCCCAGCTCTATTCGCGAGTCTTCGGGGGACTGCGCCGCGGGCCGAACGACTCCGCGCCTGGCCACGCCGAACGGGTCGCAGATCCGCGGCGCCGTTTGGCCGCAGAAGGCGGCCGCGGCCAGCTGCGGCGGCAGCTGACCTCGAGAGCCGCCCGCTCCCGGCGGCTCGCGGCGGTCGGAAGGTGGGTGAGAGGGGGTGGGTGCCTTTTTTCGAGGCGAAGGGGTGGGCCCTTTTTTTGGTCCTCTCTGGTTTCTTTATGTTTTTGTCCTTTTTTGGCCTGGATCGCCAGGTGCGATCGCTGTTTTCCAGCCACTTTGCCCCGAAGACCAGCAACGGTGACTGAAAAAAGCGATCGCAACTTGGCCATCTAGGTGGTGCCCTTTTTTTGGTGAAGGGTGCCCTGGTTTTGGGAGGGCTTTAAATCAAAGGACCAAAAGGAAATACAAATTTGGGGCTCCAACCTACAAACAGACACTCCCGTGGGTTGATTTACCATGGGTCTTAGAATGCCCAATTCCGCTTAGGACCCGCACATTTTGGCAACCCCCAGGTTCTGAGGATTCCGGGAAGTCCATTCATTTTCCTTCGGGCTTTAATGGCTAGGTCCTCCAGTAGAGGTTAGAATCAGTTGGTACCAACTTTTTTTTCTAGTCTAATAGGGGAACCGAATCTCCCAACCAAAAAAGGGGGGAGAGGTCGGGCACCAATTGCTGGGGGACCAATTGATGGAATTGTACGCCGGGGCCCCCAACTCTCCAAGGAACCTTCGTCATGGAATGCTTCGGTTGTGCGCTCGCGAATGCACGCATGTGAGAATGGGTGTGTCTGAGAATAGGATTCGTACCACTGTACCAGCCCAAACTGGTGTCCCCTAGTTTCCTTTTAGAACCTAGCCTCAAACCCGTATCCAAGTCTGCTGTCCCCCGCAATGGGATTTTTGTTGGGGTTTGTCAAGGTTTGTGGCCCCAACCCTCGGTGAACGGGTCTATCCCAACTGCCCCCTGAACTTCACTCAATTGCAAAAAACCCGGCGCATTTCAGAGTTGGATCAAGCCTTGTGGCCCAAAGAGTTGGACAAAACCCGCGCAACTGTGAAAGTTCCTGTTCCTAACCCAGTTGGGTGTCTTAAAATCGGAATCGGCTTGGCGTTTCTTCCTAAGCTACCCAAAAAAGCGGGCAGCCTCGAAGCAAGAAGACCCCTCCAAGGGTTGTCAACCGGCCCAAAAAATGCCAACCAACAAGCCTCAATTTTTGGGGGGCGCTTCCTGGAAAAATGCACCCCTGGAGTGGCCCCCCCATCCATGCTCGAATGCTGGGCGCGGCGCCCAGGAAGCTGGGTGCATCCAGGTCCTATGGGTCTCTTTCGGGAGCTTCGCGCCGCCCCAAAGAGACTTCCGAGCCTCGAACTCCGAGCCTCGAAAAGGGGAAAAAGGGAGTTCGCTTGGGGGAAACGGAGGGCAACCCGCAAATGTCCTCCTACTCATGTCGCAAGACTTGCCCTTGAAACATCAAACACTTAGGGCGAGCTGACGGGAAAGAACACCAACACCCAAAAACCAAAGGTCAAAAGGGGTAAGATCCAAAGGATTAGCAAATTTACAGAAGGAACTTCGGTGAATAAGCGGCCCAAGGGAACTGACATCCGCCGACAAATTGAACACGTCTCTGAGCGAGCCCCCCCCCCCCAAAAAAAAAGAGAGAGAAGAGATTCCGTTCTTGGACCAAGGGATTTTTGAGGTTCCACAGCTTTTGGATGGGATCTTTGGAGACCCTTGGAGGGGTTCCGTTCTTAGACCAAGGGTTCTTGGATGGGCTTTTGAGGTTCCATGTCCAAGGGACTCCCCAAAGAGCCCAAGAAGCTGAGCGGTTCCACAGCTCTTGAGATACCTTTTTCGGGGTTTCCTTCTGTGAGATGAAGCACTGCAAGTCTGAGAAGGGAACACACATATTGAAACAAGCGGCTCACCGTTGTCGGTTTTCCGTGGGGGTTTCCCTTCAAACCAACCTAAAACACGGTAGCAACTCCACAGAGAACACTCGCATATTTCAGGTCACAAACTTGGTGGTTTGGATTGGCTAGGTCCTCCAGTAGAGAGGTTAGAATAAGGGTACCTTTTTTCTGTAGTCTATTTTAGGGGAACCCTCTCAACAGAAACGGTGAGAAAGGGCACCAATCGCTGGGGGACCTAGGTCACTTGCCGGTGCAAGAGATTGGCAGGGAAGGAGAAATGGAAGGAACCGGAATAAAGACAAACTCAACCCGAAAAATGGAAACCACCAGTTGGATGGTTTATAGTGTACCGGACCTGGCCAACCTCCACATCTTGGCACCTCTTGGCGCCTCTAAAGCCGGCAGGTCCTTCACCCCGCAGGCGTCCGCCATCATGCGCAGCAGCTGCTCCGCCGTCTCGGAGGACTCGGACCTCGAGAGTGGACGACCGTGGCCCAGCAGCACCGAAAAAGAGCGGTACCTGACCGAAAAAAAAGGGGGGCGTTTGCCCCCAAAATTCAGGCATCGACTTTGTTTTGGTCAGCTACGTAATTTTCTCTATTCACGGATCAGAATTGCTGGCACACCATGACTTCATTGATGTTCACCCCAGGACCTATCAAAACTAGTCTCAGATTCTGTTTCGGAAAGCACACGTTGCGGATTCCGTATACAAAATTGTGTTTCTATATGAAAGAGTGTTGGTTTGGGACCCCGAATTAGCCTTCAACTAGGGGTCCAAGGGGTTCGTATGCTCGGTCAAAAAATCTTCACATAGGGGCAGCAAGGTATTGGCTCTAGAGACGCTTCCACTCGCGAATCCCCGGCCTTGGGATTTTGATCGGCGGTTCGGGCCTGGGCCTCTGGGAATCTTGGGATTCCCAGATATACCGGGTGCTTCAAACACCGGGGCTTGTACTTGCTTTTTCTACCTCGCATTCTGGCTGCGCCCATTGAACAAAGTGCAACGGAACAAAATTGGAGGTTTCAATCAAGCTTGGCTTTGATCAACACCACACCTGGGGTCGCCTCAACGTGATCCCTTAATGGGATCCCTTCTCGGATGGTCTATAGCAGCCATGTTCACCCTGAGGGTTGGTGTATCCAGTCTTATCAATGCATAACGCAAAGGGAATGGCCACATGGCTGGCATCGTGCCCTTCTTTGGTCGCCATTGAGTAGCCTAAATCTGTGATTGTCATGGGAGGTTGCTGAGGGTTCTATTTTCATGTTCTCCATCAGGCTCCGTTTCAATCCTTCTTGGTCAGTTTTGGACGTCTGCGATCAAGATGTGCTTTGTCTTAAATGGAGGAGCCCCCAGAATGGTTCCCTCTTCACTGTTTTTTTCCAAATCGGAACAAGCCCCCTGGAATGGTAACGGCTTCTTTTTGGCACATGTTCAATTCCAACTAGACGGGGCTTCAAATCTCATTCTACTATTGATTTCCCTTTGGTTGCTCTTCCTTGAGCAAAAGGTCGATCACCTTCTGTACCAGTATGGAGGAGGTCTCTCTCCTTCTGGGCAATTCGGCACAAACCGGCCATGCTTTGAACAGGGAACCCCTAAATATGCCAACTTACTATCGCCCAAGGGGAAACTCACAAATCCAAGGGCCCATGCTTAAATCCAATCTGGAACTAGATCTGGACCCGGAGTGTGCCTTGAAGGAGAAAGGGCCCCTTTGGAGTGTATCCCTCAGGTCCCCCAGTGGTTAGAAGTTGGTACCAACTTTTCTCTGTCCACGTCTGGGGGAACCCTCCCCCGAAAAAGAAACAGTAAAAGGGCACCAATCGCTGGGGGACCTAGCGGGGGGACGTAAAATCAACGACGTCTGGTCACGTCCTAACCCCCAGACCCCCGACCTCTAAACGTGAACCCTGCTGCTACGCATTCAGGGAAAAAAGACGGAGCTGCCAAGCTGCAAGCCACCTAGGTCCTCCAGTAGAGAGGTTCGAAGAAGGGTACCCGTTTTTTCCCTCCCCCGAAAACACTACTGGGGGACCTAGTATCCCTCAGGTCGACAGTTTCACCCACGTGAGAGACGGCCAACCCTGGAAATTCCAAACCGAGCGGCAGCAGCTCGTACTGCTGGCAGACCGTGCGCCAGGAGCCCAGTAGCGCCTCCTCGCTTCGGAAACCCATCGTTTTTCGGGTTGCGGGCTCAACGTTTGGGGAAACCCACGACCTCGCATTGATAAATCCAGGGCTCTTCCAAGCCACCCCCCCGAAACACTGCAATTGCCACACTTCGACCTGCATCAACTACATCAACTGCATCATCAAGATCCGCTTCAGATTGCCTTCATGCGGGGGACAGCTAGTTGCGACCACATTCAGTGACGGTTAGTTGCCCTGCCACAATCCATCTCCCCAACCCACGCCTTTTTGGTAGGAACACAAAATTTGCTTTCCCATGACCACTGCCTTTTTAGTGAGGAATGGATCTTATACCCTTAAACAAACATGGTACAAATACCATATGGTAATTGTACGTTGAGGTCAACTCCAAAAACGAAGACTCGACTCCGATCTCGCGCGCGCCTGGTCTACGGTGCCGTAGTGAGCCAGGAAGGAGCCCAACAGAAGCCTCGCGTTCGCGTGGAAACTCAGAGTCCGCTTTTGAGTCTTTGGAACCAGGGACTCGCTTCCTGAGTTGATTGGCCAAAAAAAGTCCAAACTCTTTGTTTACCACCAAAATGGTCTTCCCAAAAAGTATAAAGTCCATGAACTCAGGGAGTGAGGGGAAATGGTCGGAAAAAAAGCTCAGCCCCATGGAACGCCTAAGGGGGGTTCTGGGACCTCTTGGGAGGTTTGGGACCGCAAGACTTGGCCCCGAACATGCGAATGGCCAGTCAGGTGTGAGCACACGTCAGGGCACCTAGGTGTCTGCTGAGATCTCGAGCCTATGGTTCGTGTTTGCTTCCGAAGCCGAACCAAACTCTATTGCGATGATCCAAGTAGAATTCACGCGATCCTTAGTTGCCCACCAACAGCAGGCCCTACAAACCTTCAGTTAAACCACATGCCTGAGGAGTCCCTGGATTTCCACGAAAAAGAAGGCACCTTGCTGGGTTCCAGTGAGCTTTGCAAACATTCCAAGGTTCCAAAAACGGCGAAACGGAAGAACCGCTGGCGAAATCGATCGGGTGCTCACACAGTCATGTGCTGAGCTTTTCGCATTTTTTCCACACCTGGACAGAACATGGGCTGAACCACCATGTCCTCACTGAAAACCAGGTAGCTCTAAAAGATCGCCTCTTTCCAAGCAAACCTGGGGATCTCCGCCGAGTCCGGCCCCCTGCCAAGTACCAGCCTTCACATGGCCCTTTTTCCCTTCCCTTTTTCTTTCACGCCCAAACCTGGACAAACCCGGCTGCTCCAACCCGCGGCCATTTCTTCGGCCGCTCCAACCGAGGCGCGTGGTTCCCCGTGACTCCAATTCTTTTCCTTTGTCCGAGGGTAGCAATCCTCATTGTTCGGAGGTTTTTTACCCCAATCCTCGGGTGGGGTTCAAGGAACCCCTCAGTTGTTCAGTGAACCTGGAAAAAAGAACCCCTTTTTGGGGCGTAGGCCATGTTTAGGGCAGCCACCAGAAAAAACAAGTTGGAAAAAGAATCGGTGCCACTGAACAACCAAGGGAAAAAAGAGAAAAAAGGGGAACAAAAAAGGACAAAACAAGAGGAAACAGGGAAAACAAGGGGAAACACGAAAACCACAACGACTTCCGCTTCGACCGCTTCGACCTCCGCGCACGCGGGCGCGTCGCTTCGACGGCTTCCGCCTCCCGGGCAACTCCGCGAAGGCGGCGCCCAGCTCGGCCCGGCGGTTTCGCCAGGCCAAGGCCTGCGAGCTGCGAGCCGCGAGGCCGCCGCGGTTTTGGCTTCTTAGGGGACACAAAAACAGGGAAAGGTCGCCCATTTTTTGGGGGGTGCCCCCAGAAAAGCGGGGGAAAGCCTCCCCCCCAAAAAAAAGGATCCGGGGGAAATCTGTTTCTTGGTGTTTGAAGGGAACCTCGTGGATCTCAGTTGCCCATGTAGTAGGCAACCCTTCGCTATGTGCCTTTCGGCTTTTTGAAAGGTTGGCCAAGCCCTCTACCTACTATACAGCTAAATGGATTCACCGGGAAAACAACAGAGAAAACACCACGGTTGGGGGGGTCCCCTGAAAAAATACAGCCCGCCAACGGCCAAACGGAGTTTAAGGCGTTCTTGCGACCCGAAGGCCCAGGCATCGAATCGATGGACATGAGACATGGACCAAGCTGAGAGCGCCATTTGCTCGCCAAGCTCAATGCAGACGTCCATGGCGGGCCTTTGGGGGAAACACGAGTGGTTGGGATCTTCCACCAGTCATGGTTGGGATCTTGCAAGAGTGATGGTTTGGGAGTCATGGTGCCTTTTCCTCCAAAACCAACTGAACAAAGCCGTAGACCGCACGTCTCCAGCACCCCTCCTTGATCAAGGGCTTTGGGGTCCAAATTTTGTGCCTCGTGCTCGCGCGGCGGTAAAACACCCAAACCACAGATGTAACCTTCCATTTGCTGAATTCGCCTGGACAACATGAGAACATATTTTCCAGTAGTGATAGAGATTTCCCTTAAAACCCGCCGGGGTCGGAAAATAGCAACATATTTATGTAGCTGGCCGCAACTTCAGGATCTTTGTCGCGGATGCGAGGCCAGAAGCCCTTTGCCCAAGAGGGGGCATCGAAGCAGGTTTGGCCGTTGGGTTGGGTTGGTTGAAGCCACAAGAACACACACCCCCCCATTTCTTTATCGCGCGCCTGGAGAAGCCCTTTTTCTCGTTCGCGACATGCCGCTTCGCAACTCCGAACAACGAAAAAAACAAGTTTCACCCCCCCCCCCCCACCCACCCAAGAAAACATACGCAAACAAACACCCAAGACTCCTCACACCACAGAACCCACACACACACACAGACACACCAGTCCAGCCTGGCCCGGAAAAAAGAAAAAAAACACAAGAAAACAACCAAAAACAACAACAACAACAACTACAAAGCAAACATGGCAACCATCGCTTGCCTCCTGCGAGTCGATCAGCTCCTGGAGGCTTTTGAGGCCCATCACCTGACTCGCGGCCCGGCCACGGGCGGGTTTGGAGCGGTCACGCGCTTGGGGAGGTTTCCTGAACCTCACTCCCCGAGTGGATTGGCCGCAAGAAGTCAAACTGGTTATTTAACACTAAACTGGTCAAACCCCGAAAATGACGAAAGTCCAGGAACTCAGGAAGTGAGTTGAACCCCGAAAGCCCCTTGCAGGCCTGCGTTTTTTTAAGGCTCGCTGGCACTTTTCTCGGCTCTTCCAGGGAACGAACGGGACAACCGGGACAACCAATGGGGACAACCACCGATTGAAAAAACCGTGGAAAACCCCACCGCTGATCTTTGAACATCCCCAGAAATGAGGATCCGCACCCCCCCCCCTTTCCCCAAATAAACGTAGGCTTAGAACCTTAGTGAAACATGAGGTGGGGGGTGGCGCTGAGTAAATTGCTCTTGTCGCCCCAGCAAAAAAACAAGGACATTCCCCAGGAATTGGACCTTCATCGCAGGTTTTGCTCCTTTCCTCCCCCACCGCCACGGCAGGCGGCAGCTTGCTCCGGCCTCTGCGTCGGAGTGGTGGATGCTCGTCCTGGCCTCTGCCGCAGCTGAAAGGCTCGAACCATCTTCAAAATGTCTCACTGCAAGATCCGGTTGATACATACAAACATCATATGTGCTACACATGTACATGCGCTGGTATATAGAACCTTTGCCTTGTTCTGGCAAACTACTATGATTCACCAACTGGACATCAGAGGTGCCCAAGAGTTGGACTTTTATCATGAGCACCATCACCCCCAGGTGAGCTCGTTGCAGTTCGTCGCTGGTCTTCCGGAAACATAACACAAGTCAATCGACATTCATGTCGACACATAGCATGTTTCCGGGTCGCAGTTCCCACAAGGGAACCAAACAACAAAAACATCCGAATTGTTCTAAGACATGGGTGTGTCGCTTGTAAAAGGCCGGACACACCAAATGATAGTTTCCCTTTTGGTTTCCCGTTAAAATCCATCTACAAAACCAGGGGCCGGAGCCGCACTCAAGACCACTCTTTCATGACAAGACCTCAAGATGACTACAACACAAAAGGCACCCAGGAAAAAGAAAAAAAACACCAAATACAACAGCACACACACAATCAACGAGTGGTCATGCAACACAGACTACACCTTATCGCCGAAGCAACTGACACCTTTGCCATGCCACTCGTCCTTGGTCACGTCCTTTCCTTAAATTCCTCGTACTGATCTCAACCGACTGGCCAGAAACGGATGGGATTTTCTGGGCCTTTGCACAAATGAAGACGGCGTCCCACAGCTTGAAGCTTGCCAACTGAACAGGCGAGGCATAGCAAGCAGCCTAGCAACTTCTGAACCACATGCAGCAGCGATAGGTTTTGACGCATGTGCGGGTAAAAGGATTGACATCAGCTTCTTGTGGCAACTTAACTGATGCCTAGCCATTCTGCCTGCCTTATGAGAGGGCCTCAAAGTTGCTTAGTGGGGCTCCCCTTTGGAGCCAAGTCGTTCCGAGTGACGCATGAGTACCACGGGCATATCCGTCGGCTCCAAAAATCGATGCCTTTGGATTGGCGCGGAAGGAAACGACCAGCTGAGAATGGAACCCAGTGGATCCCGGATACCCTTATGGTAGGTGACTGTCCAATCTCCTTTTAGTTTTAAGGAGAGGCAAATAATCCACTGGGTAGGATTTAGAAACTTCATTGGCTACACACAAACCAAAAGGTGATAATTACAAACCAAGGGGACGCACTGGTCTATTGGCTCGAACCCTACCCGCCCATATCGCCCTTCCCGATTCGCCTTCACAGCATCACTGCGCCTCGCGGCTGCAAAAGTTCAGCCGTGGCTCGGAGGGACTTGCCCATAGGATCTGGAACAAGGCCAAACATGGAAACTAGACATGGAACCTAAATATGGAACCTAAAACTTTTGGAACTTAAACTTAAATATGGAAACCAGGCACATCAAAAGGTTAAGACGACGTGACGACCGCTGGCAAGGAAGCTAAATATCGCAGGCAAGTACTTACAATCATCCCGAAACCCTGAAAGATCACAGTCCGTTGCAATCTTTGGCAGAAGGTGTCGTTCTCCCACCCCCATAGCCTTTGAGATCTCGTTTTGAAGCCCCAAATCCAGATGACCCTCTGTGGTCCCTCCGCCATGGTTTCCACGCTGTGCAGCCATGGGAATCTCTCAAAATGCGATTCGGAACCCCTTGTGCTTAGTGTTCAAAAGGGAAACCAACAGAACCGTTGCCATTTTTTGGGACCAATTCCTATTTTCTGAAAATCTTGAATCTCTGTGGCTCCATCTCCAAGGGAGTACTTGTTGGGTCCTTAAAACAGGGGAAGGGGGCATTTTTGTCTAAGTTGTCTGCCCCAAAGAACTACCCGGCTTCGTCTTTGAAGTTACAACAAGTCTATGGTTAGGGTCAACCCAGAAACAACAAAGTATACTTGGGAGATGCGCAACATCCAACCGGCAGCCAGAAACGAACGGACCTTCAGTCTTGGCCTCGATTTTTCTCATCTCAATGGCTGTTCCCAGCTCCCTGAAAGTTTCACCGTTGGTGTGGTCCCGGACTTCCACGAAACGAAAAACCTTCAGGAACCGGATGGCCTTTTGAATGGCTGCCCTCCAGTCCATGCTATGGCTTGCAAGAGGCCGGTGTGACCGGATTTCCGGTTGGACCTTCCGGACATGCTGTTTTCGATGCTTAGCCAATGTCCATTTCGGGATTCCCAACGGAGCGGATTGTTGGAATGGACATGGGATCTTCGAGGTCTTCAGGTTTGGTTTGGGAATGGACATGGAATGGACTGGATTGTTGGGATTTGCGAGGTGTTCAGGCTTGATGGACACATGGAAGGCACGCGAATGAGCGCCCACTTTCAGGGCCCAAGTCCTGACAAGCCATACGGGACATGGGTTCTCTTCGGGCCCCAAATTCGACTTACTGACCCCCAAACCAAAGCCCAAAGAACTATGTCAGCTAAGCCATACCTTAGAGCTTTTGTTTACTAATGGACCCAAAAAACCACTTGGCTTCTCCTGAAATTACTTTAATCAAACATGGCGTACCATACTTTTCAGCTGATTTACCCCCAGTTGACCCTCAGTTTTTTTGTGCTTCTCCTGGGAGTATTCCAGGTTTCGACGGGTATGCCTGCTCTGCATCTGCATCTTCAGCTCCATGATCTGGTCCTCCAGACTGTCCAGCGCCTCGATTCGATGGCTCACGTGGGCTGCGTCTGGGAAATTGAGGCGACAACTCATCGAATTCTCTGATCTGGGCTGTCCGTTTTCTGATCCCTTGCTAAAAGTGACTAACTTTTAGTGGGTTAAATGGAAACTACCACTAAACCCTAAAAGCCTAAACATCTAAGGGGACGGCTGGGGGCCACCAAGTTATGGCTTCCGTTTGGAACTATCAGATGGTTGATGGATTCTTCAGAAGTTTCTATTGGTATCACCTGGAACTAGAATTACCCTTTGGAACTATCTGTTGGATTCCCTTCAAATTTTCTGATGCGCCATCTAGCCATCCTCTTACTCATGGCTTACTGATGTTGCAAATGGTACCGTCCCTTGCCCTTACGAGTACCATGGCTTTGTGGCTCGTTTTGCCGAATGAGGGAACGGCGGGGATTGGCAGCCTTCCCTTTGAACAAGAAACAACAAGGTCACGGCGTTGCTAATGACCACGCTGCTTTTGACCAGGGCGACCAAGCACGATTACCAAAATTCCTGCGTTTTAGGAATATTTCGTTGCATCGTTGACACGCACCATGTTTATTTTGTTCCATTTTTACCATGGCTTTGACAAGAAAGGGCCAAATCGCCTGAGAATAGCAGCACTTCGCGCTGCTGGCCAACACACGCGCGTTTCTTGAGGCTGCCGGCCTCTTTTTTTTCAAGGCAACTTCTCAAAGCTCGCGAGCGAGCCGCCTTCATCTGCTTCCAAGTCATACATGGCCGGACATTGTGGCCTCGCTCAAAAATAGCAGCACTTCGTGCCGCTGGCCAACACACGTGCGTTTCTTGAGGCAGCCGGCCTCTTTTTGTTTCAAGGCAAGTTCTTGCACAGGTCTCCCAGAATACAGTTTTTGCGAAACTGAAATGAGTACATGTGCTGGTCCAGGCGTGGGTTTGCGCGTCTGTCAGACGCACCACGAGTGGCCACTGTTTTGGGCACGTGCTTTTTCAACACGGCCCAGCTCAGCTCATGCGTACATGGTGCAGAAGTGAAGTTGATGACCAACAAACGTCGGGATAAAACAAAACAGGCAGCACGCAAAGACGGGGTAAGCGGGGAGCGGGCGCGCGAGAGCGTCAGCCAGGCAGCGCGAAGACGCGGCAGTGCAGCAGGTAACCGACACCAGGACAAAGGGCTTCGAGCAGATATCGCACCAACAGATGCCGCAAAATGCGCGAAAGGATCAGACGAACTACCAGCGAAAACTTCAAAGTGAGCGTCCAACAAGAACAGATCACACGTCCAAAATGCCTGGAACCACAAGTCAACAATGGGGCAGGGTGCGCACGCGACACGCAGCAGCAGAACGTACGCAACACAAAGAGCGAGAACAAAATGATGACCCATGGTCCTGGAGCCAAAGGTTGGGCCAGTGAATGCCTCAGAGGTAAAAGACGCATCTGCAGCAGTTGAGCGGGTGTGCTTATCATGCCCCCCCCAACCCCCCCCCCCAAAACCATGTTATTTTGTAATCCGGTAAAAGAGCAGGCTGGTCTGCAGCAGTTGAGCGGGTGTGCTTATCATACCCCCCCACCCACCCCCCCTCCCCCCCCGCCCACCCATCCCCCCCCGAACCATGATGCAGGAACGCAGGGATGAACGTCCAAAAAACAAAGAACTCCACAGGGTCGTTGCGGACGCCGTGAGCAACAACAAGGGTTCAAAATTGGATGCAGGTGACCCAGCCAAGGCTTCGAGAATGCTTTGGAAATTCCTTCGCCATTCCAGAAAAGGCACCAAGAACGACACAGCCCGATCGACCATCCGGATGGACCTGCCTTGGTGTCAGGGTAACGCTGATACCAAGCTGACCGGATCCCCAGCATAGTCTTCATGGTAGTTGGTGACAAATTGTTCAGATCCTTGAAGCCTTAATTGCAATCATTTTTGTGCGGGACAGGAACGAAGACACACCAAGCCGTCGAAATGATGCACAGTCCAACCATAAGTTTGGCCTTAAATACGCCGAGCAAGGTTTCACCGGTACATTTCTGCTGGGTCCAATCTGGGTGTTTGTGGGGTAACCGTTTAGGCTAGGAAAGCGAAAGGTGGATTGTTTTGGGCTGTATGAAATCCAAACTCAAACATGGGCGTGTGTCAAAATAAAAACTTATATCCTCAACACGAAGCTTGCTGCCATTTCCCTTTAAAATCTACCCAGTTTCCCCCTGAAAGAGATGCTTCCGACCCCTTTTGGCAAACAAATAATACAAAAAAATGTTTAACAAAAAAACTACAAACTCCTACAAACACCTACCCTGGCTTCCTCAAACCTACCAAAACCGACCCCTCCGACCCCTTTCAGCACGCCAAAGCACCCGTCGCGCCCGGCCTCGTTGGCCTCGTCCAGCTCCTCGAGCTTGTGGTGATGCGCCTCCTGCGCATCAGGCTCGGCTGAAACCAAACAAAACAAAGGCTTTTGCGTTCAAGCAGCTTTGTAAAGCGCGCGTTTCTTCCCTCCTTCCCTTTTTTTTCTTTCTTCTCGGGGGAGGGGGAAAAGAGGAGTTCGGAGAGAGGCGTAGAGTTCGCATGTCTTGCATGTTTTGAGGGTAGGCGACACTTTTTGGGCACAAGCCATCGGCTAAGGGGGAGGTCAGAATCAAAAAAACCGAAGAATACACGCACACATATTCAGAAATTAGGCAATTGGAGCCGACCCCTCCGGACATGGGGGGGTGCTATTTGAATTCTCGAAATAGGGCGCTGTTTTGGCCTGCAGATTGCAGAGTTTAGCGGATGCAGGTGATGCAGCGACATAAATCTGCAGGTTGCCAGCCTGCAGATTGAAGAGTTTAGCGGATGCAGGTGATGCAGCGACATGAATCTGCAGGTTGCTTGCCTGCAGATTGAAGAGCTTAGCAGATGCAGGTGATGAAGCGACATACATCTGCAGGTTGCTTGCCTGCAGATTGAAGAGTTTAGCTCTAGAAAACGGTTTGGATGTGGCTTTTGTGGTTCCACCCCTGTAGAAGGTTAAAAGAGTACAAAAGAGTACTAAAAAAGGACCAACAGGGGGAAGAACAGGTGAAATGCACAAAAGGCGCATCCAAAACGGTTTCTAGATTAGCGGATGCAGGTGATGCAGCGACATCATTTTGCAGGCTGCCCCGCCTGCAGATTGAACGGTGCTGCAGCGACAGATCAAAAGCGACGCTTCAGGGCGACCAACTCTAAGGAAACTCCGAGGGTGCCGAAAGCGGGCGTCTCCAATTCATTTTGGCAATGGATGAAAAAAAAAAAAAAAAAAAAAAACGTCCTGGATGAGGATGAGGATGATGATGGGTGAACTGATCATGAATCATGGCTGGCTCAAAGGGACTACCCATGTGAACCCAATACACTCCTTTGATCAGGTTTTTCAGGTTCTCCACTCTCAGCCACCTCTGGGCCCCGGGAAAGGGCGGGTGTGTCGTATTTTGAGTGGAGCTCCCCAAACTGGGTGGGTTGCCTGTTGGGTTGCCCCCCTCCCACCCCGCAGCCCTCGCAGAACCTCGTGGAACCCTGGGTGGAACCCTGGTGGAACCCTGGTGGAACCTTACCTCAGGGCCGCCCCGGACCACCCCGAAGCCTATCTGGGCTGAGACCCCAAAGCTTTCAGCTGTTGGGGAAAAACCACAAAATTAGTAAGTTTCGAGGTTTATGGGAACCAAAAAGGCCCTTGAGTCGGCCAAGACCTGGGTGTGGCGCCGGGCGTTGGGAAACTCACTGGATTTTGCTGAGGTGATGGCCAACACCAAAAAACGAATGGGACGTTGGGACCTTTTACGCAACCAGAATGAGAGGCCACATTTTTATGGGCCTGAAATTTTTTTTGAAGCCCTTGGAATGGGGTGTTCTATTGCAACCTCCAGGCACTGTGAACTTTCCTCACTCCGCGCCGTCACGACAGGTCGGTTTTCCTGGTTTCTCTTTGAACTCAGCCAAGAACAGAGGGCCCACGAGGGTTCACACAATGCAACTGGTGGTTTCTTAGGGTTTGTGTGAGACCCCAAGAACAAGACCCGCCGGCATATGGCTGTGGGTCAAAACCCAGGAAACCCCGGGTGAACATCAAAATAGGTGGTACATGGGTATTCATCCGCCCCAAAATGGAGAAATGCATGTTATGACCCATGGCCATATGAGCCGACCCCAGACCCTTCACAGGTCCTCAACCTTGCGCAAAGCTGCCACATCCTCCTGAACCTGGGCATGGGAGTCGGTCAGCAAACTCGGTTCGGAAGTCGTCTTGGGAGTCTCGGGTTTTTTGAGTTGGCGTTCTCCTTTTGGTTGGTCGTTCAAGGGAAACCAAAAGGAACACATGCATTTTAAGAGGAAACACACACACACACACCTAAACACACACACACACACACACATGTCTCAAAATGCGGCTTGGTCTTCTAAAATGGCAACGGCTTCCGAATTTGAGAAACTCCCACAAGAATTGGCCAGGGATCTGAGCAAAAGTGAAGAAAAGGCAAGTTGCTGTTGCTAGCTGAAGAAATTTACGAATCATGTTTTAACAATTGTCAACTCGACGGACAATTCATTTGGAAGAAGCGCATTTTGCATTCTCACCCTGCATTTCGTTGAGAATTGGATGGTTTGGACCTCACTGAGGTTCTACACTCCAGTTTATCCTCACTCCCGATCGAGTGGGTACGTCCACGCCCAAGTGACTCAAACCTGGAACCCTTGAGTTAGGTGGATGAACCCCCGTCTCTTGGCTTTCCGGTTCCGTGCCCCCAGGCAAATTTGGGCAGCCCGAAAAGAGGGTGGTTTCAAAGGGAAGCCAAAGGGAAAGCAGTGCTCAGGGGTCCAACTTGCTCACTCCCTGGCAAAAGCGACCGAGACCAAGTGCATCAGGACATAGGCCCAAAAACAACTCGGCAGCTGCAGAAGTGCCACTTGTTTTTTGGGCGCAAGGGGAAGGAGAGGCATCGAGTTCCAATCCAGGAATCCGTACTGATCCGCATTGGGGGATTCCGGTTTGGACTTCCCTGCCAAAACCGCGAATGGACCGCCCCAGACCCTCCTCTGACCAGAGGAATCCAGGTTCCGTCGTCGCCCCATGCAGAAAGAGAGAGGGAAAAGCGTGGTACTCGGTGAATAGTCATGGGTCCCGGGGGCCCTGTAATGGACATCATCTACATAGGATGTGTGTCCAACAATCATTTCCGAGAGAGTTTATGCAGTTCCATTGAATGATTCGCCCAACGAGACTATTACAAGGGCCCAAATGAGCAGAATGGGTTGGTGGGCATTGTAAAACCAAGTTAAGTAATCATAAGAGAACAACCTGTGGGTGATTATCTACCCAGGCCCCCAGACATGGGCAAAACGAGGCGCTCGTTTTGGTCCTCGTTGATGGTAGTAGAAAAAGAGAGAGAACAAAAAACAAAAACACCACTTGAGGTCTTGGTCTAGCCCCTTATGTGACCTTATCATGGAGTTGCCTATGGCTTGGCTGGTTGGGCCTAGGTGTTTTGGAAACAGATTCATGGCACGGGCAAACGCCTACCAAATTCCAAGTCAAGCAACCCCACCAACCCAACCCAACCCAACCCAACCAACCCATCCAATGAACTGACCGAACCTGGCCACCGAAAGGGATCAATCCGTTCCGTCGTCGTCTTTTCCGATCTGCGAGGCCCGGGCAGAGTTCCAGGTCTTCACCTCACTCGAGGCTTTTTCTGGGTATGAGATGTGGGTCCTTTTGGGACCTGGACAGAGAGGGGATTTATGTCAAAGCGAGGGGTGTTCCTATGAAAAACTTCATGTTTACGAACGGGGGTGCCTACTTTAACTTCATGGCCCAACAAATGATCGGGAGTTGCTACATGGGACATGCTGGCATGGGACAAGAACTTTGGACAACTCGATGAGTCCAGGGTTGCTCCCGCCCCGCTGGGGGTTCAATAAACCCATTTGTCAAGCCAAAAGGTCGTGTGTGGCAGGAATATCTAATCGGACTATCGGATGCGGATGTTGATGCATCTCTATTTCTATTGTGCTGGGGATGTTGATACACTGACTTGTTTGTTTTTGGGGCCTCCTTCTTTCCCCCTCCCCCAATAAATTGCTGCATCGAACAGACACTGTGCGCTATTGCAAAGGCAAGAAAGGATTCAACAGTCGAAGGGTTCGCGGGCTTGGGGTGCAGTTTCTGCGCCGTGGCTGAATGAGAGCGGGGGCCCAAAACAGGGCGGTATCCCTTGGAATTTCTGGCTGAAGCTGACTTTGTGGGTTGACCTTCCAGGGTCCCCCTCTCCAAACAAAGCGGAAGAAGGGGTGGGTAGCTCACCGGGTGTGCGTAGCGGGTGGCTCGTCTTTTTTGGAACTTGCTCAGGAACCCACTTTGTGCGGTGAATTTGAAGGTAACCCATCGGGAAACCACGTGTTGGTTTTTTTTTGGGGGGGTCTGATCCAACTCGGGGTTGACTTGGACGTACTACTCGAACCCCAACTGAGCAGAGCGCGTGGTTGATAGTCGGTGTGTCCCCTTTTAGTGGTTTCCAGTTGCCCGGATCGAGTCTGCATTTGAAAGGCGATTTCCCTCCCACCAATTCACATGGAATTTGACAGAAGGTCCCTTGAAAAGGAACATGGTGGACCCCCTGTCAGGTATTGGAAGCCCAAAAGAATGTACCCGAAACCAAATGATTCGGATCCAGGCTTTCCATTCTTTTGGGTGCTGTTCAAAACCATCAACAAAAACAGCGCATGAGGAAACATCCTGGATGCTGGAAGTTCATTTGGGTAACCGTTTTTTGTGGTACCCGTTTTGGGGGTGGTGTGAAAGGGAACCAGAAGGAAACCACAGTTTGCGTGGGGCCCCTGTTTTATCGCAGATCCATTTTAGTGGAAAAGCAATCAGCTTTGGCCTTGCTTGGGTGAGGGCATGCAGGAAATTCATTTGTTCACTCCTCGGTTTGGATGGGTAGGTTCGGGGTTCACCCCAAATGGAACACCCTCCAAAATACAGGACTGGGACTTTCAACATGGATTTCAGCTTTCCTTGTCCCTCTCAATTTGGACATGAGTACCTGGCAGGACCTGGCCCGTTCCCAGATCCCCTGCTAAAAGTTGTTTTTCTTTTTGTCTAACCACGCCGTCAAAGCGGACGGCCCCGAAAACCCCCTAAACAAAATTGAGAAACCACCATCCCATCCGCATCCTCCCAGCCGCTCCCCGTCCGTCCGTCGCGCTCCGCTCGCTCCCTCCGCTGGGTTCGCCCAAGCGGCGGCGGCCACGAAGGCCTCGGCCCAGCTCTGCAGCGCGGCGCCCAAGGCGCTGCCCGGCTCCTCGCTGAGGCCGCCCAGGGCCTCCAGCCTCGAGCGCGAGCGAGCGAGCGAGCGAGCGAGCGGCGCGGTGGGCGTCGTTTGGACGGGTCTGGTGGATTGTGGTTGGGGTCGCTTGGGCGGAAGGGAACTGTCGCAGGTGGTGTTTTGGGGCGGAAATAGAAGCAACGCAAGCTGGTTGGATATGATACAAACCCCACGGGCTTTGTGATTTTTCGAGGGAAACGCCAGGGCAAAAGGAGCCCATGGTTGAAATCTGTCCAAACCAAAAACACAGGGTTTAGGGTTTAGGGCAAGGAAAAGGAGGAGATTCCACCGGCAAAAACCAAGATGCCTGTGACTAAGAGAAGGTAGAAAAAACGCAGGGGGCATGGGGGCGGAAGAAACCAAATCAAAGGTTGATCATTTGACTGGTGCTGGTGGTTTCGATTGAAACCCGACACTTTTGGAGGTTCCGAAAGGGGATCGAGGAAATCCTGCACTGGGCCCTAGGAAAGCAAAGGCTTACTCCACGAATCCGAAGGCTGAATTGTTCAAGAAGACTCCGACCTTCAAAACGGGTTCTGCAGATCAATGCAAGAAACACCCCAAAAAGAGAGAGAAGTAAATCCCAAGCATGAAATTTGACCAGAGTCAGTTAAGTGATAATTATTGTGCAGGGAAACCCCACATGCCCAAGCCTCCGCCTCAAGCTGAGCCCTTTCCGGCCAGAACACGGAGGTGAGGCTAGAACGACGCCTCGTTCCGCGGCTCTTCCCAAGAGCTCCGCAGTTTCGCAGCTTCGCAAACCCCACGACTCGTCGGCCTTTCGCTGGCCGCTCGCTCGTGCAAGAATGCCGCCTTCCGGGTCCCGGCCGGAACCACTTCCCACAAACGCGGAAGTGGCGTTGGCACTCGCAACTCGCTTCCTGTCGCTTCCGGGAGCAAAGATGAGCGGGAGGTTTTCCATAAGCAACCGCTTTTTTCACCCTGGACATAAGAGAAGACGGCGGATTTTGGCAGTGACGGCCCTCCTAGACGTTCGAAATCCCAAGAGCCATATATGAAGCTCTTTTGAGGGGTGGAAAATTTGGGGAACCGCCTTTCTTGTGGTTTTGAGGTCGCCACCGTTTTGGGGTCTCAACAAAAAGACACGCTCATTTTAAAATTTGAGCCCAACGAATCGCAGTGCTTGGCTTCCGTTGAGTTTCAAAGGGCTGGCCAAATCGAAGGACTTGGGTCACGACGACCTTTTTGGAGGCATGCTACCGCCAGAGATGGGGAAGGGGCAACCCCGGAAAGCGCTCCCCTCTGACTTGCGCTGCGAATACTTGCCTTCTTTTGGGGTATCATGTCAAGCCTCCACTAAATAAGGAGGTGTTTACCATGGACAACCATTTTGCAAACAATATCCTAAAACAGAGGGTACTATGGACATACCCAGAGTTTCAACACCGCCCACGGACTTTGATCGGCCTCTTCGGGTTGTCGAGTGGACTTGGAGCATTGGTGGCCCAATGATGTTACCATCAGAGTGCCACTATGGTAGGAAGGGAACCCACCAATTCCACTTGTTGACTTTGACAAGATGTGGAAAGAGAACCGAAGCAGTCTGACCGGCCTCTCCGTCAATGAGAACCCAAGTTCATTTTTTTATTGGAACAGAGATAGATTGGATTGAATTGACATATGTTGGATTTAATTGAACTGATTTGAATTGAACTGAACAACTCTGACTACCCCCAGAAATCGAATCACAACCAGGACCCCAGTGATTGGCACCCGCCGAAACTCGACGGCTCTGAGCTGGTGGCTGTTCCAGGCGTTCCTGCACCAAGGCCTCCGCTGGAATGATCGGTTTTTGACCTCTGGTTCTTGCCGCCCCAGCATAGGCGTCCTTTTAGGGGCAATAGATGGCCCTGGTAGATGATTAAACCACCAGGCAAACCAGGAATCGCCATCTAAAAAGGACATCTATGCACCCCAGTTTGCTTCTGAGTTGCCCAATGGACTTCTAGGTCCTCCAGTAGAGAGGTTAGAATAAGGGTACCCACTTTTTGCTGTAGTCAATTTTAGTAGGGGAACCCCCCCCCCCCCCCCCCCAAAAAAAAGGGCAAAAGGGCACTACCGGGGGACCTAGACTTGAACATAAAAGGCCGTCAGCTGTTGGGACCTTGACGAAAAGTGGACCAAAACTGGAAAGCCAAAAGGTTAAAAGGTCGGCTTTGAACAACTGAGGCTTTCCGCTGGGACATTCCGACCGCCCAGCTTCGTTGCGGAAAAGTCTTCGGGAAGTCCAAAGAGCTGGACACCTTGTTTTCTACTGATTCATTTGGCCATGGGTCAAAATCCCGTACCCCCAGTGAACATCCCAATCCCCACTAAAATAGAGAATCAAAAGGTGATACCGAAGTGGTCCAGCCAAAGCTATGCAAACAACAACTAGCTCAATCTATTCTCCTCACCCGGGTCTTGGGCCAAGTGGCTGTGGGCGTTTTGCAAAAAATAATTCGGCCACCGAAACTGGCGACGGTGTCCTTTTTAACAACAGACCAATACTTGGTCAACGTTGAACCCCAACCAGGGCTTTGACATTATTCACCTTTCTTCTGTGCATCATGTTAGTCGAGGGCAAACAACTCGAGATGGTGCCAACCGCAATCCAGGGGGCAAGCGGCTCAAGCATCCGCCCGCCAGATCGATCGGGCGCCCCGACCGCGCGCTCTGGCTCGCCGGCCAAGTCGATCTCCTGTTCGCATGGACGCCACAAAACCAAACAAGCAACCGAGCACACGGAGCAAACAGCAGCTGGGCGAAAACTGATGGACCCATTCCGAATCCATTTGTGCCCTGCCCTCGTGCTTATCGTGTGCCTCAAGGTTGAAGCTATGGAACGAGAGGGCCGCATCCAGACTGCTAGCGACCCGGTACTCACCCACTAGACACTTACAGTAAACGTCCACTAGAGCCTCGAACAGCACCCCATGGTCCATGTTCAGTCACGGCGACTCAAATGATGTCCATTTCGGTCTTATGCGCGTGGTTGCGGACTGTGCCGCGTTCCGCAATGCCGCGCCAGGCTCTATCTTTCAAGGGGATCCCCTTGGTATCAAAGTCAAAGAAAAGTGGCGACCCAAATCCAGCTCCCAAAACTCTCCACATCTATTTATTCTGGACTGCCAAAGGAAGGTACTTGTGGTGCAAAGAGCCTGGCAAGCGGGCTTCCTTTTGGGCAGTTATGCTTCCGTTTGCCCAAACAGGCGAAACTCGGCTATTTGGGCGTCGTTTTTAGGGGACCCCGGAACTGGTGGCTTTCCTTTTAGAATCCAAATAAAACCAACCACGACGGGCGTACCATCAAAAGAAGTATGTGACACATCGAAGGCGTGGGCAAAAAAAAGGAAGCCAACAGACCATGCCACCATCCCCCCACAGTGGCCGATGAAAAAGGGTGGTTGCCTTTGGAGTGACGTTTTCCTCCCCACCAACAAAAGGGACAACCCATCTCGGGAGCCCTGGAGCCCTTGGCCAACAGGACTGTCCGGCTCCTCCAGGCGAGTGATGAACTCTTTGTCCGAGATCAGAGTCACCACATTGGCCCAGGACCTAATCCGAATCGAGCGGGAGATCTGTCCGCTTGAGAAGAACTAAACCAGTTCAGCGGTAGAAAATTTGGCAACCTGTTTGGGGGTTGACCATTTGTAGTGGGGAACCAAAGGGAAAATGAATTTGGGCTCAAAGAGATGTCTCTGAGATGGGAACTATTGAAGGGTGACTTTTCTTGGCTTCCCTTTTTACAGCGTCCCTGCCCAGAACGACGCATTGAAATGGCTGTTGCCGCACACACCCTCATGTTCTACAGGCTCAACCTTTTGCCACTGCTCAAATCGACCTTTCTATAGTCCTGTGCCCACTACTTCGCTACACGGCGAGTTTTCTTAAGGGTGCCCTTTTCACTTTCTTTTGAAGGTAAACCAACAGGAAAACCATCAGAGGTTCCCCTGTTTTTAGACAGACCCAAACGGTTTGAGGGTTCTATTTCCCATCTTACCTGTCCTCGTTTAGTGAGAATTTGGAGCCCTCTTGTGTGTGTGACACCTTTCTGTAGGATGGGTTTATTACCATTAGCGGCCCAACCAACATCCCAACATGAGAAACTGTTGGCCAGCATTACAAAGGCATATCATACGGCCCTTGCTATATTCCCCATGAAATCAGGTAGACACTTGGTTGCTTTTGATCCCTCTGCACAACGTTTTACTTCTTGTGGTCTCGTTGGTTTTGGTGCCGGCCGTGGGACATGCACCGGACGGATGACCAAACCTCTGTCCACCTTAGTACTTGGTGGCTCCCAGCCATCCCCTCAGCCTTTCAGCTTTTCAGTGTTTAGTGTTGCAGTTTTCATTTAACCCCCTAAAAGTTAAACCTTTAAGCAAGGGATCTGACGGCAGCCCAGAGTAGGTAGTTCAGTACTTTATGGCTATTTGGATCTTTGGACTCGGATTGTCCATTGGCACGCTTCCATATATCTTACAGCTACAACTAAGTCAATATGTTGAATATGTTGCAACTATTCAGAATTATCCAAGGGTTGGTTCCCCAATCTGTTCTCCCATGGTTCGCTTCCCATTTTTTGCAGGGTTTGTTTCACCAACTTTCGAGGATCTATGGGAATGGGTGCGATTGTCTTCACGGTCCCGGGCTCGAAATTGACATCAGACTTTGGCGGGGAGTCATGACCACGTCCGAGGTGCTGCCACTGATAGAATTCAAAATCGCTGTATGTTCATGACTAGTTCTAAGCAATATATGATATATAAGTATAATTGCACACTTGCGAAAATACGTGTATGTATATATATAATTATATGTATACACACATACATACTTAAACAACATTTATCCGCCGACATTGCTCGGCGTGTCGGATACTTACTAGAGGATAGAGGATAACCCCCCCCCTAACCCCCCCCCGCCCGACGTCTATTACGTAGGTTTTTGGGGGGGGGGGGTCCCCCACGTACCGCGCGGCAATTTGATGACGTTCCACTAAACGTAGTCTTCGGGGAGCCGGTGTCGCAAAACAGGGGTCCCAGGCTCGATTCCCCCTGCCGGCTTTTTTGCTGGCTTGGGCTTCCTGCATCCTTTTGCCGAAAATCTGGAAAAACTCAATGTTTTTGGACGTCCTCTTTGCGAAAACGCTGGAAAAACCGTGTTTTTTTTGCGGGAAATACAGCAATGCACATACATACATACATACATACATACATACATACATACATACATACATACATACATACATACATACATACATACATTACATACATACATACATACATACATACATACATACATACATACATACATACATACATTACATACATACATACATACATACATACATACATTACATACATACATACATACATACATACATACATACATACATACATACATACATACATACATACATACATACATACATACATACATACATACATACATACATACATACATACATACATACATACATACATACATACATACATACATACATACATACATACATACATACATACATACATACATACATACATACATACATACATACATACATACATACATACATACATACATACATACATACATACATACATACATTACATACATACATACATACATACAAACATACATACATTACATACATAACATACATACATACATACATACATACATACATACATACATACATACATACATACATACATACATACATACATACATACATACATTACATACATTACATTACATTACATTACATTACATTACATTACATACATACATACATACATACATACATACATACATACATACATACATACATACATACATACATACATACATACATACATACATACATACATACATACATACATACATACATACATACATACATACATACATACATACATACATACATACATACATACATACATACATACATACATACATACATACATACATACATACATACATACATACATACATACATACATACATACATACATACATACATACATACATACATACATACATACATACATACATACATACATACATACATACATACATACATACATACATACATACATACATACATACATACATACATACATACATACATACATACATACATACATACATACATACATACATACATACATACATACATACATACATACATACATACATAATTACATACATACATACATACATACATACATACATACATACATACATTACATACATACATACATACATACATACATACATACATACATACATACACATACATACATACATACATACATACATACATACATACATACATACATACATACTACATACATACATACATACATACATACATACATACATACATACATACATACATACATACATACATACATACATACATACATACATACATACATACATACATACATACATACATACATACATACATACATACATACATACATACATACATACATACATACATACATACATACATACATACATACATACATACATACATACATACATACATACATACATACATACATACATACATACATACATACATACATACATACATACATACATACATACATACATACATACATACATACATACATACATACATACATACATACATACATACATACATACATACATACATACATACATACATACATACATACATACATACATACATACATACATACATACATACATACATACATACATACATACATACATACATACATACATACATACATACATACATACATACATACATACATACATACATACATACATACATACATACATACATACATACATACATACATACATACATACATACATACATACATACATACATACATACATACATACATACATACATACATACATACATTACATTACATTACATTACATACATACATACATACATACATACATACATACATACATACATACATACATACATACATACATACATACATACATACATACATACATACATACATACATACATACATACATACATACATACATACATACATACATACATACATACATACATACATACATACATACATACATACATACATACATACATACATACATTACATACATACATACATACATACATACATACATACATACATACATACATACATTACATTACATTACATTACATTACATTACATTACATTACATACATTACATTACATACATACATACATTACATACATACATACATACATACATACATACATACATACATACATACATACATACATACATACATACATACATACATACATACATACATACATACATACATACATACATACATACATACATACATACATACATACATACATACATACATACATACATACATACATACATACATACATACATACATACATACATACATACATACATACATACATACATACATACATACATACATACATACATACATACATACATACATACATACATACATACATACATACATACATACATACATACATACATACATACATACATACATACATACATACATACATACATACATACATACATACATACATACATACATACATACATACATACATACATACATACATACATACATACATACATACATACATACATACATACATACATACATACATACATACATACATACATACATACATACATACATACATACATACATTACATTACATTACATTACATTACATTACATTACATTACATTACATTACATTACATTACATTACATTACATTACATTACATTACATACATACATTACATTACATTACATACATACATACATACATACATACATACATACATACATACATACATACATACATACATACATACATACATACATACATACATTACATACATACATACATACATACATACATACATACATACATACATACATACATACATACATACATACATACATACATACATACATACATACATACATACATACATACATACATACATACATACATACATACATTACATTACATACATACATACATACATACATACATACATACATACATACATACATACATACATACATACATACATGCATGCATGCATGCATGCATGCATGCATACATATGTACATGCATGCATACATACGAGAGAAGGAGATTGGGGAGAGAGAGGCTTGGGGGGATGGGGAGGATGGGAGCAGAGGGAGGGAGAGAGGACGACAGAACACACAAGGGAGACAAGGAAGAGAGGAAGACGGAGAAAAGGGAGAGGACAATGTCGGCGGACTGAGCCGGAGGCTCTAAAGTATGGATGTCTTTTTTAGGGGACCCCCCCCAAACAAATAATAATAAACATAAATACACAATACATCAGATTTCCCTTTTGGCTGACCGTCCGTCCGGGTGGCTCTTGGATGCCGAGGGCTGCCAGGGTGGTGAAGGTGGCACGCTCCAGACACTGCGAGGGGTACCGCGCCTCGAGCTTCGAGTCGAGTCGACCGGGCCCTCAGATTTTGCGCTGAAAGCTGAACTTGTGGGTTACATGGCCGGTCAAAAAATACCACCAGGATATGGACCGCAGATGTTTCAGTCCATGTTCCCTCTTAACATTCCATTTTGGGGTTACCCGATTTTTCACCCAACGCCACATGGACCCCAACAGCCAAGCTGAGGGACCGAGATGCCGAGCTGTCTCTCTCTCTTGCTTTTTTCGGGGACAGAAAGGAGGAGACTTTGCGGCGTCGCCTCTTTTTTTGGGAAAAAAACCCAATATTCTTGCGGTCTGCGGTTTTCCTGGTGGTTTCCGGTTTTGCAAAAGCCAACCAAACCAGGGTACCAACTTCAAAAAAAAGACTCAGCCAAACAGGTGGGCGTGCCGTAAAATAGGTCAGCACCGCCCAAAAACACACTTCCCGTTGTTGAAGGCTACCCCTTTTGGAGTGTCTTAGAATAGGGGACACCAAACAACGGTTTTCGTTTTCTTTTCGGGTTGCCATTTAAAACCACGCCAAAAGGGGTACCAACTCAAAAACGACAAACCCAGGTTCTGCTTCAAAAAAGGTAGCCCTTACATTGACCCTTGGGGACCGAACAAAAAACAGGGTTTGAGGGTTGTCTTGGGACATGGTTGTCATGGTGAGAGTGGCTCAAAGGCGTCCTGAAGAGGAAGACTGAACAAATGTCAGGGTCACGAGGAAAAAACTGCCGCTGGGTTGAACAGCTTTGGGTCTTCAATCGGAAAACCGGGCTTCCCCAGTTCCCCATCAATAGCAAACACACACCTGGGCCCTTGTTTTGCACCCCGATTCATATTACCGTGACAACCCCCAGGGAGGTCTCAGAGATTCCCCTTTCGTTCCAAAGGCCCCGTGAAAGTCGAGGGGTTTCCAGGTGGCTTTTCCCCTTCAAACCCATCAGGAGTTGGTTTCGACAAAGCAAAGCCCGGATTTTTTCGTTTGGCCGACCGAGGAGGTGAGGAAATAGAAAGGCGGATTCCCGCCGCTGTTTCTGGCTGGGATGGTCCCTTAACCTTCTACACGAATCGGTTTTGAGCACGTCCACCCATTTTGGGACCTAATTTAGTGGTTGGATTGGGATGTTCATTGGGGCTCCCTCCCTCCCTCCGGGGGACCCGGGCAGTTTGGCACTCCTCGATGGCACTGGCGGGGAGCGCCCTGCGAGGCGAGGCCGGTCCGTCATTTGGGTCTGCACAATAGGCGTCTGACCAAGACCGGTGGTGCTCCTTTAAGGGTTTGCAACGTTCAGTCCACTAAAACAAAAAATGTCCTAGAAAAAAGCACGCGCAGTTCAAGAATGGCAAGGAATCTGGATGAACATCCTAAGGGGAAAATAATAGAACCGTTGACGGCACAACCCAAACACTCTGAAGGGTATATAATGGTTATGTCAAGCAATTCACCCAGCCATTGTTTTAAAACCACTATAAACCCAATGATTAGCCCAAATGAACCCCATTGCTTTGTAAGACTCGGACATCTCTCAAAAAAAAACGTGGGTTTCGGGCAACTTTGCGACTTCCTGCCAGAAGTCCCTTGCTACCAAACCGACAAACCTTTGGTGGTCTGGCTACCGCGCAACCTTTGCCTAAAATGCCACTCAACTTATCCCGTCCCTTCCAAGGGAATACACCGACCCTACCCTAAAACTCCTAGCTTCAAAGGCTCCCTCCAAAAACCGACTTATCGCAAGGTCCGGGGCTTCCTTAACATGTGCCGTGAACTCAGAGGCCATCCAGTCGAGCTATGGGAAATCACTTCCGAGTGGGATAATTTTGGAAAAGGGGACCTGTGAGACGCAAACTCAGACCCCTCGAAAAAATCCAAAGGAGTTTCTACGTTTGAACCCTGCGCGGTGAACATGTTCAGCCCCTAGTTGACAAACGTCGCGTGCGCACGGCTCGCTCTCCATGATTCCAACTTGGCCGCAAAAAGGAGGGGAGCGTCTGTTTCTCCCCCCCCCCGTTCTTCACAGCCGGACAGTGTAACTGTTAAGTTGATGACCAACAGAACCAGCACTTGCTTGCCGAGCCCACGCGTCTTCCATGCGCTTCGTGCTTCTTCACATAAGATGCCACAGGCCAACCCTGGCGCAGCTTGCGCAGCTTGCAGGGACTTCCTGCCGCTTGAAAAGCGACTGGAGGTGCTTCACT
>CAUJNA010003532.1:419942-439942 GCA_963377175.1 Effrenium voratum | reverse complement strand
CTCCAGTAGAGAGGTTAGAATAAGTTGGTACCCTTTTTGCTGTAGTCTATTTCAGTAGGGGAACCCTCGCAACCAAAAAAGAAACGGCCAAAGAAACGGCACGATCCACAGCAGGACAAAAACTTCAGCGCCAACAGCCAGTGATCGCTGGTTCCTTGAGCTTCCTTGGCTCTCTCGTCAAGCATTCCTTTGTATTTGGCAAACTTTTTTTGTGACCGCACACTTTTTGTGCAAAAGTTTACCTTTATCAGCTTCCCATAAACACGGGAAGCTTCCCAACCCGCAAGAACCAGGGGCTCAAATCCCACCAACCCGACCCAATGAGGGGTTACCTGAAACTAGACCAGGTCGGAAAGTGGTTTCGATCAAACACCCTGAAACCCCCGAAAGTTCGCACAATTTGTGATCAGCTTCCCAACTGTTCTTAATTCGGATTGGTTTGGAGGGGGTCAGGGTGAAAGGGGTTGTCCCATTCTAAACCATCCCCCCGCCCTTTGTACTTCTGGTTGACAGGGAGAATGAAGGAATACAATGTAGAAAAGCAAAAACACACGCAAACATTAGAATGGGGTTGTGGCGATGGTACTTTAGAGTAATTTTTGTCATCATACGATCAACACGTTCATCATCAGTTGGCCCCTTTCACCAAGGGACCTGTTTGATTGGTTCTAATAAACGGGTTCCAATCGCCCGCAAAGCACACTCCTGCTTTTTGTTACCCATTCAGTGGGTCCCCCAAAATGGCCATCCCCCGCAGTCTTGTTGGGTCAATCCTCATAGGAATCCCTCAAGAACAAAGTGGTGGGACGCAAATATCCCCCACCCAAATGACATGACATGGGCCTGTCTTTTTTGATGGGACCGCTTTTTTTGCCGGTTTTTGAAGGAACACCACAAGGAACATCATCAATTTATGCTGGTTTCTTTTCTTAGCTTTTTTTTGACGGGGAGGACCCTAAAAAAGACGAGCTAGCCATATCACGCTTCAGTTGGCCCGTGATGCATTGGATCTGAGCGGAGCGCCAGGGCATCTGCGACGCGGTCCAGGCTCTTGCTCTCCTTGTTCAGCTCCGCCTGTGCAACCAGAGGGGCACCACCAAAGGACGCTACCAACCAAGGAAGCTACAAAGCAAGCAAGCAAGCAAGCAAGCAAGCAAGCAAGCAAGCAAGCAAGCAAGCAAGCAAGCAAGCAAGCAAGCAAGCAAGCAAGCAAGCAAGCAAGCAAGCAAGCAAGCAAGCAAGCAAGCAAGCAAGCAAGCAAGCAAGCAAGCAAGCAAGCAAGCAAGCAAGCAAGCAAGCAAGCAAGCAAGCAAGCAAGCAAGCAAGCAAGCAAGCAAGCAAGCAAGCAAGCAAGCAAGCAAGCAAGCAAGCAAGCAAGCAAGCAAGCAAGCAAGCAAGCAAGCAAGCAAGCAAGCAAGCAAGCAAGCAAGCAAGCAAGCAAGCAAGCAAGCAAGCAAGCAACGCAAGCAAGCAAGCAAGCAAGCAAGCGTACGCCCCAAAATGGGTGCCCTTATTGCATTGGGGTTGAACATAACTTCTTGCTTGGCCTTTGTTCCCTTCAGACACCGATTGTTCTCTGTTTGAGCACAAGTCAAGTATATAAGTCTTTTGGCCCAAAACTATTTTGTTGGTTGAGTTTAAAGGGGAACCTCTTCCCACAACGAGGCAAAAGGGTATGGGCAGAGAAAGGGCCCCTGGGCTTCCCAAGTGACAGCCCCCGGAAGCAAGGCCCGCGAAAGCTCTCCGCCTCCTTGGCACTTAGCATCTCTCTCACCGTCGTGACCTCGAAGACTCGTCGCTCCGACAAAAAATGGGCTGTTTTTGAGGGTCCTTGAGGTCGGGGTTCTGCATTGGAGGGCCCAGAAGGTGTGCATTGGAGGGGTCATGGCCCTTGCGGCACCTCCTGCGATGGGGTCGGGACCTTCGGCTTCATTTTGCCCCCGGAGCTAAGTAGAACTCGTCGTTTCTTAACAGGGGTTTGAATGAATTGGACGGGCCTATTAATGTGGGGTCGACTCAGCCCAGGGGTTCCACCAGTCGTTGCTGAACCACGCTTGGATGATCATATTTCCTGAAGCAATGGTGGTTCTATTGACCCAAGTTGGGTACCCTAACTGTGACCGCGACTGCAAGCACAATTGGAAGCACCGGAAAAAAAGCGACCAAAACGGGTTACAGGGCAAAATGAATTTCCCGAAACTTAGCCCACAAGCAGGGAAGTTCTCAGTCGAAGAGGCAAGGGTGACCATCGTGTATGGCGCGCAGGGCGATTCGCGCAATGCGGTATTCGCTCACAAAGAATGCGTTCCATCCATGCCGGATGGCCGGATCGCAGCACCACACAACTGGCCGGCAACGTGGACTAGGTTTTCAGTAGCGAGGTTAGAAGAAGGGTACCAACATTTTTCGGTTTTGTCTATTCTCGTAGGGGAACCCCCACCCAAAAAAGTAACCCCCACCCAAAAAAGTAACCCCGTACCCCCCACCCAAAAAAGTAACCCCCCACCCAAAACAGTAACCCCGCAACCCCCACCCAAAAAAGTAACCCCCACCCCAAAAAGCAACCCCCACCCAAAAATGTAACCCCCACCCAAAAAAGTAACCCCGTAACCCCCTCCCAAAAAAGTAACCCCGTAACCCCCACCCCAAAAAGTAACCCCCACCCAAAAAAGTAACCTCCACCCAAAAAAGTAACCCCCACCCAAAAAAGCAACGCCCACCCAAACAAGTACCCCCCGCCCAAACAAGTAACCCCCACCCCAAAAAAGTAACCCCCACCCAACAAAGTAACCCCGTACCCCCCTCCCAAAAAAGTAACCCCGTAACCCCAACCCCAAAAAGTAACCCCCACCCCAAAAAGTAACCCCCACCCAAAAAAGCAACCCCCACCCAAAAAAGCAACCCCCACCCAAAAAAGTACCCCCCGCCCAAACAAGTACCCCCCCACCCAAAAAAGTAACCCCCACCCAAAAAAGCAACCCCCACCCAAAAATGTAACCCCACCCAAAAAAGTAACCCCCACCCCAAAAAGTAACCCCGTACCCCCCTCCCAAAAAAGTAACCCCGTAACCCCCACCCCAAAAAGTAACCCCCACCGAAAAAAAGCAATCCCCACCCAAAAAAGTAACCCCCGCCCAAACAAGTACCCCCCCACCTAAAAAAGTAGCCCCCACCCAAAAAAGCAACCCACCCAAAAATGTAACCCCACCCAAAAAAGTAACCCCCACCCAAAAAAGTAACCCCGTACCCCCCTCCCAAAAAAGTAACCCCGTAACCCCCACCCCAAAAAGTAACCCCCACCGAAAAAAAGCAACCCCCACCCAAAAAAGTAACCCCCGCCCAAACAAGTACCCCCCCACCTAAAAAAGTAGCCCCCACCCAAAAAAGTAACCCCCACCCAAAAATGTAACCCCACCCAAAAAAGTAACCCCCACCCCAAAAAGTAACCCCGTACCCCCCTCCCAAAAAAGTAACCCCGTAACCCCCACCCCAAAAAGTAACCCCCACCGAAAAAAGCAACCCCCACCCAAAAAAGTAACCCCCGCCCAAACAAGTACCCCCCCCACCTAAAAAAGTAGCCCCCACCCAAAAAAGTAACCCTCCCCCAAAAAGTTGGTGAGAAAGGGCACCATTTGCCGGGGACCTAGTGGAGGGCGACCAGCTTCAAGCCACGCAGCGCTGAAACCAACCGACGACCTCAGGCCGCGGCGGCGGAGATGAAATGCGCGCCGCCGCCCGGGGTCTGAGCTCCTGGCGAGACTTCTCTCCATGGCTCCTTTCCCGTACCTTCCCCCTGCCAGCGATTGACTTTTCTTCCATGGCGCCTTGATCTTTGCTTGGTGTCCTTGGATTTCGTTGGTTGGCCATGTTTGCCATTGAGGCTCTTTGGCTCTTCCTTGGTGTGCCATGTATCCAACTGTCCATTTGAAGCCCCAAACCAGGACAGATACAAAGATTCGTAGTGCCAGGGTCTCCGGAAAGATGGACTTGGCTATGGAGCCCCCAGATTTCCCGTAGACAAGACCCGCCCGAAAGGATTCGGAACCCTTAGTGGAACTCGAAGCTTCCTTTGGCAACTCAACTCAAGGAATTGCTCTCTCGCCCGAAATGGACATTATTGACGATCACAGGAAACCCAGTTGAACCCAAGCAGCAAATGATGTCGGCAAATGTCCAAAGAAATACCTTGCATTTGGTTCAGGCCCCAGGAAAAACCAGACATATTTCCAGTAGTGATGCATTCCTTTTAAGACCAACAAGGGGAAATAAATAACTAAAAATCTTAAGCAAATGGAGGATACCCATCTCCATCTGCATTGCTTTGCCAGCCTGCTCGCTGCATCTCCATCATCTCCGCAGCCTTAGTGCTAAGCCGCCCCTCCCAGCGATGTCCATACCTAGACTCTCCATGACCCTTCAAAAAATGGTGGTTCATTGCCCAAACTTGAGAATTCATGACCGTTTTTTTTTCCTTTTTTTTTCTCCTTTTTTTTTTCTTCTGGTGGTTCCATCTATCCGAGTTGAGACTTTTTGAGACCTCCCCCCAGCGCATGCTTCTACAGATTTTCTTTGGGCCCCCATGCCTTCGGCCCGGGCAACCCGGTTTTTCACCAAGAAACTCAATTGGGCACCCTTAGTCCAACAAACTGCCTTTACAGAGTAGGCCTTGAAGGAGTATGCATCCTTCAAACCCTTCTGCTCACGAACAGAAGACCCAGCTTTCCCCAGACTTCGCCTTGAAACATCACCCCCAAAAGGAACCTCAGCTGGAAACTGGCAAGAACCGCCAGGGGCACCGGAAACTTTACATCAACGAGGTGCTTCCTCTAGACCTCGGACTCCTTGAGCATCGGGGGCTTCGACCGTCTGCCGACTCCGGCTCCATGGGCTTCGTTTCCAGGGGCGGCCTTCCCATGGTCCAAGCCAGAGGTGTCCTTGGGGAAATCGAGTCGGGTTTCCCTGGTAGAGAATACACCACCCGGGGAAACAAAGGAATCGAACCCCCTCAAGATTTTTCTACGCCAAGACAACCAAAAAGGACACCTGTGGTCCAATGGGTGAAACCATCCTGAGCACTTTTGGGGGCTTTTCGGGTGACCAACAAAGCGCGAGATGTGACCCACCGGCCACGGGAGCTTAGGATTCCGATAGTCTAAACCCGTGCAAAGCATGGCGTCGTGTCCCCGTCCGACCCGAACCAAGAGTAGACGACGTTGCTTTGTCGTTTGCTCGTGTTCAAAACCCGCCAAGGGGAAACTCTAGTGGGGTTTATAGTTACTAAAACTATAGTGAGCCATGGTTGATGTAGTGATTTAGAGCTCGTCCCCCCTCCCCCGATGCATGTCCCAAATCCTAAATGAACCATAGATTGCTGATCTTGACCGAGCCTCGGCCCACAAAACGGGGGTACACAGAAAATCGTGTGTTCAGGCTCTGTTTCATACTTAGTCTCCCTGAACCTTTTTTGGAGTTGGAACCCCTTTCTTGGAGGTGTTAGGGGGCAACACATAATTAATCATTGTGTTTTTTCCCCGTTCTTTCTTCTTCTTCTTTGGTTTCCGCGCCCCCCTCCCCCCCGTTCTTGTTTTTTTTGGAGGCGGGTCCGATTCCTGGTGATTTCGGCTTGGAGGCGCTCCCCCTAGACCCCCGGCGGCACTCGACATGGACGCGATCCGCTGCTCCTGACCGCGAGCCGATCAGTTTTTTCCGGAAAGATCAAGACCGACAAACATGGTTTGAGAGGGGGGGGGAAGACATCAAATAGGGAGTAAGGGGGGGGGGGGGTTCAGATTGAGGTTTGGGTACAACATTTCAAGGATTGTTTTCAAGATTCAAGAAGTCAATCATTCTTAATCGGGGGGGGGGGTCTCACCGGAGGTAGTTGCAGGGGCGGGTAGTCCGAATTCCAACCAGCAGCTTTGAGAAATTTCAGAAATTCTGAGAAGACAATAGGGTTTTACTGGGCTTTGCAAACTTGTGAGGTTCAGGTCTCGCAACATTTTTCCGCGCGGCGCCAACCCGCCAGTCCGGATGGCCGCTGGGAACGTCAGATTCCCATGAAGGTGCTATGTCGCCAAGACCAGGCCGACTCCAGGGATCCGGATGCATTGCAACTTGTAAGTGGTGGTGTCCAACTTGATTTTGGTGTGGAAAAAGCCTCCCATGTTTCAAATGGTTGCGACATGAGTTTCTGTTAAGGAGCCCTGGATTCTTCAGTCAGATTCCTCCGGGGTTCTTGTGAATCTGGGGAATTGCCACAAACACCTGGTCAGTTTTCAGATGCCATCGAGAACCCCAGGGACCATCAAACCCTGGGGTTTCAGAAAAAACCGCAAGGAATCTGCGACCGTTTTTCTTTGGGCGCAAACACCGCGCATGGACTTCGACCTTTCCTTCGCCTCTAGTTTGCTCGGAACCGGTCGGAGGGTTTTGAGACGTGCCTGGCCGGAAACTTGAGTAAAGCTTCTAGTCCAGGAACTCGGGGAGTGAGCCAAACTCATGGACAAACTAGAATCAGAGGTTCCCCAAGGAAATGATCTAATTGAAGGGGGTCCTTTGGCCCATTTGGGGTACATATTTTTGACCCACAGCCATATATGGTTGGGAATAGAGTCCAGGATCATCTTTTTGGAGACAGTAAGTATGGAATCAAATCGAAACCAGCTCCCAATTCACCCTTTTGGCTTGGGGACATTTCAATCATTCGTGTAAGTTGGGACTTTCTGCGTCGATCCATGGGTTCCGTGGCAATAGAAGCCCCCCCTTCACAGAAAAAGGAACTAGGTAAATGAAATAAACAATAACATGGGACGTGCTAGCGCCAAATGTATTAGCGATTGGATCCAAAATGTTTCCAGATGGGTTCTATGAAACTTTCCCGATCCCTTTGGGGCCATGCCATTTCAAATCCTTTTTAAACCTCTTAAGGGGGTTTCCACAATTCAGGGGTGTTTGACAGACATAGAGGCATTTTCCTTTTTATATTGGGGCTTCCCTGTGGAGTGGCAGGAGAAACTCAGTGAAGCCTTGCTCCTCAGCCGTTGCCGCCAAGCCCATGGAGAAACTTGAAATGTGTGTCTCTCAAACTGGCGGACCCTCTTCTTGGCAAGGGCAAATACGCCAACCATCTCAGGAACCTGTATTTTGAGAGTTTCCAAACGTGTTTGATAAGGTCAAACGAGATCAAACATTTCCTTTCGCTGTCCCCTAGAAACATGAGAACACCTTTCCAGAAGTGATCTTCCATTCGCTCAAGTCCCCTAGAACATGAGAACACCTTTCCAGTGATTCGATTCCCTTCAAGCCACAACTCACTTGCCCAAAGGACGCAGAAACAAGAGGTTAACCTTTTGGGGTCATGACTAAAACTAGACCAAAAAGGAGAAACCAAAAGGTCAAAAGGTCGGCTTTGGGCAACTGAGACAAGAAGAAATCCCGAAGCAAGGGCCCGGCCTTTGCGTCATAGTCCAAGGAGGCGCTGTCCAAACCTGACATCTTTTCCCAGTTTTGTTTCTGAGGCTGAGGAAACTTAGTTGTGGTGTGCGGAAATTGGGGTTCAAATCCCCAAATCCCCCTGTTTTTGTTGGGGCCTGACGCATCTGGCTCGCCTGGTTTAAGGTTGGACCCCCGAAAATCCGTGGTGCTTTTTTGTTGTTTTCTTGAACACCTCCAAACAAAAATACCATGCATATTTTTCCAATTAGGACTTGAAAGGATAATTTTGCCTGACACATACTCGTTTGAGGCCCGATAAAAGCCCTACCAAACAAATGTCTTAAACCACCGGTGGTTTTTGGCCGCCGAAGGTTTGGTAGAAACTCTGGTTGATGTTCACGGGGAGTTGAATGTGCTGACTACTATATGCAATTGCCGTTTAAACCGCAGAACAATAATTTCGAATCACAGCACGCGTATGGAAACCAAGTTTGGGCATTGTGTTCAAAAATGCAGGAGTCGATGCTGTATTAGATGGGAATGGCGCTCCTTTGGTTTCTCAAATGACGAATTGGAGGCAAGGCTGCAACAATCATTTGGGAGTTTTCTTCAAGAGACCAACACGCTCAAGGATCCACTATTGTTCAGACAACCTTTCTCTTTAAACCAACCTAGTGTATTTCCGCTGAGCGAACATGAGACAACCTCCCCTTAAAAACCTATTGCCTGAATCAGCTTTAAGTTAAGGGTCCAGTCGGGTTTGTCACCTCATCAAAACCTCCCATCTTCTTCTGGTTCCTTTTTTGGTTGGTTTAGGGGCACCAAAAAGGACTTCGACATGCATGTCGGGGTGCCCACAAACGACACACCTGTTGGTGTCCCCCAGGCGGGACGCCCACGCCGGTCATTTCGGGTCCCCGATGGTTAAAAAGCGACGAGCCACGGTGTTTTGTTTTTTAAAGGGGACCCGAAAAATGGTTGGTGTCCTGTTGGCTTCCCTTTAAAAGCCCACCACCACGGGGTGCCAACGCTCAAACAAGCCGGCGATGGAAGAACCGCGCGCCTGCGTAGCTCAGGACCGCCGTGCCCACCTCCGATCCGATTCGAGGAAGCCGCGGTGGAGACGGCGAAACCACCCGATTTCGGGACTGGGGGGGGAACGAGTGGAGAGCAGATTTCGAATCCACCTCCATTTAGGTTGTTTGGCCCAGGATGCCCCGGCATCATTTACGTGGGGAAAAACCATGGGGTCCACAAGAGGTGCAGGATCCACAAGAGAGTAGAATGGGCATTTTGCCAATTGCGCAGAAACCCTCCGGCCTAGCACATCGAGCTCCTTTCCACAACGCGATAAACAAAAAACAACAGGGCGAAAAAACCGGGTTCCAACGAAATGTTGCTTGGCAGAAGTTGGTACTTTGGCCCTGGCGAAACCAAATGGTCCCAAGAGGCTCATTGATTGAGAGGCGGAGGGCTCGGAGTTTGGGAAGATCAGACGTGAGTATGGACCAAAACCAGTTGAGATTGAGCCCGCAATACCGGAGTACATAGAAAACCGACTGGCGCAGGATTAGTGTCCGTCCAAAACATATTTGCTTACACTGTGGTGGACACGTTTTGAGTTGTGGGGAGTACGCTCCCGGGGGGGTGAATGGAAAATAGATCATGTGTGGGGAGAGTGCAAGCGGCAAGCGGGTCAGAAATGGCAGGCTCCTACTTTGGGACAAGTTCAGCATAGCAAGAAGATCGCGTCATACGACACCCGCCCATTTTGCATTTTGCCCCCGCCCCCCCCCCCCCCCCGGTTGAAGGAACAAAGAGCCATTGATGTGCCGTTCTCACGACCGCATGGCCTTGTAACGACTTTTTTCCAGGGCCCCCTCCCCAAAAAAGGATAAAGGGGGCACTGGAGAGGGGATAGGGAGCTGCGACATATTGACCATGGTTTTTGCGAGCTGACGGCATGTTTCCCCAAGTCGGGACCAGAATTGAGCGATCAGGCGTGACCTCCCAGGTGGTTGATTGCCAGTTGGCTGCCCCGGAAAAGAAAAGAAGAAGAAAGAAACACACCTCTGAACACCATCCAAATGGGGGGGGGGCCTAAATAATTACCAAAAGTTTTCTCCTGCAATAACTAAACTCAAAGGCAGACCACAAATCCTACTCCCAGGGCCCGAAGAAACGCCGGAGCCCACCGACTCTTCGCGTTTCTCGTGGCCTCCAGGAAGGCGTTGTGCCGCCAGGGCTGCAGCCACACCACGCCCATGGAGCTGAGGCACGAGAACCTGCGAGCGAATGCGTCGATGCGTCGGATCCCGGTCGGGAGGGATGGGTTTGGGCTTTTGAAAAATCGGCGAGCCCCCAACTGCCGTGTTCGATTGGAAGTTCCTGGCAGAGACTGGCCAGATGTGTGTGACGATGGAAGACCCTAGATCGCCAAGTTGCGATCGCTTTTTGCAGTCACTGTTGCGATCGGTGTTTGGGGTAAAGTGCATGGAACAAAAACAGCAACTGGCGATCCGGGACCCCCCCAACTGCCCAGGTGTTCGATTCGATTTCCCCAGAGCAACGCTACCCTCCAAAAACTAGACCACGGTTGGCCCGAAAGCAGAACATGGCAAGCGAGGTCGGCCCAACGCTGCAGGATGCGTTCTTTTTCCCTACACTTCGTGAAGCAAGCGCGAGACAGCACCAGGCAAGGTGCTCTGCGCAAACTGGTCGGTGCAAGTTGGTCTGCGCAAGTTGCTCTACGCAAGTTGCACTGTGCAAGTTGCTCTGCGCAAGTTGCTCCGCGCAAGTTGCTCCGGCAAGTTGGTCCCTGCAAGTTGCTCTGTGCAAATTGCGCTCCCTGCAAGTTGCTCTGTGCAAGCTGCTCTGTGCAAGTTGCTCTGTGCAAGTTGCTCTGCGTAAGTTGCTCTGCGCAAGTTGCTCTAGGCAAGGCGCTCTGCGCAAACTGGTCGGTGCAAGTTGGTCTGCGCAAGTTGCTCTGTGCAACTTGCTCTGCGCAAGTTGCTCTGCGCAAGTTGCTGTAAAATGCAAGTTGCATCTTGCGACGCCCGCCCGCGGACCAGGGAGGAATCGAACCCGCGACCCGCCGGTTCCGGGAGCAGGCGCGCGAACCACGAGACAACTCCCGAGGACCAGTTCGAACAACAAAAGTCGCAAAAAACCTTGAGTTTTTGCACCTCGACCACGCCGATTCCCGCAGAGGGTTGCGCGAGCACCGCACCAGAAATCGCAAAAAACCATGGGTTTTTGCACCTCGACCACGCCGATCCCCGCAGAGGGTCGCGCGAGCACCGCAGAAATCGCAAAAAACCATGGGTTTTTGCACCTCGACCACGCCGATCCCCGCAGAGGGTCGCGCGGGAACTTTAGAAATCGCAAAAAACCATGGGTTTTTGCACCTCGACCACGCCGATCCCCGCAGAGGGTCGATTTTCGTGTAGCAGTCGTCGGCACTACCCCGCCGCCCTAAGAAGAGATTTTAACTCCTCGCAAGTCAATTGCACTTGACTCCTTGCACTTGCAACTTGCACTTGACTCCTTGCTTGTTTCAAGGAGTCATTGCAAGGAGTCATTGCAAGGAGTCATTGCAAGGAGTCATTGCAAGGAGTCATTGCAAGGAGTCATTGCAAGGAGTCATTGCAAGGAGTCATGAGAGCCATTGCAAGTTGCAAGGAGCCAAGTGCATGGAGTCAAGTGCAAGTCGCAAGTGCACGGAGTTAAGTGCAAGTTGCAAGTGCAAGGAGCCAAGTGCAAGGAGCCAAGTGCAAGGAGCCAAGTGCAAGGAGCCAAGTGCATGGAGTCAAGTGCAAGTTGCAAGTGCATGGAGTCAAGTGCAAGTTGCAAGTGCAAGGAGTCAAGTGCAAGTTGCAAGTGCAAGGAGTCAAGTGCAAGTTGCAATCCTTGCCATGACTCCTTGCAATGACTCCTTGCAATGACTCCTTGCAATGACTCCTTGCAATGACTCCTTGCAATGACTCCTTGACAATGACTCCTTGCAATGACTCCTTGCATTGACTTTCATGATGATGATTCCTTGCAATGACACCTTGTAATGACTCTCATGAGAACAATTCAAGTGAACCCAGCGGAAGAACCCTTCGCCATGCTTTCGGGAACTCAAATTGGGAAAATCGAGGGGCATCGATCCCCATAGGATTTCTCCAACGAAAGTCAGAAATCCCCTGCAACAGTTTTCAGGTGTCGGAGATTTTCCTGTGATACCAGGGAATCATTGTCCTATTAAGAAGTCATTGGAAAGGGATACCAGTAATGTTGACCCAGGATTAATAAACCCGTCCCGTTATTAAGGGGGGGCATTAAAAGTGATGAATCCCCACTAAAAGGGGACACCCCCGTGTTAATCAACCCGAGGTTTACTAATCCGGGGTTAACATGATCAAACAGGTTGAACAGTCACCAACATTGGCAAGTTCTTCATCCACTTCGCGGGCAGGGGCTGGGTCCAAGACGAGCAATCCGCCAAGGGCGGCTGTCTCAAAATTGGCCGAGCCCTCAAAACGGTGGTGCTTACTCGGGGGGAAAGAATGGGCCCGCGGACGGTCATCTAGGTCCTTCAGAATAAGGGTACCCTTTTTTCTGTCGTCTTTTTTAGTCGGGGAACCCTCCCCCAAAAACGGGTAAACGGGCACTGCTGGGGGACCTACTCATGAATGCCGGCCATGTGCTTCCAAGCTGTCTTTCACAGCCATGCGTCGGTGGTATCTGGCCCCAAAGGGGTGGCTTTTCAAGGCGTACCCGGAAGTGGAAGGCTTAAGTGGTCATTGCCGTTTTCCTTTGAACCGAAACAGCGCCAACACAAAGATGGCTGGTGCTCAGGGAAAAGTCGGAACGCCCTCTGAACCATCCAACTGCCATCCAACTGTTTTCCTTTGAGGAGATCCCTGGGCCCAGTCCCCCTTTTTTTCCCCCGGCGACTGAGAACCGTTGCAACACAAAGAGATCACCTTGCCTTTCTTTCCGGCGACGCGCCTACCTGAAAAATTGGGATCCCTAGGAAAAGATTGCGTCTCCAGAACGTAACGCCTCCCAAACCCGTGGCTTTCTCTCTTTTTTTTTTCTTTTCTCCTCCTCTTTTTTTTTTTGACAAAGAAGAAGCGCATCTTAAGGGGATGAAGAGATCTCCCTTGGTGCTCGCCCCTGCCAGCCATCAATACTGGCAAGGTGACCCTCCCCGAAACAAGAACCAAACCCTCGCCATCGGCATGCCCAAGTTTTGGAAGACTACTTGTCCTTTTGGACAAGTTCGGCTTTTTGCGAGTTGCTCGGAAAATGCGGAGCTGGCCATATGGAACCCAGCGTTGTTAAAGGAACACAACCGAAAGACATTGTGAGGTTCCATGGCCACCTGAATGGGAGGTCCATGCTTCTAGGGCTCCGGTTTCGTATTTCCCCTGAAAACACGAAAAACCAATTCACGTGGCTTAAAGCCAGCCTTTGCAGGGGTAACACGGGTGGTCTACAAAGATTGGGGTCCAAAAAGGAACCCTGGTAAATGGACAGGTAGACTAAAACCTGCGGTCACCCCAGCTGTTGAATTTTGACACCCAAAGTAGGTGTTCGTGTAAACCGCGCACACACACATGGCCACGGGTTCCCTAGGTCCTCCAGTAGAGAGGTTAGAATAAGTTGCTACGCCCTTTTCTCAGTCTTTTCTTTAGGGGAACCCTCCCTCTCCCAACCAAGAGACGGGTGAGAGGTCGGGCACCAATCGCTGGGGGACCCCTCGTATTCCTTTGGTTTCGCGCCCGGCATGCGGCGGGCCTCGCGAGTTGCTGGCGGAACCACTCGGGGGCCAAGGAGGGCGAGAAGCAAAGCACGAAGGCCTCGGGCGCGCGCAACGAAGGCGCGCGCGCGGAGCGCGGAGCGGAGCGTCCGGGAAAACGGGGCGCTTCCTCCAATGTGCACCCCGGATGTAAATAGAAACCGCCCTAAGAAAAGTTGGTGTTGAACCCTGTCCTGTTTTAGGAAAGTTGGTGTTCCCCTCCAAGAGTGATGGAATTATGTGGATTCCTGTCCTTTTTCAGAACAGTTGGTGTTCCCCTCAAGTGATGAACCCCCAATGAAACAATCAACCTGGAGTTCTGCTTGATCCGCGGCTTTCTCTACAAATGAGTTCCATGTTCATCTGATCCTGATTCTTTTTTAGTGGTATCCACGCTTTTCGAGGTGGGTGCTGGGTGGTGTGTCTAGGTCCCAGACGCCTTGCTTTGGGGTTGGTTTTAAAAGGACGCCAGAAGCACATGAGACTTTTTGGAGACCCTGAACTAAAAGACAAACCTTTTGCGAGTAAACCCACAAGTCAATGGAGGTTTCCACTCTAGAGCCTGGGATTCATGCACTGCTTGGCTGGGGAGGGTTCCCTACATTTCCAACCTAACATCACCCCAAAGAGGAAACTCACTTCACATGGGCCACACAAGTGATGTCATCGTAAGACAAGAGGCACCAGCGCTAGGAGCCTCTTTCAGATATGAATCCGGGTATCACTTTCGGGGGGTTTTCGGCTTCCAGCCTCACTTCATGAGGGCTGGTGTTCTCACAAGATGGGCTACAGAAATAGAAGGGGCCATCAGAAACAGAGTGGGTAGCCATAATAAGTAGTTCCCACCTGCCATTTGCCTGTTCCTTTCCGCACCTCCCTTTGTTTCACCTCTCTTCCCGAGTTGCCCCGAACCAAAGGAGTTGGTAAAAGCAAAGCACCTGGCATGCCGAAAAAACAAAAAATCCCAGGAAAAAAAGGCGGCGTCCTCGGGTTGAAAAACGCCGAGTTGGGGCATGGCTTAGCCGCCATGCCTGCATGAATTGGCCCCAGAAACTTTCTGCAACAACTTGAGGCCCTTGCGGTAGACCTGCCATGGGGAAAAACGAAACGGGGGGACCTTCCGCGCTTAGGAATCGGCCAGGTCCCAGGTGCTTTCTCTAAGATGGTTTCCAGCCCCAAACTCAAACTCCCCTTGGGATATCAGGGCGGCTACCCTTTCCATGGTTATATGGCTGTGGGTCAAAAACATGCTACAAAATGGCACCTTGGAAAAACAAAAAACAAACACAAGAACTCAAACCTGCGGTTGGCCCTAGCTCTGAAAAAAAATGAGGCACGCCCATATGGCTATGGGTCAAAACCCCGCAGCCCCAGTGAACATCCCCATCCCCACTAAAATGGGTTCTAAAATGGGTTCTAAAATGGGTGGTGAATTCACCAATCCCCACCAAAATGGGATCCCAAAACGGCTTCGACCACAGCCAGATTTTTGTCGCGGTCCTGTTGGCCCTGGCTCAAAAAAATTGAGCCGCGCCCAAAAGTTGGCCCTGGTCCTCTCCCTCACTTGCCCAAAGGACCTGCAGGGACCTCCACTAAAAATAGACGAAAAAAAGAACGCAAAAGGTCCAAAAGTCGGCTTTGAGCAACTGTTGTGGAGAGGAAACCACCGCTTCTTCCGCGGGAAGTGGAGCTCCTGGGCGCCGCGCCAGGCGTGCGGCGCCCTGGTACTTGGAGGTCTCCGAGCCTGCGGAAGCGGAAGCCAACCACCGTTTACTTTTGGGTGCGGATTTATTTCGGGAATGGTCGGTGTTTGTTTTCATCCTTCTTTTTTTTCTTCTTCTTTGTCCAAAAGGATCCTAAATGAATTTCTTTTTCAGGCGGTATGTCTAACCTGACCTATCACAAGAAGGTCTCCGAGGCACGCCATGTGACCAAAGAGCCAAGAGCTGCTCGGTGCACTCGGTCCATGGAGCTTGGCTTGGGCTCCCAGAAACCGGTTTGCACGTTTTCTCGGGGAGTGGCCTCTGGTGGGACCGGCTCACTCCGGTGGTTTGCTGTTGGGGATGCCTGGGCTGATTTCTTGAGGGGGGGGAACATCCTATCCCAAAATTTGAAGTTGGCTTGGAGGAGGCAACGAGATGTTCAAAGAACACTTTGACAGAAATGGGTGGTTTTCTTTTGGGATCCTTTTTTGAACCATCCCATAAAGGGGATCCTCAAAAAACAAGCTCCAAATATAGGGAACCCTGATGCGTGTGTGTGTGTGTGTGCCCCCTGTTTCTAAGGGGTCCCCTTTTTGGTGTCACCGGCGAACCGGCCCCCTTTATACGTACAATGTGGTGGTGATGCAGGCTCTGACGAGTAGCCACCACATGGGAAAGCATCGGGAAGGAACTCCCTTTTTAGGTTGCCTTTTTTGTAAATGGGATGCGCCTCACGGTTTCACTGTCTCCCATCAAGTGTGTGCGTGTATGTGCTGCGAATGTAATCCACAATGTTTGATTGGTCAAAACTATTCGCTTCCACCACATGATGCAGGGCTGGTTCATTTACTCCCTCTCCAGGGTGGATAGAAAGACGTTTGAAAGGACAACCAAACTTTGTCTCGCCATAGTCGTGATGTGTAAAACTTCCAGACGACGCCTAGTTTTGCGCAGAAGTTTTCACCTCTCCTTTGCCGGTCTGATCCCCGAAGGGTGGGTGCAAAACAATTGTGCATAGCCCAAAATTTCCCGGGTGGTTTGGGATGGTGCCTTGACCCATCTGGGGGTAGCGACCCTGTTCCCCAAGAGTTGAGCTATGCCCGGCCGTACTGCCCCCCCTCCCTATTCGATCCAATGGCATAAGACCAGGTTCAAAAGAGAACCTGTAGAACACTTGCCCAAAGCAAGGTGGGCCGTTCAGCTTTGCTTCGCACAAGTTTGGTGTGTTGCCAGCTTCTCTCATTGCACTACAAGCCTTGACCACGCCTTTTCCAGCATGATCAAGCTCATACAACCTAAAATCAGAGCCACACCCATTTTTTCTGATGTGCTCAGAATTCACAACCCCCCCCCAAGTTTCGGATGCGTCATGAAAGAGCACGCTGAAACCCAAAACCAAGGGCAGCTCTGATTCCAGGCGGAGCTTGGCTCCCAACAGTTGCCCATTTGACCTGTTGGAATGAAAGGTCAACCTGGAAAGCGAACACAAGTCACAAAAGCCCGACTGAGCTTTTGGGGTGAGCAGTTCTGAGTCCCTTTATGCGCTCAAAGCTTTTGACTGGTCTTCCGCACTGCCCCCAAATGAGCTTGTCTCAGAATGAGGGGACCCCCTTAAGGGGGGAGGGTTCGACACACCCAAACCCAAACAATGCCAAGCCCGCCTTTCAGTGTCCTACGCGGAGGATCGTCTTGATCTGACTCCGCCTCAGCGCTCTTTGACGTGCGAACATTTGGGTCATGAACCATGAACCGCAGCAACGCCATGAACCGCCCCAATGGGCAAAGGTTTACGCCAGTCGCAAAGCATGGCCTCTGAAGAAGTTCTTTGGCCCCAAGAGGAGTTGCTACCCGGGTTCCAAAGAGAGGAAACCAAAAGGAACATCCATATTTTCACTTTTGTGACCACCTTGCTCAAACACCTATTGAAAAGCTCTACCCAAACTGTAGTAGAATTAAACGGCATTCGCAGCTGCTTATGGCCGGATTGCTTGCGACTCCGAAGTTCGGATGCCTGAAACTTTACGATACATTTTCTTTGTTGGGAGTTTCGCTTGTGCCCACCGGCGCCGCTTCTCCCTCACATGGTCGTGCAAGTGGGTGTCGAACCTGAAAACATCACCCCTCCCAGGGAAACCCGCCAGAGCGCCACGAAGTCCAGCAGGACCCCTCCCATCGGGTTGGAGTGGTTGTATCCCTTGGGTAAATGGCCCCAGGCTTGATCTCATACGCCTCTCCCTCAAAGGGAGAGAAGAGTACGCCTAGAGCCTAGCAACCGACGCCAAGGAACCGGTATGAACAAGGGGCATGTACTTCGATCCCTCAGAAATTCCCTGCAAATCTGTCCTAAGCCAGGCACTTTGAGTGGAATCGGGCTCCCAAAACAAAAATCACCCTTGCTACAGGGAATTCCCACCATTTTGCTCCCAAAATGCGAACTTCAAATGGGATTCGGAGTTGTTTTCCCCCTTGTTGGGTGGTTTTGCTCAGGAATTTCACAATTTTGCTCCCAAAAATTCTAACTTCAAAAGTCTTGTTGGGTGGTTTGCTCAGGAAATTCACGATGTTGCTCCCAAAATGCTAACTTCTAATGGATTTAGAGTTGTTTTCCCCCTTGTTGGGTGGTTTTGCCCAGGAATTTCACGATTTTGGTCCGAAAATGCTAACTTCAATCGGATTTGGAGTCGTTTTCCCCCTTGTTTGTTGGTTTCGCTCAGGAATTTCACGATGGCTCACGGATTTGGAGTTGCTTGCCTCCTTGTTGGGAGGTTTTACCCGAAAATTCCAGCAATCTGGTCGTCAGAAAAAACACCGCGGTCCCGACCTCTGAAAGCTTCGCGGAGCCGAACTCGGCCGCTGAAAACAACTCTGGGAGTCGGTGCCCGGGACTTGGTGCGGAGGAGCGCGTGCACCGTCTTCTGCACCTGACGGGGAGTGGGTTGGGGTTTCTTCCAATTGGTGTTACGGCCCCCCGGAAAAAATGAGACAGTAGTGCTGAATTCCTAAAAAGACCGACAAAGTTCGGTTTTACGGCCCCCGGGAAAAATGAAGAAATGCCACATTGATCATCACAGGAAACCCGAAAACCAAGCAGCAAGAGATGTCTGCAAATTTCCAAAGAAATATCTTCCATTTGGTTAAGGCCCAGGAAACAAGAAAACATATGTCCAGTAGTGATGAATTCTGTTTAAGACCAACAAGGGGAAATAAACACATATTCATAATTTAGCAAATGGAGGGTTTGGTTGCAAAGTCCCAGCAAGGCAGCATGGGATGTTGTTAGGTCCGGTGATGGATAATCAAAATTCGCTTACAAAAACTGCAAAGTCCCAGCAAGGCAACATGGGATTTTCGTTGGGTCGGTGATAGACAACTGAAATTCCAATAGAAAATCTGCAAGGTCCCAGCAAGTCAACATGGGATTTTCGTTGGGTCGGTGATAGATAACTGAAATTCCCATAGGAAATCTGCAAAGTCCCAGCAAGTCAACATGGGATTTTCGTTGGGTCGGTGATAGACAACTGAAATTCCCATAGGAAATCTGCAAAGTACCAGCAAGTCAACATGGGATTTTCGTTGGGTCGGTGATAGACAACTGAAATTCCCATAGGCAATCTGCAAAGTCCCAGCAAGTCAACATGGGATTTTCGTTGGGTAGCAAGTCAACATGGGATTTTTGTTGGGTTGGTGATAGATAACTGAAATTCCCATAGGAAATCTGCAAAGTCCCAGCAAGTCAACATGGGATTTTCGTTGGGTCGGTGATAGACAACTGAAATTCCCAGAAGAAATCTGCAAAGTCCCAGCAAGTCAACATGGGATTTTTGTTGGGTCGGTGATAGACAACTGAAATTCCCTTAGGAAATCTGCAAAGTCCCAGCAAGGCAACATGGGATTTTCGTTGGGTCGGTGATAGATAACTGAAATTCCCATTGGACATCTGCAAAGTCCCAGCAAGTCAACATGGGATTTTCGTTGGGTCGGTGATAGATAACTTAAATTCCCTTAGGAAATCTGCAAAGTCCCAGCAAGGCAACATGGGATTTTCGTTGGGTCGGTGATAGACAACTGAAATTCCCAGAAATCTGCAAAGTCCCAGCAAGTCAACATGGGATTTTGTTGGGTAGCAAGTCAACATGGGATTTTTGTTGGGTCGGTGATAGATAACTTAAATTCCCTTAGGAAATCTGCAAAGTCCCAGCAAGGCAACATGGGATTTTCGTTGGGTCGGTGATAGACAACTGAAATTCCCAGAAGAAATCTGCAAAGTCCCAGCAAGTCAACATGGGATTTTCGTTGGGTAGCAAGTCAACATGGGATTTTTGTTGGGTTGGTGATAGATAACTGAAATTCCCATTGGACATCTGCAAAGTCCTAGCAAGTCAACATGGGATTTTCGTTGGGTCGGTGATAGATAACTTAAATTCCCTTAGGAAATGTGCAAAGTCCCAGCAAGGCAACATGGGATTTTCGTTGGGTCGGTGATAGACAACTGAAATTCCCAGAAGAAATCTGCAAAGTCCCAGCAAGTCAACATGGGATTTTTGTTGGGTAGCAAGTCAACATGGGATTTTTGTTGGGTCGGTGATAGATAACTTAAATTCCCTTAGGAAATCTGCAAAGTCCCAGCAAGGCAACATGGGATTTTCGTTGGGTCGGTGATAGACAACTGAAATTCCCAGAAGAAATCTGCAAAGTCCCAGCAAGTCAACATGGGATTTTCGTTGGGTAGCAAGTCAACATGGGATTTTTGTTGGGTTGGTGATAGATAACTGAAATTCCCATAGGAAATCTGCAAAGTCCCAGCAAGTCAACATGGGATTTTCGTTGGGTCGGTGATAGACAACTGAAATTCCCAGAAGAAATCTGCAAAGTCCCAGCAAGTCAACATGGGATTTTTGTTGGGTCGGTGATAGACAACTGAAATTCCCTTAGGAAATCTGCAAAGTCCCAGCAAGTCAACATGGGATTTTTGCTGGGTCGGTGATAGACAACTGAAACTCCCAGAAGAAATCTGCAAAGTCCCAGCAAGTCAACATGGGATTTTCGTTGGGTAGCAAGTCAACATGGGATTT
>CAUJNA010003532.1:406772-419842 GCA_963377175.1 Effrenium voratum | reverse complement strand
CTTAGGAAATCTGCAAAGTCCCAGCAAGTCAACATGGGATTTTTTGTTGGGTTGGTGATAGATAACTGAAATTCCCATTGGACATCTGCAAAGTCCCAGCAAGTCAGCATAGGATTTTTTGTTGGGTTGGTGATAGATAACTGAAATTCCCATTGGACATCTGCAAAAGTCCCAACAGAGCAACATGGGATTTTTGTTGGGTTGGTGATAGATAACTGAAATTCCATTTGGAAATCTGCAAAGTCCCAGCAAGTCAACATGGGATTTTTGTTGGGTTGGTGATAGATAACTGAAATTCCCATTGGACATCTGCAAAGTCCCAGCAAGTCAACATGGGATTTTGTTGGGTTGGTGATAGATAACTGAAATTCCCATTGGACATCTGCAAAGTCCCAGCAAGTCAACATGGGATTTTTGTTGGGTTGGTGATAGATAACTGAAATTCCCATTGGACATCTGCAAAGTCCCAGCAAGTCAACATGGGATTTTTGTTGGGTTGGTGATAGATAACTGAAATTCCCATTGGACATCTGCAAAGTCCCAGCAAGTCAACATGGGATTTTTGTTGGGTTGGTGATAGATAACTGAAATTCCCATTGGACATCTGCAAAGTCCCAGCAAGTCAACATGGGATTTTTGTTGGGTTGGTGATAGATAACTGAAATTCCCATTGGACATCTGCAAAGTCCCAGCAAGTCAACATGGGATTTTTGTTGGGTTGGTGATAGATAACTGAAATTCCCATTGGACATCTGCAAAGTCCCAGCAAGTCAACATGGGATTTTTGTTGGGTTGGTGATAGATAACTGAAATTCCCATTGGACATCTGCAAAGTCCCAGCAAGTCAACATGGGATTTTGTTTTGGTGTTGGTGATAGATAACTGAAAGATAACTGAAATTCCCATTGGACATCTGCAAAGTCCCAGCAAGTCAACATGGGATTTTTGTTGGGTTGGTGATAGATAACTGAAATTCCCATTGGACATCTGCAAAGTCCCAGCAAGTCAACATGGGATTTTTGTTGGGTTGGTGATAGATATTCTTGCAAAAGTCCCAGCAAGTCAACATGGGATTTTTGTTGGGTTGGTGATAGATAACTGAAATTCCCATTGGACATCTGCAAAGTCCCAGCAAGTCAACATGGGATTTTTGTTGGGTTGGTGATAGATAACTGAAATTCCCATAACAAATCTGCAAAGTCCCAGCAAGTCAACATGGGATTTTCGTTGGGTCGGTGATAGATAACCCTAGGACTCCCTGAGCCAACAGGGGAAATCAAGCCTCATTTCAGCGCCAGAGAAGAAATGGGCAGGGAGGTTGCTCCCAGTTTTAACCCTTGACAATGCAAGCCCCAACAGCCCCGAAAAAGGTTTTGGGAGCCCCTGGAATGGAAGGACTCCCCGCTTTTTGGCTCCATGGAAAAGGTATTCGGATTTTTCAGAGGAGTCCACCTGTCTCGTGGCCATTCAGGCACGAATCTCACGTTTCGCCTGAAGAGTGTCCTTTTTTTCTTCAGGCTGGACCCCCCAACAACTTGTTTCGATGTTCCTTTTGCCAAATTTGTTTCTTTTGCCAACCCCAAAAAAGGGTGCCAAACTCCAAAAGAACGACACTGCCCAGAAGATCCCTCCGGTCTGCGTTTTGAGTTGCGCACAGCTCACTTTTGAGACACCCAGGGATTTTCTACGCGCCTCGATCCGGGTAGCACCCCGGATGATGTCGTCGATGTCCTGCGCGGATCGAACCTTTCAATGGGCTTCTTGGGACCATGCTCATCTGGACTGCGGAGCTTGCCCCATCTTTGATCAAGACTTTTCCTCTGTCTTGCAACTCCTGGGACCAGCTTGGTATGTGTAAAAAACCAACAAACGCAAACGGATGGGTTTTTCTTTGGCTTTCCTAACCCCAACCAGGGTATCCAAAAAGAGGACAAAACATCCTAGCTTTGAGCGGAAGTGAGTCTGGGTCTTAGATTCCTTCCTTTGTGGATGATGACATCCGATGACGTGTTACAATGGCTGGTTCGCCATTGTCAACCATGGCTAGTGGATCCCAGTTTCCTCTACAGCAGGAAACCTGCCATTTACTGGGTGGCTCCCTTGGTTTCCTATGCACGGAGATGGAATGAAAGGAACACACAACCAAAAGGGTTTCCGGCCATTTGCGGCTCTTCCTTCCTTGAGAACATCCCAGTTAGCTTGCGGCCCTGCAGTTTTTCAAGCGATGGCTTCCCCTGGCGAACCAGTGGTGTGTTCACTGGAAGCATTGGGAGGTGAAGGCCCTGCGGTTTTGCGCTTTTGAAAACAGAACGGGAGCCCGGCTTAACGGGTGTTGCAGAGCAACGATGCTACATGATATTTGTTCATGGTCTCTGAGGATAACTGAAGACTGTTGAGAACTACTCATCCCTAGGTTTTGCAACTGCTGGTCCCTGGGTTGCTAAGAGATAGCAAGCCTTGCATGGCTGAGGAGCGTAGTGCCAAGCAAAACCTGTTTGATCCCCCCCCCAATAACTTGCGGTATAGACATGAGGTTCCTACCAGGAAGGCCACCGAGATGAAAACGGGGCCTTGACCTGAAAGTGAGCCTTGCTGCAGTGGCAGCAAGGTGACGACAGGGAAACAGAAGACACGCGGAAAGCGCGCAAGAAACAAAAGAGGTGGTCAAAAAGGCCAACAAAAAGAGCCCCAGTTTTACAACAAACAGACAATGGTTGCAAAACTGTGGGGTGGTGGTCTTAAGTGGCTACTTGGCTGGTCAAACCCCAGGAAACCCCTGGTGAACCTCAAACTAGGTGGCAAATGGATGGTCATCCACCCCAAAATGGGATCGATGGGATCGCCATAGGCTATGCTGCCCCATGGGAACCTTGAGTGCCAAACTCTCGGGGTTGATTCCTTGTCCATTCTTTTCAGCCCTCGTTCTTTTCAAACACCAGCCATTTCCCCAGGGGTCTTGGTGGTTTTCTAGAAAGATCCGGATCCCTGGAAAGAATGGAAATGGAAGGTACCCCTAGAAAAACGGTTACAGGAACACATCTGGCCGCTTTCATGGTGAGGCGTCCTCCAAGACCATGTCGCCCCCTTCCAGCAGCAGCCAGTCCTGGCGCAAATCAGGTCACTTGGCTGACAGAATGGAAGCTGGAAACTTGAAAAGCATCCAAATCCGAAGTTCACATGACTCGATGAAGGGCCGCTTGACCAAGATAGTTTGGATGTTTTGAACATCCAAACAGTTTGGGTGTTTTCAGTTTTTGGGGTTTTGGTAGCCCTTAGGAGTCGAGTGTGAACTTCGGATCGATCCATGGACCGAATCCGGTTTCCGCTCAAGGAAATCAACCATTTTCGAGGGTTCCACTGAGGGCCTTTGAGATGAATCCCAGGTTAACATTGAGGCACAGGGAGTTGCTGCGGATTGGTTTCCGCCGGAGAAGAGCTGCCCGAAACCTTGGCTCATGAGGTTTCGGGGCATTTTTGTTCAAGAGATGGACGGGCGGCTCTGTTTTGGGGAGCTGCAAACCTCCAGAACAATCAGTAACTCATGAACAAACGAACAACCAAAGAAGCAAGCAAACAAACAAAGGCTCGCAGAACACATAAAAGCAAACTCACAGAGTGGCAATCAAAGTAAGTTGCACACTCGCAGATTTACATCCCAACAAACACCCTGGCAAGATTTTACATCCCAAAAAGCCCTGGCAAGCTGGGGAAAGGCTAAACTTGTTCCAAGGCGAACCGGGGCTTGCACCCTGGACGAACACCTGGCACCTCGCAACCCGCGGTCTGGTGCTTCCGATAAAGGCGATGCTTGCGTTTTCGCTTGCGTCATCGCAAGCGGAACCAAAGGGCCATCCCGTGCGACTGCTCGCTCTTTTTCATCTGTGGCCGGGAGAATGACGTGTCTCACTTCAGTGCATTGGCCATGAAAACGGTACACATATTGAACGGCAAAATGACTTAGCACCTCCACAAACATAGCACCTGCGGTACCTGGAAGATCAGTTTCTTAAAGGAAGCCCTTGGTAGGTGCTATGTGAGTGCAGGAGGGTATAGTTTCAGGGGTACCTTCCATTTCCATTCTTTCCAGGGATCCTCCTTTTCAGGAAACCATCAAACACCCAGGGGAAACAGCCGGTTTTTGAAAAGAACGATGGTTGAGAAGAATGGAGAAGGAATCAGCCCCTCCCAGACGCTCCCGATTTACTTTTGGCCCTCAAAACCGCCAGGTTTCGAGACCCCAAAACCCCCTCTGAAATGTCCACTGGAGGGTCTGGGTCTTCCATTGGGTCTTCCGAAGCCAGGAGCGGGCTGGAATCAACCCTGACACACATAGCACGAAGATCAGGGCCCCTGCCATGTTCGTGCGGGGTTTTCCAGCAACGCGAGCTCTGCGTCAGAGACCCCTCGAGCGGTGGAGCTCGTCCTCGGTGATGGGCCCAAAGCTCTGCAGGCCTCGGCCTCGGGGAAGTTGGCCGTGGCTCAAAACCGTTCAAGGGGATCCCATTTGGGTGTGGCTCAGAATTAAACGATCGGAGGGGCAAACCGCAGGTTGTGGCAACCATGTTTCCACTTACCAGGGCAACCCATTGTGGAATTCCGGTTTTTTGAGCCACAGCCATTTTGGTTGCTTTTTAGTGGTTGCACTACGGGCTTTTGACCTATGGGCATTTGGGACCCGTTCGGACCCACACCGCAGGCACCCGCTTGGGACGCTCTCCAAAAGGATTTGGGAAACCGAACAAGCCTGGGCCAACCCTGCACAAAGCGTCTCGCTGCTCTCGAAGCATCTGAAAATCCAAACAATGGGTCAACGTTCACAGAATACGAGTCGCGGGCGCGACTCGTGAAACAAAAATTATCAGTGGCCATTGGGGAAAAACCACTCCGTGGTTTGGTAGTTGACTTTCAACGTTGAAAACTCTTCAACCACAAGAACACGAAGAAACGGAATCAACCCGCAGTGTCTGGACACAAGTAAGTGATTTGCATCTGGTCCCCCATACAGGCCATTTCTGCATGGGGGTTTGAGGTCAAGTGGAATCCTGAGGCCATCTTGGTTTAGCTGGTTGTTCGTTGATTTGACCGGTCGTTCGGCGCCCATATGTTGTTGACCTGTGGAAAATTTGATATGTGTGCTTCGCCAAGCAAACGTGTGCTGAGCTTTGAACCGGCTTCATGGATGGCCACCATGCAACCGGGTGCTTCTACCCCTGTGAGCAGGTGCCAACCATCATTCAAACAGCCCAAACCGGGTAGAGCCGTCGTTTTTGGGGGCTTGGGCGCTAGCGTCAAGCAAGACTCAGAAGGGTTGACGAAACCCAAAGTTCCACCAAACCATAACGCAATTACCAGTCATGACCATTTGCCCCAGAGGGGGGAAACAGTAATGTTCAACTGGAAAACTCATCAAAGGCAGTTCCCCCTTTTAGAGGGGAGTCCATTCATTTTCGGGGGATTCCTCGGATCAGTATGGTCCTCCAGCGTCCGAGGTTAACATTCAGTACCTTAAGCACATGGACGAGGCAACCAACACCTCGTGGTTCCTGGCGCATTTCCCGGACTCGTGGAAATTTTTCATGTGCCTTCTTCGGGTAGCTGACTTAGGGAACCGGTTCCCTACGAGTTGAACAAAGTTGAATCGCCCCTCCAGGGTGCACAAGTTATAACAGACTTTCCTATTTTTGCCTTGAAACATCACACCGAAAGGAACTTGCAGTCTTGAACTTGCGACCAAACAAGAACACCCATTGGGTGGGCTTGTCGAATGCAGAGACCCCCCCCCAAAAACGATTTCCTTCTGCAAGCTAAACAAACATTTAGCTAGGTCCTCCAGTAGAGAGGTTCGAATAAGTTGGTACCCTTTTTCCGTAGTCTCTTTTAGGGGAACCCTCCCAAACAAGACACGGCAAAAGAAACGGCCCCCGATCCTGGGGGACCTTCGGGAAGCATGTGCAGCCTGGCTTTCTGTTCTCTTACCTTGGGCCGCCGGCCAAGGGAATCTGTCGCGCTGAACTGGCGGATCTCGTTCCGTAGGCCTCAGCTTGCGACCGACCGCAGCCAGGGTCCAGGTGAGTCTGGAGATGCGAATGGGCAGGCCCCAGGAAAAAATGAGAAAATCTGTCCAGTGATGAATCCTTCTTAAGACCAACATGGGAAAATAACACATATTCTTCAGCAAGTGGAGGAAACCCACCGTCAATGGCCATCCTTACCTGAATCGGTTTCGAGCAAACTCACCAGCCACCCAAATTGGTTTCCCTACAGCCAAAACCAGGGCTCCCGAATCCCGGCTCGGCCGGCTTTGGCAGGTTCCGTTCTTTTCGGCCCAGGCGCCTTCAAATTGGGTACAGAAGAAGGGTCCAGGGTCCACGAAACAATCAGACCCACAAATTAGTTTGGGCACACATCCTTCAAGTTAGTTTGGCTCAAAAAAAACCGGCGCCCACAGAAAAAAGAAGAATAAAAAAAACACCAGACCCACGTTGGCCGCCTTCCGCCCGCGTTTTTTTGGTCACCCCAGGGAACCCGTGCCGGCCAGGTCCACGCTGCGCGGGCGCTGCAGGGAGCTGCTGACCAAGGCGCTGGCTGCCGCGGCGCCTAAAGGAGACTTCTTGGGTTTGATTGTGGTGGGGGGGTTTTTCGGGGGGATTGTGATGGGGGGGGGAAAAATAGAAAAAAGGGGGGGGCCTGGGGGAAGTGCTGTGGAGGGTTGCCTGTTCTGGTTTTGATGTTCATCTCAAATCTGTGTTCTCCCTTCTTCGTTTTTAATAGAGGGTTTTTGGGGAGCTTATATATCGTTTTCGTTAAGGTAATCATTTGGGTTTTGTCTTACCTGTTTCAGGGGGCTGACATTTTTTCATTTGAAAGAGTTAGCCCTTTAAGTAGTTATCAAGTTCTGGGGTGTTGGTGGTGTATTTGTTTTGAGATATTTTTTGTCATTGAAATTTTGTTATAGGTTAAAGGTTCGCTATAATTGTATCATATAAGGACACACATGTTGTAATTATGGTTTAGTTTTGAATTACACAGGTTCATCAACAATTAGTTTAAGCCTTATGTTTTTTACTCCTTCAACCGTCATTCTATTTCTGTCATCATCCATACAACTGTATATTTCTTGATGCGCCGCACTCAGTACATCTTCTATATTATATTTGGTTACATTATCTACAACCTCATCACTATCAAAACATAAATAGCAAATGTTAAATTCATCGTCTTGATGATATCTTACAAATAAATTTACCCCAACTATTAACGTTACTTCATAACCTTCATCGTTTACAATACCATCTAACAAACAATCTAAGTTCTCATTTTCATAAAAAATATATTTTTGATGCTTTTAATGCTTAAAGGTATACTTCTTGAAATGTAGCACTTAATTATGTGTCTCTTGAAACCATCACCACCTATAACAGTACAGTGCTTTGTCTTTCTTTTGTTTCAGTTCTGTTAAATTTATATCGCTGTTGTATTCTCTTTAATGTCTTAATATGATTATGCTTTATATTCAAATACTCAGGTCCCCCAAATTTATATGAAATGATATTTTTTTATTACTTCCACAGGTAAGTTAGTCCAATTCTCACTCATTGTCTCTTAATATATTATGTTATTTTTTCTTTATGTAGTTTTGAGTTAGGGGGGTTTCAGGTTTCATTTAAATGCCTTGTTAGATTATAAAACACTGTTGTAATCATATTATAGTTATAGAACAAGATGAATAAACCTATTTTCAGTGTTTCCACTCTCCTATGTTGTTCCAAGAACTGCTCAAGATGTTTCTGATATTATACCAGATTAAGGTAACGTCATAATCTTTCATTGGTGCTCTTTGTTGTATTAAACAACGCAACACTGATATCAAAGTGTAATAATTAAACTGCATTGCTGTCATTCCTCCTCTTTCATTAATACAACTACCGTTCTGTTTAACGAGTTCTTCTCCCATTATGTTTTCGTAAATCTCTTCTATCCATTGATGATTTTGTTCTCCATACAAGTCGAACATATCTAGATATATCTCTTCCATTGTTTTATCGTTTTTGATTATGTCAATTACTTGTTTATAAGATGGATAGGGATTATCCTTAATGAATATATTATCTTTCTATCCTGTTCCAGCTCCTTTTCTGTCACTCCTATCATTGGCATTTTCCTGTTTAATATTATAAGGTGTCATTTCTTTAAGTCTTGTTTTATTTTGTTGGGGGCTATTATGCTAACCATTCCCCTATTCCTCCCCAGTAATGTTCAACGAGTCTCGGTAATGATGTTATAATAACTCTGTCATATTGTTCATTATCATTATTGTCATAGTTGTATTGAATGAGTTCATCTAAGAAGTTATGACATCTCAACATATCACGCATACCATCTTTTGAGTAAAGAAACTCACCACACTCTCTAACAATATTTTCATCTAAAACGTTTTCGTAAATCTTCCCTAATATTCTGTAATCATAACTACCAATAATCACAAAACTATCTGATTTTTTTCTTATTGTATACACCATTTTTAAAAAACAAATATCTAAATCTGGGAAAGGGTTATTTTTAATGAAATCTAAAGTCATTTTTGTCTCCTGCTCAACTATAATAAGTTAATATTTCATTAAGTAGTTTCTATTTATGTTAAGGGTGGGGTTTATGTTGATAAAATATTTTCTAACAATTTAATATAATGGCGAGATTAACGAAAGACCAAATAATCAGCAACATCTATTGTGACTTAGACGAGGGTTTCGGAAGCACACAAGCGACACAGAAGAAGGCAAAGGAAGAAGACCCAACCATAACATTAGACGATGTAAAGTCTTTCCTAAAGAAACAACCAAATAAACAAATCAAAAATTATAGAGGCACTAATTCCTATTGCGCTCAATTCGCACGATATGAGTATCAAATAGACATAATGCACATGACACCCTGAGCAAAAGACAAGAACGTTCCACTATGTGCTTTAGTCGTGATTGACATCTTCAGTAAATTAGCAGATGTAATCCCGATGGATGAAAGAGATGGAGAGCACGTTTTGAAGGCGTTGAGGGCAAGTTTAAAAAATATGGGTTATCCTATGTCCGTGTATTCTGATGACGATGGCGCATTTGCAACTCAAAATCAAGTTCAGGATTTCTTCAACAGCGAGGGTATCAATCATATATTAACGAAAACACACGCAAATGTGGCCGAGCGTTTTATTAGGACGATGAAAAACAAAGTCACGATAGAGTCAGGTTTAGCAACATGCAATGGACCGACGCCGTAACACCAGCATTGAAACAGTATAACAGCACATCACACTCATCAACAAGGATGACACCGAGCGAAGCACACAAGGACGACAACGAAATAAATGTAAAGGTCAATCTGAAACTACGAGAAAAGAACAAAAGAAAGTATCCCAGAATAGAGGAGAACGACAATGTAAAAGTGTTCCAAAAGAAAAGGGGTAATTACACTGACAGAAAGGAGTATAACTCTAAATGGTGCAATAAAATATTCAATGTTGATAAAATTGAATATGATATTATGGGTAATAAAACTTACAAAGTAGCAGGAATAAACAAACCGCTTTTGAGACACGAAATTTTGTTAGTTAATGATTAAACCTATTTCTTGGTTTTTCGCTATACTTGACTTGATAGTAATCCAGACTTGATTGTTTAGGTTCTTTTATGACTTTTTCATTAAGTTTTTAACATAAATGTTTCGTTTATTTTTGTATTCGCTACTGTCTCTATCAACTTCTTTTGGTATATAAATATTAGTATTATTGTAAGCTGGTTTCTTCATACTTTCTAACAATTGGTAACTTTGTTTATTTTGTTCCATTCTCTCATCAATTTTCAAAATTAGTTTATCCACACTTTCCAAATATACTACATTATAAAACTAAACTTGTAAAGCTAAATGTTTCAATTATGTTAAATCTACTCTTTAAATACTTTTTTCATCATTTCACGTATAGTTTCCTGTGTTTCTTTATCACCATTTTCCGAGAGTGATGCATCCTTACCCCATTTGATAGCAATATTATGAACATCTGTTTCTAAGTTGATACTGTCTTTAGTTTTATCCATATTCATTCTCTTATCATTTTTAGTTATTTTGAAATTTGTTGGAATACACGAGCATTTACAATTTCCTTTCTTTTGTATTCATTATTTACCTCTAACATCTTCTTACACATCGGACAAGCAAATTCAATAACTGCTGTTTGATTAATAACCTCTTCACTATCTTCATCAGTTGAAGAAACACCTGGTTCTGTTTTATTCTTTTTGTTTTTCTTTCTTACAATTTATACTAATATTTACATTTTTGTCTATTTTTGATATATTGTTTATGAGTGATTCACCGTTGAAATATGACATAGGCAATATGAAATCTAATACGCAGATTGCGCAGATCGTAGCGCCGGTGTACCCACGCCTGGTCTACGAACAGATGGTGTCCCAATCCCCCACCAAGCGGGGTATCGATCTAGTGCACGTATGGCTGCACAGCCTGATCGGGCGGGACCTAGGCCTCCTTTGCCCTGGGCCTCCATCGCCATCGCTGGAGGGAGGTGTAGGAGAGGTTCTCCACTTGTCGCGGGGCACTTGGCAACACCGCCCGGCACGGGAGGTGGTTGTGCCCAAGCGCCATCCGCCCAGCGGGCAGCTCCTGAAGAGGCCTTGGCCCGAGTACGTGCGTCCCTCGGCGGCCGAGTTGTCGTTCTGCGGGTTGGAGGCGGCACGCATCTTGGCGGCGCACAGCGCCTCGGTTGGGATGCTCGTGGCAGCGGATCTGGAGCCGTGGCTCAGCAGTGGCCCAAGCTTTCAGGTCGCCTTCCTGTAGTTGGTGGACTTTTGAGTCCGGGTTCTCTGGGCCCATCTCAAGAATGTGACCAGGCCTCTTTCAATTGTATGACTGTCATTAAGAAATTTAAGCCGAAGAAGTTTAAAAGACACGATAGAAATGATGGCGGTAAAACTCATATAGGATATGTCGCAGACGAACCCAAATGACCACCTCTATATAACAAAATGATATTTCCCCTCCCCAAAACACCACTTTTCAAAACGAAGAAAGGGGAACACAGATTTGAGATGAACATAAAAACCAGAACAGGCAACCCTCAACAGCACTTCCCCCAGGCCCCCCCTTTTTTCTATTTTTTGGGGGGAGGTGGAGGGGGGTTCAGGGGACTTTGAAGGGATTGTGGAGGTTGGATTTTGATGCTTCTTTTTTGGGGGGTTTGGGTTTGGGTGAAGAACCAAGGGGCCCGGATGTTTTGCTGACATTTTACCCGTTTTTGCTTGGGAATTCTTCCTGGATTTTGATGGGGGGTGTGGTCTCCCTTGGTTCTGCGGTGGTTCTGACTCGTTTTGCACCACTGCTGTCAACATCCCCGGCGCCGCTTATCCCCATTTCAACATCTTCAGCATCACCAGCTTGCTTTGGGTTTAGGGTGGGTTCAAAATTGGCTTAGGGTTGTTTCTGTCGGTGGGCTCAGGCTTGTTTAGGGCAAGTTTGTGGGTGGCTCTTAGCGCTGGGGTTAGGGCTGGTTTAGGGTGTGGGCGTAGGGTGGCTTCGTAGATTTCAGGTGGTTTAGGGATGGTTCAGTGTCGGTTTGCTTTGTTTGGGGGTAGGGGGCAGTTGGTATAGGGTTTGGGTTGGTTTGAGGTGGGATTATTTGGGATGGTTTTGTGCTTTGTTTCGCGCAGGCTTGGGGTTGGTTTGGGCGGGGACGTTTTGCTGCCTTTTCAAAGAAGCCTAAAGTCCAGGAGCATGTCGCGCTGAGGATTGGTTTAGGATGGGCTTAAATGCGGCTTGTTGACCCTACCATTTCACGGATTGCGCAGAGACATGTCACCTTGCATACCCACGCGAAGCTTGCTTCCTGGTTGCGCTGTTTTGGGTTTCTCGGCTCAGAGTAAACTAGGTGGTGTCGGACCGACGGAGTAGGGGGTGCGATTCACATGCTTACAAAGACTCCGGAGGCGGTGGGAGGGGTGGTGGAGGGGCGGTGACCGCTCCTTGGCATATGCTGTGAGAGAAGGTAGTAGGTGCGGGAAAGCCTTTATGGCCGATAACCTGCCTGGAGCAAAATATGGTAGTTGTGCGTAACATGAGAAAGAGCAGCCACGCCCCATAACGAATATGTTTGATGTCTTGCAATGGAAATGGATGTGGTGACCCCTCAGCCACTTGAGCCAACACAGCTATAGAGCTCATTAGAGCCCTTAAATTGGGACCTGCTGCTTAGGCGGCCGCAGTACTCTTGGCTACCCTCTCCTGTTCCTCCAACGTGCGCCCAGACAGCAGTGGACGCCAGTGGATGCGAAAACGCCAGATATACGCCTACCTTTGCCGGCAGAATCAACGTACACAATACCGAAGGCGGCAACAAAGAAGCAGGAACAGGTCTACCCCAAAGTTCCTAAAAGGGGGTGGGAAGCAACAGAAATGGAAACACAAACGCGCACACACACTCATGCTTCTGTTGCAATCATTGGCAAAGAGCCCTGTGCCGTCAAATGAAGGCACCCAGCTACGCCTGCTGTATCGCAGATGGCCTGAACACGCGCGCCTACCAGAGAAGACTCGAAGACAAATTTCAGACGCGGCTGGGAAATTGCTTTCTAAGGAGTTGGTTGATGTGACCCATCTGCTGTCGAAGTGATCCATGACAAGCGCTGAGTGTCTAACCATTGTTGGGCAAGGGAAGCTGGGCCTTCCGGCCTGAGCGTCGGCAATCGCTGGAATTTCAAGAAAATAACAAGAAGTCTGACCAACAACCTTGGTCCCTGTCTCTTCCACCGCCACAACGATGGGCCCCCATCGATCTGAACGATCTGGCAAGGCCCAAGCCAAGCCAACGTGACACACGCGCATTGTTTGATGCGCCTCCAGATCTTGGTACATGGCACGCCGACACAAATGCTTGTTGCTTGGGCTTCAACAAGATCTTGAGCTCCAAAATGGCAAGGAAGAAAGACAGTCTGGTGGCAGCAATGACATGTCAGAATCGGCCATGTCAATGCAGCTTCCTTCCCGGATGGGCGGAGTAGTCTGACTAC
>CAUJNA010003532.1:379272-401772 GCA_963377175.1 Effrenium voratum | reverse complement strand
ATGTACTAATGACCATCTCCCTGGGGAAACATCTTGGTAAGGATCTCGCAGGCCTAGGGCATCCGGTCCAGGGCACTTGTAGTGTCCTCTTTTTTGTCTTCTTCTCTCGATTGGTCGTTAACCCCTGCAAAGAAAAACAACTTTTGGCTGAGTAGGGAAATTGCCATTTGCTGCAAGGTCAAGTTGCAGTGTTGGTGCGAAGCAAGCGAAAGCAAAAAAGTGCGACCAGCCCATCTCAAGAAGTCAAAGCGCTTCTTTGAAGCCAGCACTTGGATTAGAGGCAGTTCCGCACCTGGGAAAAGCATCATGCCCTTTTGGGGGATGGCCTCACAAAGGCTCCGTCGTGGCAAAAAAGCGGCCTTTCCATGCGTTCCGGCCGCGCGGCCTCGCGCCGACAAACCGCGGAGTTCGGCTCTGCTCGGAACGCGATCCTCGAAGAAGACCAAAGGCATGTCGAAGGTGTTGCTCACGCCGTCCAAGAGCCTGGAGCGTTGGAGGATGCAGCCGGATTCTGCGTGAAAAACGGCCAACATGGGTCGAAACCTAGCCATGGCCAAGTTGGTTTTCACCCATAGCCAGCCATTCTGGGCTATGTCAAAGCCGAATGGTAATTTGGTGTTTCAGCCTTCAGAAAGCCGAGTGGAAAAAGACCACAGAAAAGTGGCGACCATCCATCCAAAAAGTTGCACCTTAGGCTTTTTTACCAACCACCAGGTGTCCCCTTGAAACGCTACACGGAACACTCACTCAGGTGTCCCCTTGAAACGCTGAACTGACAGAACAACTCAGATTTTTGTCAGGAAGTTGCATACCTGCACTTGCGACTGGACCTGGAATATGTTTTCAGCTTGGCCTTTGCACAGCTTTGGTTCAATTGCCAGGATGTCGTGCTTGGAATCCCAACGCCGCTTTTTCAAAGGCGTCACATGGAGAACACAACACAGATCAACGCGCAAAACTTCGAACAAGTCAGTGACAAGAAGTCCAAACCAGGGACAAGGGAAACTGATCCGGTCTGAACCGCTTTCGCTTTCGTGCCCGGCGAAGTCCGTCTTTTGACCAGTTTGGTATACCTGAGGACACTGAGATCACCTTTTCGGGGGCAACCACGCAGGTTCTTGAGAAAAGCTTCGCTTTGGTGGACTCCTTTCTTTTTCAAACATAACGCTATTCTAGGGGACACTTCCCCATTTCCAGGGATCCGGATCTTTCCAGAAAACCATCAGAACCCAGCAGAAACAGCTGGTTTTTAAAAAGAACAATGCTTGAAAAGAATGGACAAGGAATTAATACCTAGAGATATACAGGGGACATCCAAAAAAAAAATCCGCCAACCGCGAAACCCCAATGCCTTCCAAGGGATTGCTGCGCGTGCTGCATGTCCGTGAACTCCATGTAGTCTCCAGTATCCTCAGCACCAGCGATCAAACCTCCCCCCCCCCCAATTTCAGGACCCACGAAAAGTCCGGCCGTTCCCCATTTTCCATGCCTAGAACCAATGCTTTTTGGACACGGTTAAAACATCGCCTGTGGCTACCAGAACTCTCAGTGCTTGCGGCCTTCAGGGAGTCAGATGTGTGCGTGGAAAGCTTCAAACCGGCCGATGCTTGTGGTTAGATTGGCGATCTTGGCCTATGGGCGCTCAAAATTTTCAGCCGCTGGTGTTTGAGCCGCCATGGGGTTGATCAATCTTCCTAGGGCCCCCAGTTTTGACAATGGGAAACACCTTTCTCATTTCGCTGGGAATATAAAAACCAGCCGTTTTCGTGGATTTTCCAATCATCCCACGTCCGGATCTATGTCCACCCGCCACTTTTGAGGTGATTCCCTCAAGAAACGTTCCCGCCCTCAGATCCTCCGCAAGTGACCAAAACTTTGAGTGGCTTAAATAATAAAACCACAACGAAACGCGGACAAAAGCTCAAAGGCGGAACCGGATAGGAGGCACGTCGCGGCGACGGAGCGACTCAGCTCACCGGACCGGAACGGCCGGCTCTCTGAGGTGCTTGCCGCGAAGAGCGGCTGCGCCTCTTCATCCCCGGACCTAACGAAGCCGTGGAATCGAACGCCCCGGGAAAAACTCTTCGGCGCAGTGCCGGCCCGCGGGCTTGGTCTTTTTTCGTGCGTGGTGGTGTCTTTTTTTTTTCTTTCCGTTTTTGTTTCTTCTGAGAACCACGTCGTCTAAAAGTTCAGAGGCATCCTGATGTTGAAGCCTCCCACGATGCTCACTGGAGCCACAATCAGCCTTACAGTAGCTTTCCGGGCCTTTGGTTTCCTTTGGAAAAGTCCAATACTTGCTGGTGCTCAGTAGCTTGAACGAAATTACCAGTTGGATGGTTTATAGGGGTCATGCCATTTCTCATTCCCTGAGCACCAGGTATATGTCGTGCACCCGGCCAAGTGGGAATCCCATCTTGAGCGTATCTCAAGTCTGAGGTGTGGGCGGCAGGAACATGCCGCAATACTCGAAGATGCTGCGAAGGCTCCCGCGGTCCTCGCGTGGCCGCATGCGCCTTGATTGGTTTAGATAGGTGGCTTGGGGAATTAAAACCCTTATCCTTACTCGGTTGCTTTCTGCTCCCCCGCTAAAAGTTTAACTTTTATTGGCTTAATGGACAACTTATTAGTTGGCAAAAAGTTAAAGTCCTAACATCCAAGCAACATGAGGCAAATCTTATTGAGAGTAAATGGGACCCCCTACTGCACCTCTGTTCATATGGGCAAGTGGAGTATGAACGGACGGTACCTCAGGGGCCAATCTATGTGCATCTATTCGTCGCGTGTCAAGGCACAGGAGCCGGGGAGTTCTTGCGCAAGCCTGGACTAGTACTTGCCCTCAAACCGGATCGGCACTCTTTCTGCGGCACTTTGCTTTACACAAATCTCCAGGCAAAATCATTCCTGTTGGCCGGGCAATAAGCGTTCCTCCAACAAGCGATTCCTCTCTTAAAAAATGGCTGCACTTCAAGGAATCGCAACCCACATGGGTGTTTTTGGGGTAGAATAAATGGGTTTCCCTGGCAAGTGAACGGGTCATAAAGCCCATCTAAACCAGTGGAACCCATCGGTTTCATTGCCAACCAACTGGCTCAATCCACTGGAGGTGAAACCGATCAGTTGCCGGTTTAACGAGGGGTTCGGGGGCACGGAATGGATGAAATGGGTCAGGTCAGAAGGTGTTCCGTCAACCATTTGGCTGGCCGAGTGGGGGGGGGGGCGGGACTGTCTTTTAAACCAAACAAGGTTAAAGACTAAAACAAAGAACAAACCAAGCGGTTTGCAAGACATTCGCCACTTGCTCGCGTTCAAAATCGTCGAAAGGTTGAAGGGCTTAAGGTCGCAACAGTTGCAACCAAGGGGAAGTGATTGGAACAGGCCATGTAAATTTATGGGTTGTCCACAAACTGGGTCTAACCCCTTTTGGGCTTGATTGTCAAAGGAATCAGGAATCCAAGAATACATGACCTTTGGCTCGGGAGTAATCTTCCCAGTTTGTTAAACTTCCCAGGCTGTCCATCTCGGCCAGGTGGCAATTGTATGACTACATCATCTCGTTGCTCAACCATCAGGCAAGCATCTTTCACGTCCACCACGGAAATGTATTTGCGCTGTGAGTAATGATTACCCTCGCCAGGTTCGTCCCGACAGCACTGTATATTCAGGTCGTCGCGTTGGATCTGAGTTGAACTCCCTTGCAACCGACCTTGCCCTGCGCTTCCACCTTTCTCGAAACCGCCAGTCCGAAACCGCCTTCGGCCTCCGAAACTTACTCTTGCCACTCCACATCTTCCATCACTTCTTCTTCGGGGTTTCCCCAACTTCGCCGCATCATCAACATGTGTTGGCGCAGGAAAATCAGGCGTCCCTTCTTCGCCAAGGACGCCTCTTTTCTTAAACACGGGTTTCTGGCCCGCGGCGTTCTTCTTTTGACCCTCGAGAAAGGGGAACAAAAACTGGCAAGGCACTCGTAGGGTTGGCCCATTCTCCGAATCTCCATTGGACCGAATCAACGGGTACCAAGTTCTGGCGTAAAAAAAAGAAGAAGATCCAGGTTGTGCCGTACGCAGCTTATGACCTTGAGCATTTACCATGGGTGAATTATAATTTTCACCAGCCTGAAACAAGGTGGTTTGGGGGCTATTCCCCACATAAACCACCATTTGGAGTGAGGTGGTGTGAGGTCGTTGTAATTCACTCAGATTTCCTCCCCGAAAAATTGGGGTTCTTTTTGGTCTTCCCCTCGAAAAGCGGTCCTTCTTATTGCCACCCAACTGGGATCAGCCGGCGTGTCCTAAAATTGGGGACACCTAAAATGGTTCGTTTCCTCGTCCTTTCCCCTACACCAGCCCATGTAATTGGTGGTTTGGACTGGTGGTGGACTGGTGGTGGCTACGGACCCAGGGCTTCAAATCCGAATCACCACCACTTCCAGGGTGCCTGAAGGATATCTAAATAAAGGCACACGCCCACACAAAGCCATGTAATTGGTGGTTTGGTGGTTAAGGGGTGGTCTCCCGTTTGCCCTCTACAAGCACCACGGCTCAAATCCGAATTGAAACCACCAATCCAAATTATCAATTTGAGGGTGCCTGAAGGAGGGTATCTAAAAAGGACACCACACACAGCCATATGGGTGTGGCTCAGGAGGGGCAAAAACCGCCAGGTTTTGGTACCCACGTTTCCACTTACCAGAATTCCAACCCATTTTGGAATTCCGGGTTTTTATGAACCAAAGCCTGTTTGGCGCCATTTTTGGTTCCATTTTGGAATTCCGTTTTTTTGGTTGCCACAGCCCTATTTTTGTCACATCGCAGCTCTCGCGTCCTCGCTGGCCAACCGATCACCGAGTTGTCGCATGCCTTCATGCCACACCTAAAGCTCGAGTGGGCTTTCGGCGATTCTTGGGACCCAATGGGAGGTGGGTCCTCGTCTTCCGTTGGCCTAAGCCCCCTTTTTTTGTAAACATTTCCAGTGATAACTCCCCTTGAAAACCAAGGAAAGAAGAATCAACCACGTTCCCATGGCTCCTTGGCTGGTGATTGGACTCCTCCCTTTTGCAACCGTTTGCTCGTGGTAACTGGTCACAGGGAGGTTCTGCAGCTGACCCCATGCGGTCCCTTCGTTTCCTTCCGCCTAGGTCTGGGTCCGGGACTGGGGTCGCGTTGCCAGTCTCGGGGTCTCGAATAACATCTCGCAACACCCATAGAAAACTGTCCGGTGGCTACACCCAGATGCCCAGTGGATTTTCATGGGCAAGAAAGGGCATCCTGGTTGGTTGGTTGGTTGAGTTTAAAGGGAACCCCTCCCCCAAACAAAGGAAGAAAAAGGGCAACTGGCTACAACTCATGGGCGAGACTCCTACGTTGAAAGTCCTGGAGGTGGTTACACCTCTCCTTCGACTCTCTCTAGCTGGCCGTGGCCTGTCTCTTCTTCACTTGAGTGTTGACAACCCCCGGTTTATGCAAATGGGTCCCCTGGATTAGTTAGTTCAGACCACTTTGGCAGCGAGGTCTCAGACTTGGGGAGTGTGAAATCAGAGCCCAAAGGAAACCAACCAAGTCGCAAAATGGCCCTTTTTGCCCGCTTTTAGTGTCGATGCAAAATGAGACTCCTTGAATGAACATGGAAACAAAACATGTCCAAACCACAAGAGGGTAGATATTTGTGGTTAGCCCCTAAATATCCCTCCAGAGTAGTGGTTTGGGGGTTCGCATTGTCTTCGACGGAACCTGCATTGAAACAAGTTGAGCGCTTTGTTCGGTCATGCCGCCCTTTTGAGGGGATCGGGACCTCACTTTGGAGCTTTTGGCAGCTTTGCATCAGGGGCAGGTTGCATGGGAATGCGCGGGAATGAATGGAGGGAGCGCTCACTCTCTGTCCTCTTCGTTCACCTTCCTGTATTTACTGTAGATTGTTGGTGAACGAAAAGGATGGAGAGAGGCTTTGCTCATACACCCACTCCATTTGTCACAAAAGAGCTAGAATAATTGCTGTCGCCTTATCTGGGTTCTGGTCTCTCCCCCATCGATATCCCCTTCTATTTCCAGTTCGGAGGTGAGGGTTCAAGTGATGGTCGTTCCTTCATCCGAGATCTCTTAACATTTGACATCATTAGACATTACATGATGGAAGATTCAAGGAATGAAGAAGTGACAGAAGAAAGAGAGATGTGCACGGGCAAAAGAGTCCTCCAACATCAACTTGCAAGACAAACACAACAAACAACCTGTAATGGAGTTGACGTTGGGGAACGGAGAAAAAAAGAGCCCCGTCTCCCAGTATTGCAGTGTGAGAAAGGAGAGGAGACAAAGAACAGGGCCTCTCTCTCAGCCATTTCTCTTGGCTGTTGTTGCGAATGGAGTGAGAAGAAACGGCCATGACTCACTTTCCTTTAAATCTTTCTCCCTCCGTCATCCCTCCAGTGTCCGTTTGCAGACCCCCCTTCAGAAGTGAATAACTTGTGGGATAAACGGAACCCCACCCACTAAACCAACTACACTAAACAGATCTGAACATCTTCCGTTGCCAAAGTCGCCTGGAAACAAATAGACATGACTTGTTGAAAGCCAGCAGTGGAAACCAAGACACATGCTTCCGCACATGGAAGAAAACCAAAGCCGAAGCGGAAATTGGAACCACCCAACGACCAAACCCGTGGACGGCTCTCCTTTCAAAGGGACCTGGTGGGGTCCATTCGCCATGGGGAACTGCTTGTGCTACAGACGAAGGCAAGCAGAGACATGATACGAAAGGCGGGGAGGAGAACAAAAAAAAAGGAGAAAAAAAACACGACGAGGACGTGGTTGCCCCTTGCGATACCATGCATGCCAGGTCGCAAAAGGCCTTTTTTGTTGGGTACGGCCCAAAAACAGCAACACATGAGACACGCACAATTCATGGTATTCCCTTGGTATTCGCATTCCACTTCTAGCAACTATGGGATGGGACCCCAAATCCATGGTTTCTGGCAAGCCCCTCATTTAGTTCTTTCTTCTTTGTTTTCTTTTGGGGGGCAAGCCCCTTTTAGTCAGCACCATGGTCTACTCCTTTGGGGGCAGCCCTGCCTCGGGTCCCGCCCACGCCACAGCTCCCCCGGCTGGGGCGTCCCTGCGAGGCGCTGCAAGGTGGCGCAGGACTTCACGAAGCAGGCGCCGGAGCCCACCGTCCGCAGCCTCGTCTCTCGCGGCGTCTTTTTTTTGGGGGGGGGGCCAAAAGGAGAACCCAGTCTCAGCGTCTCGGCGTGCGCGGCTCCGTTTTTTTTGCCCGAAATGGGAGACCCCCACGTGAGTTGGAAGAAAAGGAAACCAAAGGGGACGGGCAAAAATCATGGTTCTTGTTGGCCTATCCAACCTGGAGATTCATTCTCCGTGAATTTCCTGGTAGTTCTCGTCTTTAACTTGCTTTTCCTAAATATCGATGCTTTTTTTTTCGTGAAATCGCCGAAAACTAGTAAAACTCCTAAATGTTCGTGAGATTGCAGAATTGGTCCCTTTTTGCATTTTCCTCGCCCGGAATTACCCGCAAAACGCCCGTAGAAAGCCCGCAAATCAGAAAACACATGTTTTCTTGGGTTCGGGGGTCGCCCAAAACTCCTAGAAACCATTTAGAACGTCCAACACGCCCGAAACTGCCAGGAAACCAAACCACCTAGGAAAAGGCCGGAGAATGAATCTTCAGGAAATGGGTGTGTCTTCCTTTTTAGGGGTCAGAAGGGAGTTCCTTTTGACGATATGGTTTCAACCAACAAAATATAATGACGGTGTAGGAGAACCAGTAACGGAATCAACCACCTAAGGGTAAAAGGGACAACCAACGGTTTCCCGATCCAGCATGGGAATGGGTTTCCTCCAAAAAAGCCCGTTTTTCAAACCTAACAGGGTTGGTTTTCTTGCAACGCATGCCTTGTTTCCGTGGAAGAAGCCCTGGTTCAAACAAAACCGCTTGGTTCAAACAACAAACCGACATTGTCATTTAGATTCCGTTCTCCTTTGGAGAAGGACAAACACTATTTTGGTTGGTTGGCAGCCCATTATTGGCGAGAATTGGATTTGGATATGAACCACCAAAAAAACAAACAAACAAGAAGAGTGGGCTTTCCCTTTGGCATTCCCGCTTTGTGCAACTCAAACAAAGCACCTGTCAAAGGTTTTGCACCACCCTAAACCACTCCCCCCAAACCGCTACTCTCAAACAACAGGGTTTCCTCCACTTCCCATTTTGGAACCTTCAAAGTGGCGATCGTGTCAATGGACACCCCCAGTCAAGTGCAAATGTTGATTCGGGGAAATCCAGCGACGGCTGAGGTGTTCTTTTTTTCTCGTAGCCAACCAACCAACCAACGAACCAACGACCAACGAACCAACCAACCAACCAACCAACCAACCAACCAACCAACGAACGAACGAACGAACCAACCAACCAACCAACCAACCAACCAACCAACCAACCGACCAACGAACCAACGAACCAACGAACCAACGAATCAACCAACCAACCAACCAACCAACCAACCAACCAACCAACCAACCAACCAACCAACCAACCAACCAACCAACCAACCCACCAACGAACGAACGAACCAACGAACCAACGAACCAACGAACCAACAAACCAACCAACCAACCAACCAACCAACCAACCAACCAACCAACCAACCAACCAACCAACCAACCAACCAACCAACCAACCAACGAACCAACGAACCAACGAACCAACGAACCAACGAACCAACGAACCAACGAACCAACGAACCAACGACCAACGAACCAACGAACCAACCAACCAACCAACCAACCAACCAACCAACCAACCAACGAACGAACCAACGAACCAACCAACGAACCAACGAACCAACGAACCAACGACCAACGAACCAACGAACCAAGGAACCAACCAACCAACCAACCAACCAACGAACAAACGAACCAACGAACCAACGAACCAACGAACCAACGAACCAATGAACCAACCAACCAACCAACCAACCAACCAACCAACCAACCAACCAACCAACCAACCAACCAACCAACCAACCGACCAACGAACCAACGAACCAACGAACCAACGAACCAACGAACCAACGAACCAACCAACCAACCAACCAACCAACCAACCAACCAACCAACCAACCAACCAACCAACCAGGGTGGCAGGGTTAGCCCTGTGCCAGGGCAAGGTGAAAAAGAAGAAGAATAAAACCACCAAAAAACCTTTCCATCCAGTGACCCCTGGACAAAGCAAGCCAAGAAAGGGACTTTTTGCCGCCGCTTTGGTCAAACTTCTCTCGCAGGGGCCCCCGGCCAGCGCACCAAGTCCAAGACCGGCAGCTGAAGTGAAGCCCCACAGCGGCTGCCCACCTGAAGGAAGCGAAAGCGAAGGCCCAAGGCACGGCACAGCAGGGCATCCCTTGGATTATTTTTTTTTGGGGGGGGTTCACCTTAGAAAACCGGGAATCCCCCAAAAGAATTTGGAAGTGGCTGGGCTCCCCCTCTGGACATGTTCGCCTCTTCCCATCGAAAGGTTCGAAAAAGATCGTTGGCGCCGCACCGAAGCTTGCAGCATGTCACGAATTCGCCCATGAAGTGGTCGGTAAGTACAGCAATCTGGGATTTTCGCTCGACGGAAACTTGGTTCTTGGATCATTCGCGCTACTCGCTGGTGGCCAGCAGGGAATGAATGACCGAGTCCGGGTGTTGGGAATGAACCGGAAGGGGATTCCCTCGAAGGAAACCACCAGTTGGATGGTGTATGTCGGGGCCATTCCATTTCTCATTCCCTGCTGAGAACCAGCAAGATCCAAGATTCCATGGTGTCCAGATTCGGATGTGTTAATCAGGACACAAACGAGTCAGCTGTAAGATAGATAGCTGTGCAATTATCGTACTTTATAAGCACCCACACCCACACTCACACTCACACTCACAGCTTTGATCAAGATTCAGTGTTCACAACCTCTTTCTGAATGGATTGGCCAAACATGGCCCAACTGTTTGTTTGCCACCAAAATGGAACCCAACTTTCTGTTTGCCACCAAAACGGTCTCCCCCAAAAGAAGAAAGTCCAGCAACTCGGGAAGTGAGAAACGAGGTTGATCCCTCAATCTCGTCTCTTCAATACCCGAAGACAGGACCGCCCGGTCTTTGGTTGGAAGTTTCCTGGGAAGAAGTCGGGAACGTCCCGTTTTTTCTCGTGCTCACACGCAAGATACGAATGATTCTACCCAGGTTTGGCCAGGCCAGGCCGCACTTTGGACACCGAAAAGCCACCGAGCCTCAAACCCGGATCTTCACTGGGCTCTACTCAGAACGTCCGAGAAAAGTGACTAACCTGTGGGTTGAATCCGGAAATCCAACCACTAAACCGGATGGATGGATGGATGGATGGATGGATGGATGGATGGATGGATGGATGGATGGATGGATGGATGGATTCTAAGGAACCGGATGGATGGGAGCAAAGCAAGAGATCCCAAGGTCCAAAAATGCGGAACGCGAAGCTGAAAACGTAGCCTCCAGGATGGCCCGGACGATCTTGTCTGGGAAGCTGGGCTGAAGCAGCAGCATGCCTGGGTTGGCTTCGGCTTCTCTTGGAACTTTGATTGGGGCTTTTCCGGGTTCCTAGGCTTCCATCGGCTTAAGACCCCGGGAAAAAATAAAATACGTCCAGTGATAGATTCTTAAGCAAATAAGAAAGAGAAATAAAGCAAGAAGGAGAAATAAACAATATTCTTAAGCAAATGGACTTAGGCCTAGAAAACTGGGGTCCAGCGGTCCAGGTGGTTTTCTGCTGTTCGAAGCCTTCAACCAAAGCAACCAAAATGAGGCCTGGACTGGGAAGGTACCAGACAATCGGGTCAGTGCCCTTCTGAAGCAAAAATCAGCTCGGCTTGGGCGAATCTTTTTGTGTGCCTGGGGCGACCCCAAAGATGATTTTGGCAGTGAATTGGGTCCTCCAACTTTGGTGAGCACGCCGCAAAGAGCAACATGGGTTACTTACCACTGTTGGGGAAATCCTTTCATTTGCTTCAACTTCCATTTGCTTAAGCCCCCTGGACCCTCCCCTCGATGCAGTTTCCGGCAGGCTGCGGCCCTCTTTGTGTGCCTTTGGGGTGGCTTCCATGCGGTGTTCTTGCAATCCCGCAAAGCCGTAACGTGGCGAGATAGGATGTCTTGGCTCTCAGACATCCACTGTGCCAGAGTGTGGTGGATTTGGATCCCAACGTCTCCACGATCAAAGCTTCAGAAATCTTACACCTCCGACAAAGTCCCCCCCGCCCCTTGCTCCTGTCAGGTCATGTTTGGTGCGATTCTGGGGTACACCATTTCCCGATGTCAGAATGTTTGATCCAATTCTGCAAGAGACATCATCAAACCACAAGTTGAATACCACCCAGTCGGGGCTTCCCTACTCAGTGCTTCCAGTTCCCGCAAGCCACCATTGTAGGAAATCTGCTATCTTTACCTCTAGGTTTTACATGGCTTGCTCTAGTTACCTACTATACTTTGCAACAGTGGCAAATAACAACATGACTTTTGCCACCCACAAACATGAATAGAACCAGGCAATTAAAACAGTGAAGCATAAGGGTAGCGGGAATGTAGTAAGGCCCAGATCAAACATCCCAGTTCCATCCCAACGTCATGAAGCGCCGCCAATGTGCGGGCATCCTCCGAGGGCACTTGCACGGACCACTGGTTGATCAGGCGGGTACCTGCCGATTTCAGGCAGGCGCTCGAGGCTCACTCAAGTGCCCTTTCTGGGATCCGGGCATGTGGTACAAGAGCGGTGCAAGCAGCTTGCCCAAAGACGCAACTCTTTGGTTTTCAACTTTGGGTCTTTTTTTCCCCGGCCTTCAAGAGGGCATTTGCATATACGCAAATTGCGCAAAGAGGGTACTTTATGTCAACCGAAAGAGCTATTTGTGGTGCGGATGATCTTTCCAATTCAAATAACATCAGCCGAAGCTTTCTCAAGGAGAGTTCTTCCTAATCACTGAAGAAACAAAATGGGAGGGAAGGCAAGAGGTATGCCAGCGAAGTCCTGGTTGAGTTTCGGGAATGGCTGGGAACTTGCTTGAGCATATGTATATATATATAATAAGTTTTGCCAAGATACCACTTGGTTGAATCCCGTTGCACTGGCTGCCTGAATAACAACCCTGAGAATGATCCGATCGGTCGAGGTCGAACATCAAGTTGGCAAGTTGATTGAGGGATTGCTCCATTCGGACAAGACATTTCACAAGTTATCGGAAGACGGCGCCTTATCACGTACAATGAGTGTTCGCCGCTTGATGCATTTATTTTGGTGCTTTGGAGCTTGGTTGGAGGGTGGTTGCCGTCTGAATCTCCGAAGGCCCCAATTCAAACTACCGTCACCAATGGAGGGTAACCCAAATATAGTTGGATCAGGGAAAAACACAGTGGAATACATGCACCGCAGTCCTTTCCACGTGTCAACAATGCCCCTTATTTGGCTGGCATGCCTTCAAAGGAAACCGGAATCTGCCGGACAGGCCTTCATTTGGGCATACGGGGACCCAAAATGGGTTGTTTCAAAAATGCTTCTTGCTTTCGCTCCCTTTAAAAGCCAATCGAACGACCCGCCAAGACCGGAAAGACCTTCTAGCCTTCTGAGGACACCGGCCCTGTCCGTGCGTTGGAACCCAAGGAGCCGTATTTTTGGGCGCGTCCTCCGCCAAAATGGGTTGGCTTCTTCTTTGAAGGTACTCTTTTAAGGTTGGCATCTGAAGGGAAGCCAAAACTTCCATCTGGTTAAGGCCCCAGGAAAAAATAAAGAAATTTCCAGTAGTGATGAGTTCCTTTTAAGACCACCAAGACAACAAAAATAACACATGTTCTAAAGCAAATGGAGGAACACCACCGCCCATTTTAGCATGGACCCAAATGGTCGGGTTTTCGAGGGGTCCTTGGTTGGCGTAGTTCTTCTCTCATGAGAGGACCACCTTTGACGCGCCGGTCGCGAATTGTCTTCGGCTCGGGGGCGCCCAGTTCCCGCAGTGAGCGCTCGCTGAGCTCTGGAAAGTGCAGAGCCTAAGGCACGCGAGCGCGTGGTCTACGGGTGCTTGTTGGCAATTGGGGACCCCTGTTGCCATTGTCTTTTGCTTCCACATTGTGTCATTTTGAAAGGGAATCTCCGCCTGATTGAGAAAGCGTCATCTGATTCGATTGGTTCTTGCTTCCAAATTGTGACTTCAACATGGGAATCTCCACCTGATTGAGATTCCGCCATCTGATTCAGAGCCAGAGGGGAGACTTTGCCGCCCTTCCGACGGCAAGTTGGCTTGTCAGCTTTCGACTTCGTCTGTTGAGCAACCAGTACCATTCACTCAGTACGGGCCATGGTCGTTGTTGCTTCAATAGAAACCCGGGAAGGTTGTCTTTATCCGCCAAAAAATCCACATGGCCAGTTGGGGGGCAACGGAATATTGATCAACCCCTAGCTGAATCACACAGAATATGCAATTTTCCACAAAAGAAAAACAAAAGGATTGGCATGTGTTTAATTTGATTGATTTGTCCAGACATCCTATTTGGCAACCAGTAAGTATTGCGGTTTTTTGGGGTCTAGCAGAGTTGGTTCGGTACCCATGTCTGTTTGAAGCCACAGTATCAGGCACTCTTCTGGACTGGATCCTTTTAAACTAGAAGTGCAACCAGAAGTCTGAACAACATAAATCCAAGTAAAATTAAATAGAGAAGTTTAGCTAGACTTTTATATGACTATGCCGACTATGCCATATCCCACTATTTCATGAGTTAACCATTTTGTGCAAGGCAGCATCAACAGGACTTTGGGTGACTTAGACCAGTGGTTGCTTTAGAGCTCACAAATCAGAGTGCCCTCATACGCGAAACCTGGAAAATCAGAATGAACGGGTTGGAACAACTTGGTGCGTTTTAGGAACCCCGCATGGCTTTTCTAATGGACACCAAATGGACACCCGAGCCACATTTGTTGGGTCCAAGTCCCTTTGGCACATACCTGGACTTCCCATGACCCTTAAGAAATGGTTGGTCATTGCCCAAAATTCAGGGGTCATGACCTTCTTTTTTCTAGGGGTCAGAAGGAGACTCTAGGTACATCTGGCTACGAGTTTCAAAGGCGCCATGGCCCGTTCGACCGAAATTCTCCCACAGCCAAGACCTGGCGCCACAGCCCAAAACCATGGGGATGTTGGAGCCTTTGGGGAGTTCAAAGGGGACCACATGCCCTCCAAATAGGAACCCCCCCCTTGATGGTGAGTATAAAAAAAAGAAAACCAACCTGTTGGGTTGCACCCTTGAGATAAGCCAACAAGGAAAGCACAAGGCACACCAATTCTGTCTAAAACAACGCGAGGCCCAGCCAATTTTAAGAAACGCCCCCCATTTTTGCTTGGTATCTTCTAGTTCGAGAAGTGTTAATTTACGGAGCCGCCTTGGGTGTGTGTCAAAAATTTGTCGGGGACTCCCCAAATGGCGCAACGAATTTTCGGGGTACCTTCCCCATTTCCAGGGATCCGACCTCCGGAAACCTGAGAACCCCGCGAATCTGTTTGAGAGCCAGGGTTTTTGTTTAGAATGGGGAATCAACACACCCGTGGAATCTGGTTGAAGAGAATGGGGAAAACACTTGTAAAGTGTCCTACTTCTTGAAAAGCTTTCCAAATGATTGAAAACCAGTGCAGCGTCCAACTTACACACATTTACAACTTGTACTTTGGACATTTGGAGCAATTACTGCACTTAGCTGTCTGTGCATATTTTCTTAGCCTCGCGTTTCTTGTTTTTGCTCAGTTGTGGAAATTGCACTTGTGTTGCAGCGCCCTCTCTTTTCATGTTTTCTTCTTTTTGTCTCTTTTCCAACTTTCTTTTTGTGTTTTCTTTTTCTTGATTCTTTGTGTTCTTCTCTTACTGTTCTTTTGCTCGCAGAAGGATTGTTCTGCTCCTAGAAGGGTCCTTGCAATTTGGTTCTGTTTGGTGCAAGCAACTGCACCTGCCGGGAGTCGAGCCCGGGGCACAAGCATATGGGATGTATGTTGCCGCTACACTACAGGTGCCCTTCATGCTGCCTGACATGTCTAATATCGTGGCCAAGTTCCTTTGGGCTCAAACTTAAGCTTGGAAACAACCTTGGGGTTAACAAAGCTTTGCAGCGAGGTAAGCAAGATCCACGCTGGCTGTCCAACTTTCTGTGGTTTCTTCTCTTGCTGTTCTGTTGCTGAAGGATCTTACTGTTCTGCTCCTAGGCATTTCTACTTGTCCCTGCCGCCCAGCTGAAGATGAGCAATGTGCAATGGGAACGCTGCGGAATGAACCCGCCTTCCGGCGAAGCGGATGTGAGACCACACCACGTGCTGCTGCTTCCCCTCAAAACTAAACTTGAGTAGCGCCACACTTGTTGTCAACCTACATGAAAAGAGAGAACGCCAAATGTTCAAAGTGCAAGTTGCAAATGTATGGGCCTTGGTTCAATCTATATGGCTTGCAACACTTTGCTCGTGTTCCAGAAACGCACAATTCCACCTCAGAGCAAAGATTTTCAGAGAGAAAACCTCGCACTCAAAGGCGAGAAAGAAAATGCATGTTCGCAGCGCAAACTTGATTTGTGCTTTGGAAGTTCAAAAACGTTGTGGCAGCAGACGAGAAATCTCTGGCATCCACGAACAAGACAATTCCGCGAGAAAAAAAGAAGAAACAAAGTGAATCAGCCATCCGAGTTTTTTTTGTTTTGCGTTTCTTTGTGGAACCAACCCTGAGAATTTCTGGGATCCACGAGAAATAAGCTCGGATGTCGTCGAGGCTTTGGCCACAAAGTGTCGCGCCCAGCGCTCGCTTCCGCCTCCGACACCGGGACTCACCAAACGTAGGGATTCCCACTTTTTGACCGGGGAAAGCACCCAAACGTTCGGTTTACAGCTCAATTCGTCTTCTCAAAAAGTGACGAAAGTCCAGGGTGCCCGTTCTGCAATCCTTAGAGAGAGCCAGCAAGCAAAGCAGGTGTTCAAAGCAAGTCCTCTAGGATTTTAGCAACCAATGCAAGCTACTATCACTCACTACTCACTGAACATCAGTATAACCATTGTCATGGATGAGCTCGTTTACTCACCCCAAACCCAGGCGATGTTGTCATAAGAGTATGCTTGTTTGATTGGGTACCATCAAATGAACATCATTTAGGTGGCGATTTATGCCCAGCAAGCCTTTGGGAGGTATTCTTTGGGCGTTTCCCTCGATCCATGCTTTTCTGCTCTTTTCGGAGTAGCATCCAGCTAAAGATTCTGTGACCAGGGAAAAAGAACGCCCGTGGAGCATGCATTCATTTATATGTGTGAAATTCTTGGCTTGCCTGTTTAATGGGAAACCGGGATTAAAAAACCCTTGGCTAGTATCCATTCATCACCTCTTGGAGGGGAACACCCCCAACACGACAGGCTTCTTGACCCCGCGTTGAGTTAGCTTCCTTTGTGAACTCACCAGAAGGGATCCCTCCCAACACCCGTAGAAACCGTCCTTGTATGGCAATAACTCACCTTCCCCCGAGCAAGTGGCTTGTGGATTGGACCCGTCGAAGGAACTGTTGACATCCGGCCACTCCAAGCCAGAAACCTCGGTTGCTTTCTGCTCCCCTGCTAAAAGTGACTAACTTTTAGTGGCTTACTGGCAAACCCATTAGTTGGCAAAAAGTCAAAGTCCTAACAGCCCTTGGCAAAATTGCACCAAAGAAACTAAGGGCAAGCTGTGCAACCCCAAGACTCACCCGGCACATACCCCGCCAAAACGCAGACGCCCGAAGCCACAAATAGGCTGCGGCTGCTGCCTTCCCCCCACCCCAGTGCCTGCGGGGGACACAGCGCCGAACCACCTGAAAGGGCGATCGGGTTACACCTCCAAATCCGGCTGGACCCGACAAACCGGCAAACGTTTACTCAGCTTCCCTCTTGGTTTGTTTAGAAGCCTGGTGGTTCGGCGAAAGGAAATTTGACCGCTTCCGGCCATGAATTCTTTTCGCTTTCGGCTTTCGGCCCTGGGGCTTTTGTCCCTTCAAACAATGAAGCAGGGACCCCTGAAAAGTTTGGGCATTCCTCTCCAAGTCGGATTCCCAAACGGCAAAAAACGTTCGCGTCGCAGGGACCCCAGACCTAGCGGATTGGACATTTTCAAGATACTGTGGTCTCCGTCTTTGAGCTGGAATCCCGACCAAAATGGGAATTCTCCGGTTTCACTTTGGTCTCCCTTCACCTACCAACAAGGGCAACAACCAAAATATTCGATTTCCCTTTGGTTTCCCTTTGACTTTCCAGTAAAAACCTTTAGCCCCAAAGATACCAAACATCGACACGAGATCTGTCGCCCTGAAAACTCCGAAGACGGCGAATCCAAACATCGACACGAGATCCGTCTCCCTGAAACAAATCCGCCAGACACGGCGGATTAAGGCCCTGGCAGACCTTGAGCTTGCCAGGCACCTGGCGCTGATTCGGCGGCTCTGTTCCGATTTGCTTCCTTTTGAGTCGGCACCCTTCTCCGGGGTTTGGAGGTTTTGTGCCATGGGGCTTTGTGCCACGGGTTGGGCCAACACCTCCGACTCCTTTTTCTCCCTTGAGCTTTGCTTTGGCCGAGGTGTTTTCTGCCATGGGCTTTGGATTCTTTGGTTTGAGGTTTCGAAGGGGAGCCAAGCGGAGCATCGAATCCATGTTTTTGTTATTTTTGGGCGGGTCCCAGTCCTATGTTGAGACATGGCCCATATTGGTCAATTGTTGAGCTTCGGGCTTTTTAAAGAGTAATTGTTCTTTTTTAGACAGGCCCTGCTAAAGCGAACATCTGCGGGATCCCAAAAAAGAAGCTGCTTTTCCAACTCCGAAAAAAAGAACGGGCCCGGGTTGCTTGTCTCCCTTGACTAAGTCTCACTTCCGCTCGATTGGCCCAAAAAGGTAACCACGCTTTTCCGTTGCCAAATGGCAAGCCCAAAAAGTGCCCCCACTCTTTGGTTCCAAAATGACAGCCCAAAAAGTGACGAAAGTCCAGGAAAGGGAGGGTGTCGAGCCTTGAACAGCCCATTGGGGCATGTGTCTCAAAAATAGGGCGACCCCCAAATGCCGGGTTTCCTTTGGCTTCCCGCTCCAACCAAGCATTGCCAGGGTGCCCTAAAACCAATCAAACCTGTTTGATCGTCAACTTACGTAGTGGTCAGGATGGTGCACATGTGTCCGTCCAAAGATCCCTCCGATGCTCAAGCAACATGAAGTCGCAGCCTCCGCCGTGAACATGGTGCCAAAGTGGGATTCACAGGCCCGTGGCCTCTTTAGCTCGGCTCGGTTTGGAGTGGTTTGGAGCCCACACGAAGGGGATCAAAAGTCCAAGTCCAAACCAATCCACACCAATCCACAGGTTGCTTTATTCTTACTTCAGGCATTCGAAACCTGGGCGACTCACAGGGCAATGCAAAACCCAAAGTCGAATACAAGTTTCATCTGAACTAAGGGCTTTATACAGCCCCAGTTGAACTCTCGTTTTTTTGGGGGGAGACTTCTTCGTTTTCACATGGAGAGCCTCGCGATCCACACCCGGGGTTAGCATTCCTACAGCATCCAACATTGGCGTGGGCCGTAAATATGGAACCACACTCCCCAATTTGAGCCCCGGACCAATCGCTGCGTGTCTTAAAACGGGGAAATGTCCTCAAAACTGGTCTTGGGTTTTGCGAAGTCCCCCTGGGTACGCCCCAAATTGTTTCCAACCGGGGGGCGATCCATTCGCCTCCAGCATCTATGCTGCCTCGGTCCGCCACCTGCGCGGGTTGGTGAAAGCTGGGCACGGAAGATCTTTTCGCCTGCTCTCTTCGAGGATATGGCCTTGGTTCGGCACCAGTGGGATCCCATTTTGGGGTTTTCGGTGAATTCACCACCCATTTTAGAGCTTAATTATTTTGGTGGGGATTGGGATGTTCACTGGGGGCTAACCGGGGTTTTGACCCATGGCCATATGTATTCTTTTTTGGGTACACATTTTGGGGTCCCCCATTTTGAAACATACTACGCATGCGTCACTCAGCCAAAAGTTGTTCAGGCGTCGTGCAGGAAACAACACGCCAGAGGCTCTGGTTGCCCTCGTGGTGTTGACCCTGGATCCACGTAGAACCTGTTCTAGGGGGGAACCAGAAATGACGGAATCCAAAAGAACCCCCCTATTCATCAACCAGCAGTTCTGCATAAAACGGGGTTACCATTAGGTCGTAACCGACTTGTGAATCTCCCCAGCCAACTTCCTGTCCCCGAAATGGGATATGACCAAAGCACGAACCTGCGTGATCGACCCGACTCTTCACATGTGGATCGGCCATGCCCTTCAGGTGGAAAGGGTTCAAGGTCACCGGATTAAAAGGCCTGCGTTTGGGTCCCATGTTTTTGGGTCCCATTTTTTTTTGGGTGGACCGTACTGAAGTCCGAGTGAAGAACAAATCAATACGGGGGGCGTGCAGGGGTTCATATGCTTACTTTCCTCGGGCGCCCTTTCCGGTGAAAAGAGAATATGTGGCCGTCAGCCCAACAGCCAGTCCCCCACAAAGAACACGAGACGAGCATGCGCGAGAAATATGTTTCTACACGGATGCGTTCCTTTCTACATTCCTCTTCCGAGAAATATCGGAGAAAGTGGCAGAAGCAAAACAGCAATGCGGAAACCCCTATAGGTCACCTGGGGATTCTCCCATGTAAAACCAAAAGGCAGCCGTGGTCCCGCGAAACGCGGTCGGACGTCGCCTATGAATTTGAGCGGTACCCTGTGGACATCGCCCAGGGGATCTAAGTCCAACCAGTCAGGGTGTTTGTTCCCCATAAACATTCACAGCCAACCTGCAACACCCATCGGAAACGGCCCGCTCCAAAACCGATATGCCTGGTATCCCTTGCGCCGTCAACTGACATGAGATTTTGGTGAGCAAATCCAATTTTCCGAATGGTAACTTGGTGGTTGTGACCCATGTCATCCTTACTATAGTTGACGGCAAATATAAAGGTTTGTCTCAAAATTTGCCAAATATTTACAGTAACCCTGAAACCAGCCTAGGCCCCAAAGTTCCCGTGTACGTTTCACACGGGGGCTTTCCGGCAGACCGCGCGCCTGCCTCTTTTTTCCCCTTTCCCGCGCAGGCTTGGATTGAGCGGGCACTAGCTCACACTGCAGATTCATGGGGAAAAACACAACATATGGGTATGGCTCAAAAAACCGGTACCAAAGTAGAACCCTGGCAAGTGGAAACATGGACCAAAACCTGCGTAACCGTAGCCCTTTAATTTTGAGCCACTGCCATATGGGCGTGGTTTTCCTTTGGAGTTATTCTCCCTGTGGCCGCTTTCGGCAGGCCGAAAGGCGGTTTTTTTAAGCCATGTGCTAGGGCGCGAAAAAGTGGATGCTCGTCAGCGACACTCGGCCGAAAAAGACCAGAACCCCCCCCCCCCCCCAACGACGGCTATTTCAAGCATGTCCAAAACGCCGTTGGCGAGTAAGCAACAAGTGGTTGGGACCCGGCTGCTGGTGTCGGTGCCTTTCTTCTTACTTGCAATACTCTAGATCAGTTTTAAAGGGCCGACAAAGATTGAAGGGACAAGTATAGTGTTGGTGTGCTCCCCCTGGAAAAGCCTATTGCTTAGTGGCTAGAAATCATCATTATAGTCAAAGGGTCAGATTGGTCAAAGCAAAGAGAAAAAAGAGCAAACAACTATGGGTACGCTCAGGAACGTTCTGGAAGACTAGTTTCTTTTTGGGGAGCCCCTTCTGTCCACTTCCATGGATGGTTGTTAGACAAAGGGGAGGGTAACCAGGGCAAAGCGACATTTGAACCAAAAGGAAAGACACAACGATCAAAGACCTTAGTGGCTCCTCTCAATTGAGCAAAAGGCCCATCACCAACATCCATCACTGCTTTTGGGCGATTCGGTCACAAGCCATGCAAGGGTGGTCATGGACGCCCTAGTAGGGAGCAGAAACAGCGTGGAAATAACATCACCTGGACATAGAAACCCCGTATGAAACCAAACACGATCAAGGCTCATGAATGCCGACCCGCTGTCATATTTGTCGCCTTCACCTGCTCCCGTCACATGCATCCTATCCCAGATCAAACCCCTTGCCTAAGGTGAGACGGGCCGCGCCCATCGGGAGGTGCCAGTGGAGTTCGGCGAATGGAATTCCTACGATCCATTATTTTTCTTGTTTTTTCAAGATGTTTCCTCTGTTCGTGCTAGATCAAGCGCAACTGACATGGCTGACCCATGAGAAGACTGCAAGCCTCAAAACTTGCAAAAAGCGCAATAGCAGGGTCCCCTGTTCTGTTCTTCTGTGCGTGTGGCTGGGCGGCTGGGCGGCTGGGTGGCAGAAGCTACACTTTTCTTGGCTTGAAGGGCAACCCAAAGGACTGTACTCTTGGGCGTCCAAGATCCCTACATTTCCTCCCCAAAACGAAGCTCACAGCTGAAAACCAGAAGGTGAACCAAAACACACCGACAAAACAAACAAAAAAACGGGCCTCAAACATGAGCTAGGTGACTCAACATTTTCACCGGCCCACTGTGAGAAAACAAAGGTGGGTGTCTCTTTAAGGGCGCCCAACCATGGGCTCCCGAGTTGACCGTCAACTCCATGGCCGAGATCACTGGCACCCCTTCAAATCCTAGACTCTCCACGACCCTTGAAACATGGAGAGTCATTGCCCAAATTTGTTTGGGGTCATGACCCCGGGGTCAGAAGGAGACTCTAGGTACATCTGGCTAGTCTTAAGAAAGGCCCCATGGCCCATGGTTCGACCGAAATGGTCCCACAGCCATGACTCATGGAGACGCAAATCCACCGATGGTCAGCGCTCCTTCCGAGGCTTCGCCTGCGCCTTGGCCTTCGCCTTCGTTTTGGCCGTCTGCAAGGCCTTCTGCATCCGAGGGTTGCACACAGCGCAGAGCCGCCTGGGCTCTTGGAAGCGACTCGACCCCCCAGTCGAACGAGTTCACCGGTTGGGTGACATGGCCATGGGTCAAAAGCCCGGACTAGCCCCCAGTGAACATCCCAACCCCCACTAAAATAGACTAAAATGCAAAGCCACATTTGGAAAAAAAAACAACTATACAACTACTCAACCAACGAAAACCCCCCACAAAACAACGTGAAGGGAATGGCTGGGAGCCAAGGTGCGGCGGCTGTTTTCGGGAAAACCTATGAAGATCTCCAGCGATGGACTCCCTGAGAAAAACCAACAGGGCAAAAAAAAGCAAAAAAGAAACTCGTCTAAGGTAAGGAGGGCAACTTAACTAGTCAGAAAAAGAGATGGCGTGTCTCAAAAAAGTGGGAGACCGCTTTAATGCTAACCTCAGATTCAAGAACCGTACACAAAACAAGGGATAGCCTGTCCGGTGTACCTTGGCTTGCATCTCTACAAAGGATTACCAGAGGTTCCAGTTTTCTGTCTGAAAAGTGTCTGAGCAGCGCCCAACACCGGCTGAGCCTGGGT
>CAUJNA010003532.1:324272-376772 GCA_963377175.1 Effrenium voratum | reverse complement strand
CGCCTTTGTTTTGCATCGGTCAAAGCTTCCCAATTTGTCAGTCGTAGGCATGGGGTCCATAGCGCCCCAGTGGTCTAAAACGCTAGTACCATGTCAAGTTTTGAAATAAAGAGGTAACTTTGACTATACTTCATAACTTTCAAGGAAACACATCATCCACATCTGGCATATTCGGATCTTGCGAAGTGATTTCAAGAAGAACCCGGCTTTCTGGGCTGTGCACGCTGCTATGGCTTGTCAATTTTCACGTGGCAACCGTTTCCTGATTCCCCGTAGATGGGTATGGTATGTCCTGTTACTCTCTTCCGATCGAGCGGTTTGGGCAAACAGAAACCAAGCTGTTGTTTGCCACAAAAACGGCCCAAGCCCCAAAAGGATGATGCCCAAAAACCTCAGAGAGTGGTCAGTCTTTTGGGAGTACGCCCCCTGGCTCGTTCGGTTTGACGGTTTGACCCGGCCGAATCTCTCTTTGCCGCGCGTCTTCCGCTTGCCGTGGTTACAGCCGGTGCACTTGGGGCAGTTCCGCCGGAGCATCTCGTGAGGGCAGCCTTTGCACTTGAGGCAGTTGGCCCTCTGCTTGCCGTGCTCGCAGAGCGTCGGCTTCGCACCACACCTTGGGACGCCGAGAACGCTGGGGGCAAGCTTGGGGAGAGATGCATGTGTGCACATTGGTTGGGAGATGGGTCAAAAATCGCTAGGTTCAGGAACATGTGTGGCCTTTTAGGGGAAATAGATTGCCCTGGTAGATGATTAAACCACCAGGTAAACCAGGGCCATATTTTTTTCTAGCAAAACAACCAAAAAGGACACCTATGTTCAGGAATCTTTATGTTTCTTCCTGTGTTTGGAGGCACCTTGTGGTGGGACACCAACCTCACAACCGACAATCCATCTTGGGGACGTCCCAAGACGAAAGACACCCAGCGGCATCTGGTCCTGTCCCTGCCCTAGGACCTGGAAATATAAAATCACCTTTAGCCATAACCAAAAACGGTCGCCCAAAAAGAAACCACCAAAAAGTCAACAACAAAAACCGGCAGTGTGCAAGCGAGCCAAAATTTGGGCGCCAAAGAATGAGGTTTGTTTCGGGGCTCGTTTGAGGTGAAACCAAAAGGCAACCCACCGAAGACGGTGGGGTACCCTATTTTGACACCCATCCAAACAGGGTGCGGCAAAGAGGATGGGGGATAATTTGGCCCGTGTCAATTGGGAACATCCGGGATAGTTCGATTTGCCTGGAATTTGCGGCCCTCCCCAGACCCCCTCTCCTCCAACTCGGCCAAGCCGAAGACCAACAATTCCGCTCAAGGTACAAACCAAAAAAACAACGGTGCGCCACAAGCACAAACACACAGAAACAACAATCAACCACAAACACAAAGACACTTGGGTGTGGCTCAAAATCAAACGATCGGAGGGGCAAACCGCAGGTTTTGGTCCATGTGTCCACTTGCCGGGGTTTGATGTTGGTCCCGGCTGGGTTTTTGAGCCACAACCACTTTTCTGGGTTGCGCTTCTTTCCCCCCCCCCCCCCTCAGGTTCTAAGGTCGATCACCTCTAGTAGGCTTGCCGGAGTTTTCCCCGTCATGTCCCATTTTCAGCCCAGGAGCACAAGCGAAGTCAAAGCCACAGACAAAGAAACCAAAGAAACCAAACCCAAGCCACACCTGGGCCCCCTTGCCACCCGGCTTTTCTTTGGGCTTTTCATTCCGAAGTGCTGCTTGCAGTTCCTTTTCAGCTTCCCATGGGGGCAGCCGCGGCAGATGGCGCAGGAGGTCTTGACCTTCCCGTGCTCGCAGGCTTTGCCTCGGCCGGTCGAGTCGCGGGGATGGCCGGGGAGTGGGGTGTTGGGCTGAAGGCTGGGGTCGCAAGCCCTTGACGTATGGCAAGGGCCGGCCATTCTGATCTCAAGATTTGGAGGAACATCGGCAGATCACCAGGCGTTCTCAGAACTTCTTGCATGGGAGAATGGGAACCCCGCGCCCCTCAGCACCGCACCAAACCAAGCTGATTGGATTGCTCTCCAAACGACAGTCAAAGGGTTCCGATCTTGGGGCCGGCCCAGGAATTCAACTTGGGTAGAAGTAACGAGCTTCCTCCGGTTTTTGCTTGGGATTGCTGGTTTTTGGAGCGAGGGGGCTTTCAATGTACCCTCAAGAACCAGGGGCCAAACCAGCAAACAAGGGTTGTTTGAGGCAAGGCAACAAGCAGGGTACTTGGGGAAAAAAAGAACCGCTGATTCTTCGGATTCGCTTCTCCGTCTCATCCTTCACAAGATTGACCGCGTCAGTTAGGATTGGGCGTGCCTTTTTGACCCCAAAAGGGCGTGTGTGGTTTTCGAGCCAACCCTCCGTGCCCTACCGAAGAAAACCTGCCCGACTCGCCGAGGCCCCAAAACGTGAGCCGAAACAACATCTCGACTCGGAAACCTGGGGAGGGGTCCGGGGTCCGGGGGGGGGAGGGGAGGGGTCCGGGACCCAAGTTTCCTATGTTTCGAGTCAGAACGTTTCGTTGGGAAACCGAGAAACCAGAACCGTAAGTGGAGATGTTCCGAACTCGAAATCCCCCGAATTCTATTGAGAAAGTGGGGATCGCGGAACTAATCAACAACTTGAACAAGCCAATCCAACACAAACAGAACGGGGCACTGAAACTGACCCAGTTGGACTCATTTGATCCCAGGGAGCTAAAAGTCATTCCGGAAAGCTATGTTTAAAGGGTTCCCTTTCCGGATTGAAGCCAAGCCGTGAAAAACACGATTCCGAATTTGGGCACGATCTTATTTTGGGGACTCAAAATGGACCATCAGAACTCGGTGGGCCGTGTCCACCAACCATGTGGGAAGTGGGTCCACCATGAAAATTCAGACCGCCAGTCCGCAAAGTGGAGCTTTCCACAACATTGCGACACCCATCACCAATTTACGCGTTTGTCCCCCGATACAAGACGGAACAAAAACAAGTCCAGTGGTGGTAGGTGTTGAAACCAGGGGTGTTTCAAAAGGACCATCTTCATTTCAGCCAAGGGAGGAGAACATTAGACCCCCAATTGGGCCGGGATTAACAAAAACCTGGCAAACATAAAAATATGTTCAGTAGTGATAGATTCCCTTTAATGCCAACAGGGGAAAACACAAAGTTTTCTTGCCCAAATGGAAGAAACGCGGCCAGCCCTTGTATACTGGCCAAAGAAAGTTACGGGACGTTTCTCGCGGGCTGAACGCTTGGCCCGGACTTGGACCGAAAATGGTGAAAAAATCGATGGTCCAACTGGATGGGTCAAACCAATCTAAGATAAGCCTGTGGCTTAAATAGAATCCAAACCGATCCAAAGGCCAGCTGTGAGTGTTTTGCTTACCATCCCCCTGCACTTTCCATGGAAAAAAAGCCTTTCAATGGGGAAAGAGCCACCTGCCTCACAATCAACCCCCCGGTAAAATGGTCTGCCCAGAACCATGCTTCAGGAATTAAGAAGCCGGAGATCCGCAGCTGGTTTGGATTGTCCCTACCTTCCACCCGAATCGGTGTGGAGCGATCCGCTCACCAACGCGACGTCGCCGATCCGAGCGCGGCGCAGTGGAGGCAGTTCTGCTTGAGGCCTCCGTGGGGACAGGGCTGGCAGAGCGCGCAGTTCTGCAGCAGCTTCTTGTGGGGACAACCCACGCACTCCACGCAGCCTCGACGGATCAAACTCGTGATACGCCCAAGGCGCGCGACTTCTCTCGAGATGAGACGAGAACCCCCTGTAGCTAGAAAGGCGAGATCCCAGGGAAGAGAAGCCTTTAGCGGTTTTCCGTTTCGAGCACCCGTTCCAAGTTTGAACAGTGACCCAAACGCCCAAAGCCGAGATCGGGAAGAGACGCCTGTAGCTCGGTGTTTTCCTATATTTTTTGTCTGCCTCGATCGATCAAACGCCGCAAAGGCGCGAGAGAAGAAGAGAAGCCTGCTCGAAGAATTGTTCCTGGATTTTTCTCTGAAGGTTTCTAGCACCCGTTCCAAGATTGAACAGTGACCCCGATGCTTGGGAGGGTTCCAAATTGGATTGAGATGGACCTCACCCACAAATTGACAGAAGAGGATTTGCAATCAGAAAATCAGCGCCTGGGTGAGATTTGTTTTTGCTTTTGATTTTGTAAATATTGATGTCCGTTTGGTGGACATCAGTTTTTGGTGACGTTCAGATAACCACCATCCACTTGTGAGGTGGTTCCCGATTAAGATTCATGGCAATATGGGGAAACAGGCAGCATCGCTACAGTGGGAAAAAAAAAGTTGGGATCTTATGATGGAAGAGTTTGAAACCAAAGAACCCAGTTTCTGACTTTAACATTGAGACTGTATCTCCAGAATGACCCCTGTACCCAGTGTTCCTTGAGACTCAGCTGCAGGGTTGTCCCTTTCGACCTTCCTTATGCCCAATCGCCCTTCCAAAATGGGCAGATGGAACATCTAAACATGTCAACCGCACCCCAAAAGCACCTTCTCCACCTGGTTTCGCTTCTGAGTTGTCCTTTTACACAATTTAATTTTAGGGGCCAAACAAAATGGATTTCCGCCCTAAAAGCAGCAGTTGTTCTTTTCTGGAATGGCGTCTCACGGGCTTTCACGGGCTCCAACTAAAGAGATCGCCCTGCAAACCATATCACACCAAAAGGACGCATGAGGTGCTACACAAAAGCGAAGAACCCATTTTTTTTTTTCCGGGGGGTGCCATTGAAACCGGCCCTGTTTTTTGGGGACAGTACCAAGGAGGTTTTGAGGAGAAAGACACAGAGGGGCTGGTTGGTCTTGGATGCCGAAGCTCCGTCATTCCGATAGAATGCGACACCGGCAGACAACTCGTGAATTCTGATTAGGCATCCAAAAAGTGTTTCCTGTGGAGAAGAACACGCACATCCGAGCACGTCACTGAAACACCGGGTTGGCCTTTTGGCAGCAACCCAGACCACATGAGCAACAAGTGAAAAGGCCGCCGCTCATCGCAAACCTCCACGTTTGCTCGTTGGTGAGTGGGTAAATGGTCCTGCCGTGCTTGTTTGCAATTCGTGCCTTACACCCAACCAGTTTATGGGAACCCCGGATGACGCATGATGAATAGGGGGTGTCCAATTGCTTTTACTGTGACGGGGTCTACCTGGATGCGGGGTCTCCCTGCTATCCTCTGACCAAGCAAATAACCCGACAGGCCCGGTGGATCCATTTACCTGTCGCCCCAGCTCACAAAACAAGAAAACACATAGCGAAGGGTTACCTACCAGAAAGGTGAAACGCCTGGGATCCATCGGGAGGCTTCGGTTAGACCAATGTAAAAGCACCAGTTGAACCTTAAAGAAAAACCAACCACCTCTCTCATTTTGGTTCAAGCCTCAGATTCGCCTGCCGAGAAGCAGTTCCTCTTCTTGCCGTGGGGGCAGGGTCTGGGCTTGCACTTGCGGCAACTGAACTTCACCTCAGGGAAGAGTACTTGCTTGGTTTGCTTGGTTTCCGATGCTTAGCTGCTTGCAAGCCTTGCTTCCCTTGGTCGCTTGCGTTTGCTTGGCTTGGTTGCTTGGCTGCTTGCGTGCCTGTCTTGGTTGCTTGGTCGCTTGGTCGCTTGCTTGGTTGCTTGGTTGCTTGGTTGCTTGGTTGCTTGCTTGCCTTGGTTGCTTGGCTGCTTGGTTGCCTTACTTCCCATGGCTGCTTGGTTACTTGCTCAGTTGCTTGATTGCTTGGTCGCTTGGTTGCTTTGCTTGGCCGCTTGCGTGCCTTTCTTCCCTTGGTTGCTTGGTTGCTTGGTTGCCTGGTCGCTTGCTTGGTTGCTTGGTTGCTTGCTTGCTTGCTTGCCTTGGTTGCTTGGCTGCTTGGTTGCCTTGCTTCCCATGGCTGCTTGGTTGCTTGCTCACTTGCTCACTTGCTTGGTTGCTTGGTTGCTTGCTTGCCTTGGTGGCTTGGCTGCTTGCAAGCCTTGCTTCCCTTGGTTGCTTGGTTGCCTTCCGTTCGTTGCTTGGTTGCTTACTTGACTTGGCTGCTTGGATGCTTGCTCGCTCGGTTGCTTGGTTGCTTGCTTGCCTTGCTTCCCTTGGTTGCTTCGTTGTTTGCTTGACCTTGGCTGCTTGGCTGCTTGCTTGCTCGGTTGCTTGCTTGGTTGCTTGCCCGCTTGCATGCCTTGCTTCCTGGTTGCTTGCCCGCTTAAATGCCTTGCTTCCCTTGGTTGCTTGGTTGCTTGCTTGACTTGGCTGCTTGGCTGCTTGCTCGCTCGGTTGCTTGGCTGCTTGCATGCCTTGCCTCCCTTTTGGTTGCTTGGTTGCTTGCTTGACTTGGCTGCTTGGCTGCTTGCATGCCTTGCTTCCCTTGCTTGACTTGGCTGCTTGGCTGCTTGCATGCCTTGCTTCCCCTGTTGCTTGGTTGCTTGCTAGACGTGGCTGCTTGGTTGGCTTCTGGTTGGCTGCTTGGTTGTTTGACTCCTTGGTTGCTTGGTTCCCTTGAAGGCAACTACCCAATTCGTGCGGGAAAAGGAGGGAATTGACAACATTTGATTCCCGCCCAAGCCTTTGGCGGACATAACTCGCTGGTTGAGTTGCCCTCTTTCGGGGCTATAACTTGTTTTGTAGTCGTGTAGTCGTTTTGAAAGGATACCAAAGGGTTCCTTCCGCCTGAAAGTTTTTCAGACAAATCCATGGACTTGCTGTCGTGTCGAACCAGACTCTGTGGGTGTCGACGCTTCAGTTCGATCACTCAAGTTGGATCGCCCCCAACAATTCTGAAGCGCTTCTTTAGCAGCCGATTGGTTGTTCCAAGTCCAGAAAGTGGACAAAGAGCATATTTTTGATGTCTGCAACAAAGGCCTGAAGCTTTGGGGGTGCTGAGCAATGGGTGAGCATTGCAAAGTTTCACGACTTAGACTTCCCAGGAATCGGTTTCTTTGGGCAAATCCACCGGGTAAACACATTTCTCGATGGCTCGGCCAATGAAACGCCAGCGAAACGCCTTGACTAGGTCCTCCAGTAGAGAGGTTAGAATAAGGGTACCAACTTTTTTTCTGTAGTCTATTTTAGGGGAACCCTCCCAACCCAAGAAAGTTGGTGAGAAAGGGCACCTAGCTGGAGGACCTAGTTGAGAAAACCTGGCGAAAGCCCCGGTGCCTTGCCGTGGGAGCAGGGTCTGCAGAGGCGACAGAAGCGCCGCGCCGCTTTGCCGTGCGGACACACCTCCGTGCTGCAGAGCGGGCAGTTGAGCTTCACGATTCCTGCGGACATGACTTCGACTCCGCCTGGAGTCTCCATGGAGACGCCTGGAGTCTCCATGGCCCCCAAGGTCATGACCCGGGCAAATGACGCCATTTTTTGGGGGTCCTGGGGAGTCTAGGGACGCCTCGGCCGATTTCTTAGAGAAGGCTTGTTAGCATGATTGTCGCGGAGAGTCAGCCCCCGGGGAACCAGCCTCAATGAATATACGACTTTGAGAGCGGACGAAAACCGGCAGGTGAGAAGCTCCAATGCCAAAGGTTTCCGACATGGCGCGAAAGAAGCCGTGGTTTCATTTCAGGCGCCTTTCTTGAAGGCTCCACAAAAATCGCAGCCACAAGAGTCTTATGTGCTGGCTGGTTTGGAGCTTCGAAAATTGCTCCCTTTACCCTACGCTGCAAGCAACAAACTTGGGGAAGCGTTTGCTTAAGCCCAGGACAAACATGCGCAATGTGATAGCTAACCCGTTCAAAACCAAGCAAAACCACAACTGCTCTTTCATGAAATCGAAGATATGAGGGTTGAATAGGGTTGATCAATATTCCATTTCGGGCCCCAAACTTTGACCATGGCTAACCTTTTCCGTGGTGAATGTCGAAGCCCCTTTTTTCCTCGGCTTCCCGATTTGGGTCTCAGCCCATCTAGGTCCTCCAGTGGAGACCTTAGAACAAGGGTACCAACTTTTTCTGTCGTCTATTTTAGGGGAACCCTCCCAACCAAAAAAGGGGGGTGAGAAAGGGCACCTAGCTGGGGGACCTTGCCATGCTTTCCGAGCCTTTTGATCAAACATGTTAGCAAAAACGTTAGGTTTTTGCACGTTTTTTTTTGGTAGGTTTGCAGCACAAAGGCCGTTTTTCCAAGACCCTTTGATCCTCCCGACCTTCAAAACGTTGCCATGCGCCAAGGTGCCGTGCTCGCAACCGCTGCATTGGAGGCACGTCCTCTTCACCGCCCCATGGGGGCAGCCGCTGCATTCCTCGGTGCGTTTTTGGTCCGCGCGGCTGTCGCCACGTCGGTGCGACGTTGGTGGTGGGTATGGCGTGTGATATTAAATTATAATCTATATATACAAATAAGCTATCTTTTGAACACCAATCTATTTGTGACTTATATTATAGTATTCCAATCATTCATTTTTTTGCTGTCAATCCTTACTATGTCTGGAAATGGTAAGTCTCCCTGTGTTGCGGAAAAATTGAGCCACAGGCTCCACTCCCGGTGCCCTTCCGTCAATTCCTTTAAGTTGTCTTGAAGTGGAACCCTCGACTCCCCCTGAAAAATGAGGGACCTCATGGAAAGACTTGACGATTCAACTTGCCATCTGTGGCATTATAACTCTTGATTCCCCGTTATTTTCAAGAATCGCCCTTTTCACAAACCGGTTGTTTCGATCCTCGGGTGTTTGAGGGTTTCCTGCAAAGAAGGATCCCCGGAAAGAATGGGGAAGCTCGCCCTAGAAGAACTGCCATTGGGCGGGCTGGAGGGACCCCATGGAAAGCGTGCCGATTCAACTTGCCATCCGTGGCATGAACGATTGCCAGTGGCATTGTTATATAAATATGGCTGGCTTCAAATGGTGAGTGCCTCTGTGACCCTCTCTGCTGTCACGTCCTTCATGGGCACCTTGAAAATTGTCGCCAACTCGGAAGGCCAGTTGCCACAGGACTTCAAAAAAACCATCTTTCTTCGGTGTGCTTCTTTAATACTCAGTTGCTTTCTGCTCCCCTGCTAACAGTTGAACACTTTTAGTGGTTTAATACGGAATTAGTTGGCAAACAGTTCAAGTCCAAACATCCCTTGGCAAAATGCGCCAAACATGCGCCAAATCCCTCCCTCGAAGAAAAGCCCAACTCGGCGGCTAGGACACAGCTCATTTCGGGAACCAGGCCCGTGCAACTCGCCGACCAAGACCTGCGACCGCGAAAAAGCCCACCGACGGGGGTCCCGGACAAGAACGTTTTCCAGGGAAACAAGGACACGGGCCCATTGACCCTGGTTGCCTCCTGGTTTGGTTTGGTGGCAGGAGGGGCTCCCGGTTCCCCATTGACCGGTTCAAATCCAAATCCAAACCAACTAAAAGCTACCTGAACTTCCAACTTCCTGAGTGGCCCGAAACAGTCCCACCAATTCCGTGTACCACCCAAATGGTCTTCCCCAAAAAATGACGCAAGTCCAGGAACTTGGGACTTGGGGGGATATTGAGATTTCGTGGGTCCCTTTGACACCCCACAAATGGCTGTGGCTCAAAACACCGGTACCAAAATCAAACCCTGGTTAGTGGAAATATGGACCAAAACCTGGCGGTTTGCCCCTCCTGTTGAATTTTGAGCCACACCCAAACCTTCCCGAGCTTTCCGTCTCTTTTTCCCGCGGATGCCGAGGCACTGCGCAGGCCCGCCGCTCAAGGCCGTGAGGGCAGCCCGCACAAAGCACGCCTCACTGAAGTAAATCCGCTTGGTCGCAATGAATTTGGCAGCGTGGGGTTTGGTTTTGGTGGGTTGTCTCTTGCTTGACGTTGGGGGAGCGAACACTTCAATATTAGCAAAGTCTTTGGGGATGTCCCACTCAACCACAAGAAGCAAAAATGTAAAATGTCTCCCAACAACAACCCATATTTGTGAGTTGCAATGAATTTAGCAGCTTGGGGTTTCCTTTTGGCTGGTTGGCTGGGTTCGCCGCTAGGTTCCCGGAATTGGGCTAGCCCGCGCCCAGTCACTCCAGAGCGTCCAGTTGCTTGTAGCTCTGAGGAACTAGGGGGAGGCATCTCAGCCCCATAAAGCACAGGCTCAACCCTCTCAAGTACAGGCACAGTGACCGGCGGGAACCCAACATGCGTCATGACGAAAACCTCCCTGAAGAGCGCCTTGCCCACTCGAATTGGAAGCAATAAATGGCAATGGGTGTACCCCCAGTGAACATCCCAATCCCCACTAAAATAGACTACAATGGCTGGTGCACCTGCCCCAAAATGGTACCATTGGTTTTGACCCACAGCCAAATTGAAGGCAGTTGGCACATGAGGTATTCCAACATGGCCAAGCTGTGTGAATCGACACGTGGCTTGCCGGGTTCGACGTCGCAGGCATCACGGGTTGGTTCACCTGCTTGCGCAGATAACTAAATAGACCCTCCCAAAGCAACCGCAACAAATCAAGGATCCCAAGTCACTCTTTCACGCCAAGAGATGCACAGCGTGTTTGCTGCATGCATGTGCAGTGGTTCTGAATGCACCCCCGGGGTAAACTTGCAGGCCCTTCGGCATGAATTAACCCAGCGACAAACCCTAATATAGCACTAGCAACTGCGCCACTCCTGTAATTCTGGTTGAACAGCAGGTGAGGGAATCACCAGGTCTTGCCTCACCCCCCCCACCACCCCCCCCCCGGGGGCCTATAACTTCCATTTAGTGAAGGCCCCAGGAAAAAATACAAGGGAAAGTAAACATAAATATTCTTAAGCAAAAGGAGGTTAAGCTTGTCCGCATCAGCGCAACCATGGGACACCACGAAAATGCCACCAGACACAGCGCCGCGACACATTTGCCATAACATCGTCAGACCACAGACCACCAAAATCGGTCGACAGCACGGACACCATCACAACACGACAGGGGCATTTCATTCCACGCCCGCTCTGAAACTCAAATTATTTGCTGCCATAGGATGCGGGAGGGGGGGGGGGCCGGGGGGGCTCTCGATGTGTTCTCACACAGTGTAGGGTTTTAATCTGGCAAAGCAGTCAGGCATTGACGGCGTTTGAAGGATGTGGCAACTTTGTTGAGGCACAACGGAGGCAAACCTGTGGAAGCCTGTATTGGCCGTAGCTCCGCTGAAAACTTCTTCAGAAACCCGTGGCCAAATCGTGGAAAGCCGGTAGTAACCTGCGGCAAACCTTGGAACTTCTATGGATTTACCAGGGTGTGCAATCTGCCCACGATGAGGTTGTCTTTCCTCTTCGTGGCAATGATGGATCCACTGGTTTGAACCGAAGCAGGGGGCAAACCTGCCTTCGCCGAGCACGGACTTCTTTAAGCGATCGTCGGCTACATTCAAACTCTAGAAAGTTGGCGAACTGAGCGGCGAGGCTTTTCCGCCGGCAACCTGAACGGTCTATTGACGTTGACGTTGTGGCTTGCCGACACATTATGACCTGTTCATCGGTTTTTCGGGCTCCGGGGAGACGAACGCCACTTGCCGGAGTCTTTCCCATAACCCGCAGCCTTCCCCCATGGTCCAAAACAAATTCGGCAGTCCTGGCCAGTGCGCCCTGCGGCCTATCCTGGAATTCTTAAGGTAGGTTCCCGAAACCACCCTCTGGACAAAAAGAACTCTATGCATGAAAGGATCCAACCAAAATTGCCAAAACCAATTTTGAATTGAACATGGAATCTCCTCAAGCGAAAGGAGAATCATGCTTGTCCGAAAAAATGAAGGCGCTTGTTCGATGGCATTAAAACGGCAACCAGGAACAAAGGAAACGCACACCAACCAAGCAACACAAACACGGGGATGCCACGCAACACAAACAAGCGAACCCCACCAGCAAACAAGCAATGCGACTGCACGGCAGCAGAACAACATGACAAATTTAAAATCACAACAGAACAACCCAAACGAACCCACGGAGATCCACGGAGTTGGATTTGCCACCAGGGCGCAGTTCCGCTTCAGCTTGCCATGCTCGCAGGGATTGCACTGAACACAGTGACGCAGCAGCTTGCCTTCCGGTCATGAACCTCCAAAAACCCAGCTTTTGGCGAAAATAAATAAATACATATTATATATACACGTATTGTTTTAACTGTTTTAGAGGATCAACCGGCTTAACTTTTGGCTTCTTCATCTTATTTATTGTTCAAGCATACTTTAACTCTAGCATCTATTTCCGTTGTCTGGGGGTCGGTGGGAATCCCCATTTGCCTCAAGCAAGCGCCGCCAACAAACGCCATGTTCATTGGTGTCCATGCTTATTGGGACACCAACGGGGAGTGGGCCCATTTGGAGAAGAAAACCCCCCCCGTTTTTGTGTTTAGAAACAAGAAGCCGAAAACGAACGGCCACCAGTTTGGCGGTCGCTAAAATATCAGACACATCCACTGAATGGGCGACGATAAGCGACTGGGCCTTGCATTCCGATGGCAACCGTGCCAGTTCAAATCCCACTCAGCGATGGCTTTCTCCAACCCAAGAACAGGGCCCCTTCGAGGATGCGCCACAAAACCCAAGGTAGATTTAGAAATCCTATGAAGCAGCTGGTGAAGGTGGTTTGGCCGAATTGTCTTCCTTACGGGACCCTGATGAAGTCAGATAATGGACGGAATTCTTGGGGTGTTGATTGAAATTGGAAAAGCTAAATGGGGGCTGATTGAAATTGGAAAAGCTAAATGGGGGCTTGCATGTGTCCAAATATACTCACCAGAGATCGCACCAATCACAAGGAAATTTCTTGCTGGACCCAAAGACCAAACCCAACATATACACTGTGCGCAAATGGGTGTCTTTTTTGAGGCTATCTTGTGTGGGCTTGTTTTGAAGGTAATTCAAATAGGGCCCGCCCGTATTGTTGGTTTACCCTTCCAAAAGCAGATGTTTCTTCTTCTGCTGCCAGGGAAACAGGGGACTGCCTACGAGACGGCCGCTTGGCTGAAGCCAGAAGGGAACGAGTTGAGCTCTAGAAACACGTGCCCCTTCTCTTCAAATGCGCCTATCTGGTCGATGGAAACCACCTCCCAAAAAAAGCCTACGAAAAAGTGAGGTGCTCAGAGTCTGGCAATATATCGGATGTCCCCTAAAAAGACAACGGTCCCTTTAAACTCCAACTTAACGGGATATTTCGAGAAACTTAGCACATGTTGCCAACCTTCACCCTCCATTTGCTTTTGAGTCCCCAGGAAACAGTACAACATTTTCCAGTAGTGATAGATTCTCTTTAAAATCAACAGGGGGAAGCCAACGCATACTCTTGAGCAAATGGAAGTGACATGATGTCAGGCAAAGTAAGCTCGTGCAAAGGATGTAAGGATCCCCGGCGGCTTCAAACCTCGCTCGAGGTTCCTTGTGAGAGCTTTGAACAAGGGAACCATGCCCAACTGGAGAGTTGCGTGCAAAAGGCCGCCGAACGCCCCAAAATGGGACACTCGCGCTTGCTTCGACCACCCCACCTTCCCGTGATACATACTACTCTTAACCCCCCTCCCCCCCCAAAAAAAAGGGCAGGTGGAGCGCCAGAAGGGCTGAAACCCCTTGGAGCTCCTTCCAAGCTTGCCCTAACTTTGAACTGTGAAGACCCCGCGGCCATGTACAGGGATCCGGATGCATTATACACCTGAACATTGCAACTTGTAAATGGTGGTGCCCAACTTGATTTTGGTGTTGAAAAAGCAACATGTTTCAAATGGTTGCACGCAAGCGAAATGGAGATTTCTCTCATTTTTCTTGTTCGGAGCCCTGGTTCATTTCCATTCGATTTGCCGCGGGGCCATGTGGGCAGGGACGGCACTGTGGGCAGTTGTGCTTCAACCTCCCGTGCTCGCAGGGGTGGCAGATCCGGCAGAAGCCTCGGGCGGAGTCGAATTTTCGATCTGGCAACTGGGACCAATTGATTGAGAGGTTTTTTGAGGTAAACCAAGGGTTCCAGAAAAACGGGGGGGCCAAGGGCTCCATAATCCCCCCCCTCCCTAAAATGCGAAGTGGGCTTTCCGGGGGGAAAACCGGTTTTAGCAGTAGGGGCCCCCTGTTCGTTTTGGGAGAACGCACTCCGGGAGCTTCGGCTCGAAAGTCGCAACTTTGTAGTGCAGCTGTAGAAAAGAAAACGTACTCCCGGAGGTCATCAATCCCCCCCCATCATAGGGGCCTTGTGTGGGCTTTGGTCGATTTGGGCTTGTCTCCAAACAGGGCTCCCTCAGAATTGACGGTTTTCCTTGAGTCCGCCTCAAAGCAAACTTCTCGTTTTGTGGATATCCAATAAAAAGAACAAGCCCCAGTGGTCGCCCAAGGACACCCCTAGGTTTAAGTCTACTTGTTGTTATCAACCAACTTCAGCGACGGGGACACGAAAGGTAGGGGACACGGAAGGGACGACAGTAAGGGGCAGTTACTTTGTCGCTTGCCACGGGCCTGCACGCATATGCGCAGGGTGCACCATTTTTGCGGAGGCTGCCAAATCAGAATCCCCGCTTTCTCTTGCACTCGAGTCATGCACGACTTCGACGTGAGTTCAGGCGCAGAGAGAGAGGCTACCAACTGCTAAACAAAATCCACCTCGCAACATTAAGGGTCACCTGTCATGAACGATCTCGACGTGAGTTCAATCTCAGAAAGAGCTACCAATTATCAAAACAAATCTAACTCGCAAAAGTAAGGGTCCACCAAACAAGAGAGGAAGACCAGAGGGCGGACCAGGGAGGAGTTGCAGGGGGGGGCGGACCAGGGAGGAGTTGAGGGGGGGGTGTTTAGATATGTCTAAACAGTTGAACCGGTACCTCCCCCCCCACCCTGACACGGACCTTCCTAACGCAAGGAATTACTCAAGGCGGCCACCAAAAGGCTGTGAAATGGAAGCCACATCCATTCGTCCCCCAAAAAGAACAGAACCTGCCTAGGTTTCGATGTCTTTTTGCTCCAACAAAACAAACAAACAAACAAACCCAATTCTCCAAAACAAGTTCTCCCTGCAGTTTCCCACCAAACCAGGCGAAACTAACAAACAAAAAACACACCCCCAATCGATATCGGAGTTCGGATTTCCCATGGGGAGCTCCCAAGAAACCCGGTGGATTCCTTGTTCCTTTTCCAAATAACACAAGTTCTCGATCCCTGTAGTTTCCCACCAACCCAAAATGGGAGGTTGGATTTCCCAAAAACCTGCCGAGCAGGGGGAAAAAATGTCGCGCACGAGCAGCTCCTCACCTTCCCATGGCCGCAGCTGCTGCACTGGGGGCATTTCCTCCGCAGCTTGCTGTGGGGGCACTGGAAGTAGGCGGCCGGTGGCCTCTGCTTCTCCCGCAGCTTCACGCGATAGCAGACCTGAGTCATATGTTTTTTTAGCCCGTTCATTTTCCCGTCCAATTTTCGTTGAAAAAGAAAAACACGCTGGGTTTTCCTGAGGTTCTGGGACATCCCCCGAATGTTGACCCCATATTCATCAAAGCCAGTTTATGAAACTCGGGGGGCGTGGGCTCCAAAAGTGGTCTGATTCCAGCCACATGGCTGTGGGTCAAAATTACACCACCAGGATATGGACTGCAGGTTTTAGTCCATGTTTCCTTGTACCAGGGCTTCATTTTGGGTACGTATTTTTGACCCACAGCCACATTTCACCCAGACATGGACCTCCCCGAGTTTTTCACAAACAGGGGTTGAACAATTCGTTTGGGGTCACAACCAAACATCGGGTATTAAACTGGTCGACCCGCAAAAGGAACAGAGAAGGCGGGCGCAGCTAAACATGGTTGGGATTGTCCCGTACTAACCGTCATCTACCCAGGGCCTTGATTGTGGCTTGACCCGGGTGGGTCGAAGGTCGACATACGGGGGTGTATAGGTTTGTAAGGTGTTATATCTGATATTCTTTCAGGTGTGCGCGTGTCCCGCCGTTTGCCCAAACAAGAACATGTTTGTCCTTTGGTCGAAAAAACAACATTCACTGCAGAAGTGCCAGTTCAACTTTGGCTAGAAACATGGCCGGGGAATGTCGCCGTTTCGCTTGCATGGATTTGTCCCAGAAGCGTAAACAAAATGAAAGTGCCTGGAAACAAGAAAAACAACACCAGCATTCCCCAGATAGCATGGCAGATTTCAACCCCCGTCAGCACCCTGACTCCATCGCCAAGCAAGACGGGCTAGCAACCACGACTTGAGCACGCCAAACAGCAACCCAGCACCTACAAGCACTCCTGACCAGTTGTCATCTCAAGACAAGCACCGCCAGCAACCACCACGCCAGCACCCAACACAGGGAACCACACTCGTCTGTTCAAATGACGGTGGTGCTCCGAATCAGGCTGATCGGGTGTGATTTTGCAGCTACGAAACCAATCGCGAAAGAGGAAGCCCGCTGAGAATTGGTCTACCTAGACTCTCCATGATCAAAAAATGGTTGGTCATTGCCCAAACAATTCGGGGTCATGACCCCTTTTTCTAGGCGTGAAGACTCGAGGTAGTGCTTCCTCGAATCGCTTCAGGTGAGAAGGACACCTCGCCCCACGGAAAACCGCGGCCGAGGCGCCGCGCAGTTGCCTCGGGAGAGTTACTCGCCATCAATTTCGGGGGGGTTGGGAACGGAAGGGGTGTCCCATTGAAGGCAGTTGGATGCTTCGATTCTTCGCGGTTTTTGGATTGAACGCATCTTTTTTGAGCAAACGTTTGGGATTCCAAGCAATTTTTGGGCATTCCAACGAGATAGAATCGGGGTACTCGAAAACCAACAACATGATCACAGGAATGGTATGTGTGCAATTCTTCAGCTTCATGGACCCTGCCAAAAAAAAAACACAAAACGGTGGGCGGATTCGCCATCCGCCATCCGTTTTTCCTATTGGAGTGGCTTCCGAAGACCTCAGTCCGGGCCATGCGAAAAAAAAAAAGAGAGAAAAAAAGAGGGTGTGGCACTCTGGGTCGGTGGAGGTTGTTTTGGTTCCCAGAAGGAAAGACATGGGGGTTGATCAATTTTCCCTGCCAAACGACCATGGGTAACTTTTCCCATGCGGGAAATGTCATCTTAGTGGTGGTTTTGAATGGTCATCCCATGTAAAGGACCTTTCGATCAACACCCAAATGGGTGAACTTGAGGGGGTGGAACCTGCGCGGCAATGCGTGGATTCCTTTCATCAATGACACATCCCGTAATGTCGACCCTACAATATCAACGCCAGTTTATTAAACTCGGGGGTGTGGGCTCCAAAAGTGGTCTGATTCCAACCACATTTTATGCTGAAATGGACACGCCCCGAGTTTTGGGTCAACATCAACCAGGGGATTTCTCGGTTGCTTTCTGCTCCCCTGCTAAATTTGAATAACTCTCAGCGGTTTAACACGGAAAACCCGGTAGTTGGCAAAAAGTTCAAGTCCTAACAAACGACAACAAACTTTAGGGGTCATTGAAGTTGGCAACGCCTATGTTTTTTCTAACATCCATGCAAAATTCACCAAAGGTTTATTCATGCCTTCGTATCACATCCAAAATGGACCCCCCCCCAGTTTTTCACAAACAGGGGTTGAAATTCCTATGGGGTCAACATCAACCAGGAGATTTCTCGTTTGCTTTCTGCTCGCCTGCTAAAAGTGACTAACTTTCAGTGGTTTAATACGAAAAAACCCAGTAGTTGGCAAAAAGTTAAAGTTCGAACATCCCTTGGCAAAATGCACCTCCAAGCAAATTCTGGGGTCAACATCAACCAGGGCGGGTATTCATGCGTCCGATGAAAAAAAACCCTTGGCAAAATGGCACCTCGCTGGAGTTTCTTCATGGCGGTCCGCAAGATTTCTGGGGTCGGTGCGCTTGAGTTTGCCGTGCACGCAGGAGGAGCAGATCCGGCAATCCCGGATGGGCTTCTCGTGTTCGCAGCCACTGCCTCAAGGCTGGCGCTTGGACGTCAAGGAATCAAAGGAGCCCCTGACAAAATGAGTCAATGAGCCATCCGGCAGAAGACAACCATCCAACTCCAAACACCCTACGAAGACTTCAGGAAGGAACCGAAAATAACTTTAGCTAGCTCCTCCAGGGTTAGAATAAGTCGGTACATCTTTTTTCTGCAGTCTACTTAGGGGTTGCCTATTAAACTTCGGAGCCAAAGCTACGCAATTACGTAACCCAATACTGGGGGGGCATTTTGTCCGTGTTTTGTGCACGAACCTAGTGGGGAACCAGCCGATTTCAAGCGGAATGCTCCGATATGGTCCTCAGATTCATGCGAGCTGTAGAGTTGAAAGCAAGGTTGGGTCAAGCACTTATGAACAAACGGTTGAGCAAGTATGGTTTAAACAAAGTCACAATTCGACGTTCGCGGTGTTTTCGCACTTGCGGCTCACTTTGTCAAGTCGGCACGTCTCACCTTTTTGCCGCATCAACAGGCTTTAAACTCATCTATATTGGGGAACCACGCTATGGCAAAGGCTGGACGAACAAAGTTGAACTCAGGCACATCTCTGACACGCTTCGCTCGCAAATGGATTTTGATCCCCTTGAACACAACTCCAAGTCGCTGACTCTCGCGGTCAAATCCTGTCTGCAAAAGCCTACGAGCGTACAGTCAGAAATCCAACTTATGCTTGACGCGAGGTTGTGAAGCGCTAAGGAATAGTAAGGGTTGGTTCGGGGTGTAGGCGAGAGGCCAGAGAAGACAAGTCATTTTGCGATCCTATCAGTATTGCTATCAACCGGTGGAGCGAACGGGCGGGTGAAGGATGCTCTCATGGGAGTGTAGGAGCGTCTCTGTGGCCGTTTCAACCTGGGCGAAAAGTAAGCCGCAGACGTGCGCCGCGAGGCAGCAGGCGGGCCCAGACACCGGGGCAAAGGCTCTCGGACAGCCAGCCCCAGACCGATCCAGAGACGTTTGCCGGCCGCAGTTCGCGCGAAGCTCCCAGGCGGAAGGGACCAAATGCAGGCGCTCTCGAGGGCCTTCTGGCGTGAGCTTGAAGAACTTTCTGTGAGTCGCCCTCGATCCCCAAACTTCGCCTGACCCTGCTCTGTTGGGGTCGCGGTTGGATGGCGCTCAACTGGGTGCCGAAAGGCCGCTAGCGAGCAATCCTTTAGATGGGTAGCAAGCATCAGAACTAAACAGAGGCCCCCCCCTTCATGAAGCCGCGGTCAACAGCTTCAAAGCCGGCGGACGAGACCGGGGAGTGTTTGTTGCTTCGGACGAGTCATGAACTCCGCCTTTTGGACGCCTCAAGACGCGTTTTCGGACGCCCCGGACGCTGGTGTATTGGACAAACTCACCCACATGTTTCTCCCTGAAAGTCCTCGACCGTCCTTTCAATGGTCTATGTTCGGACGGAACGACCATTCAATTGCTAGTGAAAGCTATTGTTCGCAGAATAGCATGCCTTGCAAGCTTGCCTGTTATCGTAAAAAATGCTGGGTTGTGCTTCAAAACAATCCCTTTGGCTGTAACGTTGAGGGTCTTGGGGGCGCTGTGGCTTCAAGACATCAACTTTAAGGGCAACTGGTGCATGTTGTGCTGGGTGGCACTAGCCAGAGAACAACAGTTGAAGCAACATGTGAACCCGATCATATGTCAAAAGTATCAAAACTGAATATACCCGCATTTGTAGATTGCTTGATGACGACGTTTCGTGTGTTGTTTCTGGACTAAAGCAAATTTGAGCACCTGGCGCTGTGGAAAACTGCGGAACCACTCCCATCGCGCTGCTACGGCCTGTTCCCAGACACTCCAACCCTAGGCTTCCTCGGACGTTTCTTAAATGTGCTCTGGGCAAAGGACGTTTCCGGGAACTCGGGGGACGTTTTTTGGGAAGGGCTCTTGGGTCTCTAATCTTGGGCCCGCCAGGTTCACCTGCTCATGACCTGCCTGGCCCACATGTTGCAGCGGAACTGGTTTCATCACTACTTCAAGCCAAGTTTTAAACGAAACGTGTCGAACCTGCATTTGTTGAACCAACATTTTGCATTCGCCTTATGAACCCCAATGTTCCTTCTCAGGCCAACGTTCGCAAATGTTGGCAAATAGCAGCAACATTGGCCTCGAATTCCAAAGAAGAAAAAACACGTCCTTTGTGATAAAGCACATTTATGGGGTCCGGAGCACATTTTAAGATGCCCTTTTACCCCTTTTGGAGCCGTTTTCGGCCGCGTGTGCGTACTGAGCACTACTTTTCACACACTTCCTTTCCTGACTGACTACCATGAATGAATGAGTAAGACATGAGATTACAAGCAGATGATGTTCGTTGCCACTGATGTTGGAAATCACGGTGCCGGGCGCGTGGAACAATTCCCGTGTCAATTTTGCTCTCCCGGAGGGGTGCCAGGAAATGTCCTTTCTTCGCCAGAAAATGTGCGTTCTACACCAAAATACGTGTGCTCTCCGGAAAAGAACGTCCTTATACGTCCTTTCTATATGGGTTGTCCACGGGTTGTCTACGGGTTGTCTACGGTTTGTCTACGCCCCCTTTTTTTCTGAAGTAGACATCGGTGGAAGCTCAAATTCTCCCGCCAGCAAATCACGCCAAAGTGTTTTCCCTTGTTATTCAAGCAGTTTGGGCCAAGGTCAAATTCCTACCAACATCCAAGGCATTGAGCAGGCTTTTCCATTGGGTGATAGCAAGGTCCGCGGTGCTACTTGACTTCGCACTTGAATCTTTCAAGCAAGCCCTGCACTCTGAACAACAACGGCCCGAGGAAAGTCCTTGTTAACTTCCTTAGGATGTTCAACACACCGCTAGCAGAGTTGAAGTCCAGGGTTGACAGAGCAGCCCGTTGCAACAAACGAAAACACCAACATCTGGACATGCCGCCCGAAAAACTGAAATGTCAAACACGCCAGCACCACCCCCAAAAAGGCAGGGTGATGGAGGGTCGAGGCATGAGCCACAACCAGCTATGAAGCTGCAGTTGAGACAGCTGCCCTGCACGGCCAGAGTTGGAGCGCGCCAACTTGCTGTGCCAACAACCCTGGCTGAGGACACTGCCAAAGTAGGAGCCAACGCTTTTTTCACGCTAGTTTCACGCTTTCGGGACTGTTCATACTAGAGCCCAGCAAACTATGCTCAATGACGAGCTATCGCAATATGCTCAGAGCATACATTCTGCAGTCCTCAGACAAACGAGATTGGCATCCTAGGCTATACGCTGCATCGAATTTCACGCTCTACAGACTACAACACAATTGACTTGCTATCTGTCTGGGTGAACTAAAATGTTTCACCAACATGACATAAGGTGGTGGCGGGGCTATTCCCAACACAAACAACTATTTCGGGTGAAGTCGTGTAAGGTCGTTATAATTCACCCAGATCTGCGTGCATGCTCAGTTATGTGTTCAAAGGTCGGTTCAGCTGGCGCATCAGCGCAAACTGCACCAATTGCTCTATAAACTTGATGATGTAAAACACGCATATGTTTAAGCACTTGACTCGCATCGCTGCATTCTATTGGCAGGCATGGCTTTAAATAAATATGTGTTACCCAAATGGCTGTTGCCGGCCAAAAACAGTCGGTCCATTTAAGAACGGTCTATTACTCTCAGGGAGCTTTCTTCTATCTTGCTGTTCCGAAGTTTCCTGACTCTTCTCGAAACTTCTCCCCAAGTTTTGTAGGTTGCCATAATCACCATGCGTCAGTCCTGGATAGGTCCCCCAACGCCTTCTCCAGCTCACCCAACGGTATACGGCTGCAGCTTTCAATCTTCCATGCGCCGTGTGTTGCCTGGTTTGGACGTCCGCTTTCGTTCCAGGGCTGCGGGGTTTTGCCCCGCTTTCCCGAAGCTCCGAGATTCTCCGGTCAATTGTAGATTGCCCATCTGGGCCCAACCAAACCTGGCCCTCGCCCGAGCTCTAACCTGTGAACGGAGGAAAAACGATGGCGAGAAGGGTTTCTAGCTGTCAAGAGACGGCAAGGTGACGTCCCGTGGGGCGCTGTCCACCGAACCCTCCAGCTGTAAATACCAACCACGTAGAAAGGTGTATACGGTCAAACCGTTATAGCCGAACCCGTGTAACTGTTGTAAGAGAGAAGGAATAATAGTTACAACAGTGGTCCTGACAAATGCAGCGCAAGCGAAGTGTTTTCCGCTCTCAATTGCCGATCACGTATGAACGCAGCTTCACATAAGATCTTGAACCTCACTTGTGACTTGAGCCAAATGGCAATCAATGGAACCTTGTAAGCAATACAAACACGGACCTCAGAACTGCTTCCCAATTTAGGCACGGGGCCAGGAGGGTTTTAACATCCCCCATTTGGGTCGCATTGTTCATCATGCGGTCCAAACACCACAAAACGTTCCAATGGCCACGGCTTCAGCTACGAAACTGTGTCGAACACTCTTTCATTCACTATTGCTACACCGTCCATTCATTGTGAAACTTGCCAGGTCCAATCAAGGCAGAAACATGCATCCACAAATCGTAGCACATTCCTATACTCAGATGCAAGAGACATTTTGCCTCTAGCCAATACGCAACCACTTGAAATCCCGGCTGCCGCATTTGCGCATCGCGCAGCCGTCATCCACAGAAATGGGTTGGCCATAGAAATCCATAGCAGCGCACGGTCATGAGCCATCTGAATATCATCGGCAAAGAAGATTTGGTGAGCAATACATGCAACACATAGCCATTCCAGGTACCATGAATAATATATACATAATGAAAAGGAAATCATCCATGAGGTAATAGTTCCATCCATGAATATCCGGAATGTCATAGCCGTCGGAATATGTAAATGTATACACATCCATTCATCTTGGACGCATGAAATCATATCATGATGTAGAGTCGTTCCATCGCAATGACATTGATGAGACGCAAGCAATAGATGGGGACTAGCCCACATCATGCCGCAATCAACATCGGAGTGAATATATGTATCGCTGTTGGTGGGCGCACCACACCACATAAGCAATAATAATCCACATCTGCATTACGCATACCTGTCTCCCAATGGACAGTCTGTGGGTACGTCGACGGAACTCTTCGTCCAAATTCTTTTGGGCTTCTCGCGCCCGGACACACTTCTTGTGATGATCTTCTGGTATCCAATGCCCCATTCGTAGGCACCAATCCAGCAGAGGTGTGTCGCATTTGTTCGGGTCAGTGGCTGCAATAATGGCGCTCACATTGACCGAATAACCATGTCTGCCAAGGTTCAGGCCTTCCCTTACGAACGATATATATTTACAGTTGAAAGCCAGGGAGAAGCATCTGTAAATGATATCACCCACCGGGTGCACGCGATCCTTGACCAGGAGCTTCATTTCGTCTTTGGTGATGTCGAGGATTCTCGTTGCAATCCACAGCTTGTAAAATATGTATAGCCCCTCGCACTTGCATACCATCAGACGAATGTATTCATTACGCTCCTCAGCCGACCGGAAGGTCCTTTCTCGAACGTTCTGAGATTGAGAAATCTTCAGTACCGTCGATGGCAAAAGGATCCCTTCCCGATCAATCTCCGTAATGTTGGGGTACTTCTTGAAGTCGTTGTGGTATGGGCAGCCTTGCTTCCCTTCGAGCGCGGCATCGATCGTTTTCTTTTCACCACCTTCGAACATCCCCCACATCTTTGACATCTGCAACGCGATGAATCCCGCCATGTATTGAGCTTCGCGCGGCTCATCAAGGCAAATCGCCATCCGCTGGGAATTAATGATATCCCGCGATGCCAAGTCATTGTCGCGGTATTGCCAACCGCCATCTTCTTCCTCAGACATGTAGCCGGACGTGTATCCTTGCGTGTCCATGTCGTCGTCCTCAGGAACGTTCTCCGCCTCATCATCCTCTTCCTGTGCTGCCGCACCATGGTTGGCTTCGTCTTGTGCGCGCCTGGCATCACCCGAAACATTGGGCCTTTGGTTGTCCCCATCGTCGTCGGAACTGATGTGGATGCAAAATCTCCCGGTAGAGATCAATTGCGCCCCACACTCCAGGCACACACAGAAGCATGTGGGAATCGCGGTCGCACATGACGGACATATCCGGCATCTTAGTCCTTCCCATGTCTCGTCATTCAGGATGACGACTTTGCTGATCTCGTCCCTGATCTCGTTGGTCTGCGCATCAAACTCCTCCAGCTTGTTTTCCCGAAACAGTTTGCATGCACGATCAACCATGTCTTTGATGTAGTGCAGATTGTCGGCACCTGCCTCGGTCTCAGGCATCCTCTCGTTGATCTTCGCGACGTTCTGTAGGAACATCGCAGCCGATTCCTGGGATGAATCAACGAAACCCGGACAGATCTCGTTTTCCACACATTTCGAGTACGCTCGCTTGACGTCCTCGTACTCCAGGCGCTTCCCTCCGTTGCTTTTGCCAATCCAAATGGACTTGACCTCATAGAACGGGATCACGTCAAAGACCATGAATGTCCCATTTGCCGCGACTCCAGCTCCATACCGCGCGAGGGTTGCACTGGGAATGTAGATGATCGCAATCGGATCCCCCGACCTTACGTTTCGTAGCGTCACCTTCGTTGCTACGTTCATCTCATCCCATGGAGCGAATGCTCCGAAGTGCAATGCTAGCCTGTTTCCGCCATCGATCCCGCCGGGGACTAGCCCACAGCGTACGATGCTCGGCAGGTTCTCCACATACGTTACATGGAATGCTCCTCCGAGAGAATCACCCATTCTTGCAGAATACCTATTTGCCAGTGCGGATGAGCTCATGAATCCAAAATCACTGTGACCAGTTGTGACTCGGATGCACCAAGGCCTGTACCATCCATCGCATCTGTTGAACATCCTGTCGATGTCATCCCGATCCAGGCCAGCATAGTTCATCTCCTCCCTGGCCGCCTTCATGTCATTCGGGTTCATGACGCTTGGAAACCTTGCTGCCAGGACCTGAAATCTCGATTTCTTGTGTCCGGACTCCTGCCACTTGATCACTTCCATGATGCCCATGTATCGTTTTGCTCTCGAAGTTGAAGGTGGGAATATGTCGTTTTCGGTCGTCAATGACTGCGTCGATGTCGACCCATCCACCTTCATCGCATCTGAAAACACTTCCTCGGCAATTGCCGATTTTGTGTCGAAGGACTCTGCATAGGTTGTGAGATAGCTGGTTTGCTTGATCTTTCGTAGCAAATACCGAGCGATCGTCGCCAATCTTGCATAGTGGAGCACCGTCAAAGGGAGCAACGCAGAAATTGACGCTCTTGCCAAGCTGCATCACATCCACCTGTTCAAGGCCGGCACCCTTGGGAAAGTACTTGGGGTCAACAATAGATGCGTACGCCCATGGCATATGCACATCGCTCACGTCGCCGAACTTCGGGATGTAACATGGGATGGTGTCACACCCTCGCTCTAGCGTCGTCTTGAACGTTCTGTTGTCCCCGCACGGATTGTAGGTGAGGTCCACGCCACCGCATTGTAGCTCTCCTCCCTCAGCCGTGTCAGCCATCTCCACCAGATTGATGGTATAGCTATACATTTCTATTGTCTCTTTCCCTTCTTGTCCTCCTTTCTTGCGTTCCTTGGACGCCGATGAGGACGGTTCTTCCGTATCCCCCATTTCTTCATCCGAGGAAACATGATCGCTGCTGAGAAGCTCACGGATCTTCTTCATCGCCTTCTCGTTCCCAGCAGCCTCCTCATAGTTCTTGCAGTCGCCGTCGTGGGCCAGGTTCGCGCATCTCATGCAAATTCCCATCTCTCCCATGCACTTTTCCATTGAGACTAGGAACTCGAGTGCAGCTCTCCGCCCATCAATCACTCGCTGCTTCTTCTCTTCTTTCTCAACGTTGGGCTGAGAGCTTCGGCTCGGGTCTGGCACTTGACCAAGACCGTCGCCTTCACTCTCTGTTGCCTTCCTCTTGGATCCTTGGGTGGCATGCTCGGCCGTCAGGGATCGCGGATGTCTGGGCTTGACCGTGTTCATGATGTCCAACACTTCTTTCGTGGGCGCCCCGAGCTGGGCGGACGGTTTGTTCCGCTTTCGGTTCTGGCCCGTCGTGTGGCTCACGTTCCCGGCGAGGTGTCGTACGATTGATTGCTCGAACTCCCTCTTGATCTTCCATGCATCTTTCCATAATGGAAGCTCGTGCTGAAAGTACGACGTCACCTCAAAGAAACCCAATATCATCTCGACGACGTCCCCCAAGGACTCCTCATTCGTAGTTTGTCCCAGGAGATCATACATCGTCCCCTGATCAAGCACGCTCTTGATCCAGGATGAATAGGCCACGTTGCCAAGATCTCTGTCTATCACAAAGATGGAGGTCCTCTCCTCAACTCTCTCGGAATTCTTGCACGTGATCACATCCCGGGATGCACACAATTGCTTCCCGTGTCCGTTATTGTAGAACTGTGCTGCCTGATCCATCGTCATGCTCACGAAACCCACGTGGGATAGCTCTTTCTTCAGCTTGGAATATGCGAGCTCCCGTATAATCGGGGTCATGGCCTGAACATTGTTGACGTTCACCATGAGATGTTGAAGATCCGGGATTGCAACCACGCATTCTGCGAAAAGTCGCGTATACAGCTTCCTCCCTTCGGTTGATCTCACAACACCGTTCGTGTCCGCATTCCAGTTCGCGCAACAGTTTACGCAAGAAGTGGGATTGTATTTTGAGTTTGACCCGAGCACCTTCGACTTGTTCACCTGCATTTCTTTCACACAAAGTTCGCAGATTAACTCACTGAGCTCGGTGACCGCATACCATCGAAGACGTTGATCGTTGACATCGGTGTTCCCAAACGCATCTTGTCCGCCGTGTCCTTCATCCTGCCGTTCTTGCCTCCGTTTCGATTGAGCAGTGAAGGTCGGCTTGTACTCGAATTTCACCTTCGACTCCTCCATGTTCTTCGGGATATTGAAGCGAAGGTCGGGCTCGCTTATGCATGTCTCCTCCAGCTCACACACGAACGCGTTGCTTGGCGCGATCACGTCGATGGATTTCTCCACCAACAATCGCTTCAAGAGGAAATGTTGCAGATTCGAGCTTCCAGGGATCTTGTAGTTCTTACCTGTGAGCGCGTGGGCAACGCGCCACAGGCGATCGTTCTCGGTCACCAACGCGCCTGCCGCCTTGCAGATCTCGCTCACCTTGTTGGCGATCGTCCCCAAGTCCCCTCTTCCTCCATGGAAAGCTACGTCGCGATTCACGCACACCACAACCAAGCCCCTGCACGTGTTGACGAGGTCGGATATCGTCTTTTGCAAGGAGTCAATGATGGGGTTGGCGGTCACCTGCCACCCACACCCCCTCATGCACACCCAGTCATAGAGCGACATCCAAATGTGCACCGACACAGGTGAGTCATCCATGTCTCGCCTCCGTCGTTCGACAATAAGCTTCTCCAGTTTCTGCAATCGGGAGATGATGCTCATCGTATCTGCGGACGATCTCTCCTCGATGTTTGTCCATCCCTGTTCGTTGACCATCATCTGGAAGGTCTTCGTGCTCCCTTTTGCATTGACAGCCCTCAGGGGCCAATCCAGGACCAAGAAGCTCTTCTTCTGAATCATCATGTCGCGAATCGTTGCCCACCAATGGGGCCCCTTTTCTGCTCCTTGATGATCCGGGTCAACCGTCCAGGTGCGTTGTCTGGGTTCTTCTCTGCCTGTATCAACGCATTGATGGCTTTGGCGCCCGGAAGGCGTCCAGTAATCAAGCATCCTGTTTGGGCACACATGAAAGCATACAGCTGAAGCCATGCCGCATTCCCTTTTCTAACATAGGAAAGAATGATCTTCTCTGCGCTGGTCTTCTCCTCGAAATGTACCAGCGAAGAAGTCAGGCATCTCAGCATACACTCCCAATATGTCGCGTTCTTCCCATCTGCGAGACACGGCCCAAATACAGTTTGTATGATTGGGTACCCTGTGTTGGCGTCTATGTTGAACTTCACACTGACAGTTGCGCCACTCAGAGTAATACCCCCTTCGAATGAGGTGTATGTGTCGAGCCCAGCAGTTGGGTTGATGATTGTCCATCTGTCATCATCACCACCGGAGTTCATGCGGAATATGGAGTCGATGATCTCGTTGTCGATCTTGACGGCATCGCTTGCATACGACCCCCCACTTGAAGCTCCCTGCTGGGGGACTGGCCCACCAGAGGTTTGTTTCCTTTGCCCGGAGCTCGACGCTGACTTCTGCTGTCGCTCCGTCTTCTGCGGCGGTTCCGTCTTCGATGAACCCATTACCCACCACGTCGGCTCCTCTCCAATCGCGAAGTCCTCGGGGTACCTCTCCAGTTCCCTGTCGGCTTCGTTAACGGTGCAGTAGGTGTTCTGGTCGAACTCAACCACGTTGTCCTTCTCCGCCTTCTTTTCAATCTCCTTCAGCCAGCTTACCCACTTGCGCCGATCTTGGTTGTCAGCGGCCCTGTCTGCCGCGTGTGGCGCCAAGCTGATGGAGTTGATGTTCATCGCAGGCAGCGTTGATTTGTAGATCATGTCGATGCACCACAGGAAGTTCCTGGCGACCTCGATCTCCCGATAGAGGTCCTTCAGCTCGGACTTGTCCTGACGGAAGTAAACTGTGTACGACTGATCCGTAGCATGCCTTTCCCCGACCAATGGCTGCAACCTCCTCATGATGAAGGAAACGCACATGAGTGAGTTGATTGCTCCGATGCATGCGTCAGAGATGTCGCTGGGTGTTGACCCACAGATCATCCAGCGCAAAAGGTTGTGCTGATGAGCTCTTTCATCTCTTCTCATTGCATACGCCAGGTTCTTCATCGACGCGCGCAGCTCATTCTGGTAGGTCAGCCCAAGGTCCCAATTCTTCTGGTAGTCGGCTCTTGTGCCATGACCGTAGAAGTCAACCTTGGGAGCCTTGATCACGCTCAACGTGAATACCTTCCCCCAGTTTCGATCTCTGCAATTCTTCGATCATGCCTTTCGAACTCTGCAGTTGTCAGAAACTCCTCGGAGCTCCTCCACCTCCTTGACGACGAGGTCCTGGTTGGTTCATCACTGATGAACTCTTTGTATACTTCCCCGACCGGAGTGTCTTGGTGGAATGCAGCTGTGAAAGACCGTTCTTCATTGTTCTCGGCCACACCTGATGCGAGATCCCAGATATCTGCGATGGATCTCAACATCTCTGCCCCCTCGATGCAATACTTGGTGACATTGGGCAGTTCAGGATTCTTTGCTAGTAGCGATGCCTCACCGCAAAGCTGGTTCAGCGCCGCCACAATCTTCTTCCCTTTGCTGCAGAATTCCCTCCAACCAAGCATGCATTCGTCAGCAGAAAGTTGTCCGAAAATCGTACTGATAAACTCCAATGCAACCCTCATGGATTGCCCTTCTCCTTTCATCATTCCGCGGCACTTGGCAGAGTAGCACGCTGAGTAGGCGTAGATGACGGGGACGCCGATGTCCTCGATCCACTTTATGCATGTACGAGGTTCCCCAAGAATATTGCCGCTTGCCTGGGTTTCCCAACAGGCACGCAGAAGAATTCATTTGTATTGACGACGGTCGCATTGGCAGTCATCTTGATGATATTCTCCAGAACCGGGGAAACCCAAAATAAGCAGCTGCAAATAAAGCCACAGAATAGTCCAAATATATGCCCAGCTTCTAATTGAGGTGCGGGACTGGCCCAACTCCTCGTCGAAACTTGAGGTTCGGGACTAGCCCAGTTCCCCGTTGGAACCTGAGGTTCGGGACTAGCCCAGCTCCTCTTTGGTACAGTCGGGGCGGTGCGAATCTCACACGCAGCAGCTTGATGCTTCCGCGAATTCCCTCGCGTAATGCAAGCAAGAGCGAGTTTCAATGGTGCCGGCTGAAGGCACTTTGCTCGAGCACGAAAACGACGGAGGATCACACACACAATTAACGACGTGTACAGCTGGGTTTCCTTGGTTTCCCGACCAGCACAAGGTCCATGTTCATGGTTTCCATTACACTTCTTAGACAACGAGCTGCCAAGGTCAAAGTTCCACGAAACAACTCTCCATGGTTTCTTGATTGGCATGGGTTTCTTCGCATACCTTTGCTTCAAGCCATAGCGACACCCATCAAACTCATGACTAATGCCATCATCATCATGAACAACCTCATGCAGTCTCTCATCCTTCCAATAATCGCAACTTCCAGGCAACTCAAACAAAATCGCAGCGCGTTTCGTCATGGCATGCCGTTTGATTTCAACGAACCGTTCAAACAATTTCCAAAATTCCTTCTGTTTGGCCTCGATTTTCTCTGCGGTGTCAACTCCGCGAGTCTTGTTGAGGCGTGCCCATGATGATCCCCCCGTGCAAGGCCCGGCGAAGAACAACAAATCGGAAGGTTTGGTAAGCACATGTCTGGCGATTCTCCCCCCGTACTCGCTCAGTAAGTCATCGACCAAAGTGATGGTCACGACCTGCGGCCCGTTATGTCGGGCAAGGGCAGTGAACCAGTTACGCGGTTCGGAACATGCCATCAGCACAATAGGCCGAGCCAAGTCAACACTGTACAATGTGACGACTGTGCGAGTTCTCATACCAGGAAGCGAGACATGCACCGGAGCGCGAAGCACACCACCGTCATGTTTAACCATCGCGAGCTCAATACCCGGCGCTAACTGTGGTTTGTGCTTCACCGCAATGCGATATGGAACAAAACAACGACCAGGAACAAGTTGCTCATGACTGGTATGCAGACAACGCATAAGCAGCTTCAACCGGAGCAAAGTTTCCAAAGCAAGGTCATTGACACATTTTAATTCAATGCGCTCGTTCGACAGCTCTTCAACGAATGCGGCCAGCACGGACTGCATGTCAACATCCCCGGACCCGACATGAATTGGTCGTGGTCGTGGAGATTGCTCCCGCGCCGGTACAGCAACCGGTACGGGATGAAACTGCCAAACTGCGCGTTCAACCCACCCATCAATCCGCTCACACTGTAACCCAGGGTCAACCCTGTCCCCAACCTTGAGCCATGACCCGTTCCTCAGAAACCAAGTGGAACGAAGCCACTTGCTTCCGAATGGTGTCACAACCGCGAGTGGAGGTTTCACACGCATCAATCTGGGTCCTTTAGCAACGACAACCGGATCATGTCCTTCATGCTCATGCAATCCTTCTTTGGATGTCAATCCGGACCACCACAGGTCCGGGGGCATGATCGGAATGTGTGTGTACGGAAATGTGGGAACTCCGTCAACCGTTCCCGAAGCAGTCTGCATGGTCCCTTTTATGGGATCACACGTAGGTGTGAGCGCCTTGAGGGTATCCGGGTCAGACAGCAAGCTCGGGTCGAGTAGACCAATCTGCAAACATGCATGTTTCCATTTGCGTCCATCATTGAACGCCTTGGTGTAGATGTCAGCCGCCATTCTGTCGGTGACCTCATACGCCAAATACATGTAATCACGTGTGAACATCTCATGCATCCACGAAATGCAAACACCATGGCTTCTCTCAAGGTGGCGCATCGTGGGGTTTCTCCCCGATCGCACGACACCGATCATAGCCTTATTATCGTCATAGAACACAAAGTTCGGTGACTTCTTGAGAATCCGCTGCAACAACTTCAGAGCAGGCATACCCATGGCTCTCATGGCAACATCGGCCGCAACTATTTCGGCCTCAGGAGTTGAGTGACTCACACAACCCTGTCTTTTTGAGCTGCCAGACAACGGAAACCGAGTATTAGGCCCTTGTATATTCAAGTGTCCACCAGAGGTGGAACGTAGCGAGTCGACACATCCTGCAAAGTCAGCGTCCGCATACAAGGCCAAGTGCACATCATCCATGGAGTCTCCGACCCAACCGACCATGCGCCAATGTTTCGTATGATGCACATAGCACATCAAATGATGCAAACCCCGATCATCGGAGTCAGTCCACCTGTGCACATTCCGTGCCAGGCGATTCACTTGCCGCAACAAATCGAAGCGGGCAATCCGCGCACCGTACAGCAACTTCATTAGTACGCTAGCGGCATGCGGAGCAAGGTGTCCACGCACGGGCTCCTTCATGGCCAACTCAGGAGTCCCTCCCCGCTGGTCCGGCGCTGTGGCAGAACCGTCGGTGGGCACAAGATTGTTACACCAATTGCACACGACTGACGGCCCCTCTTTGGCAGGCTTCCGTGAGACGTGATTCTTTGTTTCTTCATGCAACTCAGGAGTGACAACCTTATTCAACTTTACATCGCCCGCCACCTCAAGATAGCGGTCGACACAGGAACGTAGGAACTGTTCCATGTCATAGGTCACCGTTGTTACGCGGTGTCCGTTCCCGAGAGTGACGTTTCCCTTGCTTTGGTTACACCAAGGTACATGTCAAGTCCAGTCTCGGGCTCAATCTTCAAACGTGTACGTAACATGCTCCATCCTTGGGCAAGGTTCTTTTGCGGCCCTGCCATTTTGAAGTCATCAACATACACAACCAGAACAAGCTGGAGCTTTTCATGAATGTACACTGACGGCCATTCCTCACCGATGGGCTCAAAACCAACGGCGCGCACCGATTCGTCACAGTGCTGCTCCCAGAATGTTCCCGCATCTGGGTGTCCGTACAGCGCCTTCCTCAATGGGACGACTGGTCTCCTGTACTTACCCCAATTGCATTCACTCGGCACAGCCTCTGGTGGCAATTCAATCCAACATGGCGTGCCTCTCAGTGTGGCCTGGATGTACGCTTGAACAGCGTCGGCCATCTGCACATCCCAACCATCATGACAACCCAAAAAATCCGCCCAACGCGAGGCCTCAAACGAAGCAGGAGAGTTCCCCAAATCTTGAAACATCGCAGCTTCAAAGCTTTGATTCTTCACTTGGTTCCCCAGCAACACGCCTCTACCCTTGAACTTCCTCTTAGGATCACCAACAGGCAACTGTGAGTGCTTTTCAACACAAATACCATGTGCGCGAGCCATGTGTATCTCTTCCCCTTTCGCTTTTGCCTCCCTGGCCACAGCGTCATATTCTCGCACTGCGCCAAGGTCGAAGACGCCCTGGTCGATTAATCCCGACCATTCTTTCTTCATTGATGCCAACGCATCAGGGTTGGTCAGCATTTCTTTCCGGCCAACCGGTCTGGACACTAAAGCGTCGAAGAATCGTACAACTTTTACGGCTTTCTCTCTGTGCTGTATTCGCTCAGAAGTCACGCACGGCATCGATGGGTATTTCTTGGCTTCACCGTTTTCTCCTATTGCGGGCAACGCGAGTGGCACTTTTCCAGAAACTACCTCAGCAGACTCCTCCCATTCGTACCAGGTAAAATCCGTCAATGCATCGACCGTAGGATCTGTCCCCGATATCGTCTCAGCTTCGTCTCTCTGACGCTCTATGACTGATGCAACTGCCTTCGTCCAATTTGGAGTCGATCTCGACCGCTCCTCAGATTTGAACTTCCAGGCGTAAATTACTACCAGACACGCAAATTCTTTCTCAAGCTGAACGTTTCGTCTCAAGACGTCTTGGGATTGCTTGGAATCCATGAGGACAACCACTCCGTCAACAGGATTTACAACTATCCTGACCCAATCAAGCTCAGCCAAGTGTTTCCCATCCAGTGGGTTCTTGATCTTTGATATGTTCTTCCGCAATCCCCAATTGTACTGCCATTCAACTCCACCCCAGCGGTTGCGAAGCATTGCTCGAATTCTCTTACCACCGGGCATCTGCAATGTCTGTGCCTCAGCCGGCGCAGAAATCTCAGATTGCTTACTTTTGGGGCCGTCTTTCTTCTTCTTCTTGCCACCACCCTTGACCTCGGCCTTTTCTTCCTCGGTGTAGTATTTCCTCATCATTGCCCATTCATCGGGAGTGTACTCTGGAGGTCTCGTCGTCTTCATTAACCTGAAGCCATCTTTCCCGACAGGATATGGTCTTCCGGCCTTATCGATCTTAACCTCCTTGCCATCATCGTTGATGTACGTTATGCCGTCCCCAGGTAGTCCAGCTGCCACATGTGGAAGGTCGGGCTTCTTAAGTTCGTCGTCGCCCTTGGCGTGTCCATCCCCTTTCCCTTTTGATGATCTCGGTCTAGCATCCTCTTCTTCTACATGGTTCCCCCCGACCTCCGACAAGTACTTCCGGACCATCGTCAAGCAGCAGACCAGCGATCTGATCGACCTCATCGTCGAGCAGTCGCTTCTCGTCACTCTGCAATAACTCGGGCTCGTAGTCCTCATCTTCGACCAGGCGGTCACGTGCATCCAGACCGATTGCATCGACAGACATCTCAATCCCCTCCAGAGTCTCGTTGGCAGCCTTGTACTTCTGTTGTATTGGGAATGTCAGAGGTGACTTGAGAATCATCCTCTCCGTCTGATGCGGCATTCTCAATCGAGGTGGAACCTTTGCTTTCTTGATGTTCAACTCTGCACCCGCAAACGCAGTGAGGGCCCAAGCCCGATACTTGTTCGCCCAATGCATTCCGGTGCTCAACACGTATCCAGCAAATATACCAGTTTCCCCTCTTGGTTCGAATTTCTCCCTCTTCTCCCCTCGTGCTTCACTCGGCTTGAAGTCTACTAGCGCACCAAAAGGTATCTTCTCGCCTTTGAACTCCTCGCCATGCAGCCTCATCCAAGCGCTCGATCCATTTACTTCTTCAATGTTCATAAGATGGCACAGCGTGGTGATGGCCTGCACCCAGTAGCACGTGGGTAGACCGGCATGTACAAGACAAGCCGAAGTCTGGTCAATGATGAATTGGTTTGTTCTCTCAGCAAGGGAATTATTCTGCGGTCGTCCAGGCAGCGACAGGTCGTGGTTCAGTTTCAGCTCCACGCATGCATTGATCAGTTCCGGGCCATCATCCGAGTATACCTGCTTGATCTTCCTCCTCCCGCAGAAGTGCTTGATGGCCCTGACGACGGAGTCAGTGTCTCTTCTCGCAGTTGGATAAGCCATGATAATTCCGGTATATATGTCCCGAATAATGAGCGCATACCTGCCTTCCACTTCATGATCTCCTGATGCCGTCACAAAGTCGAACGTCACCAGGTCCCCGAACGTCTTTACCTCCCTCTTGAAGGCCCCCGTTCGTGATCTGAAATGTCTCATCTTTGCCTTGATGCATGACTCGCAGAAAGGGTTTCGATACCTGTGTGTAAGCAAATGAGCAATGGAGTTGGCGTCACTCTTGAGGACTCCCACTTTCCTCTTTATTGATGACCCTTCGTACACATCAACTTCAATTCCGGCATCTGGATCATCCTCATCAACCTCTTCCTCGTTAGCTTCGGCATCACCATGTCGACATGGGACTGGCCCAACGTCTACAGGTATTTCCTCAGCTACGGGAGGCGGACGTACCGGACCGGCTCCTCCGGGTGGTCCGAAGTCAAACGCACCATCATGGCGCTCGCCCTCGACCTCTGCGGATTCACCGACAGCGGCGGGTGTGACCTCGGTGTCATCGTCGCCATCCTGATCTGCCTCATCGTTCGTTACCATTGCCAATACTTCCGAAAAATGCTCCTTGAGGTCGTCTACCGTAGGGCGATGCCTGTTACTCCGAAGTTTACCATCACTCACGAGGTATGGGATGTCGTCCTTGACTTGTAAGTGCACGAATCCCTGCTTTGGTGTAACCATGAAAGGTAGTTTACCAGGCATCCAGTGAAATGCATAACCCATCTTCATGCATCTCCTCCCTATTGACAACACCGTGGGCGTCTCGTCCAACACGTGCGGCTCGACAGTCTCGTCCAACTCGTCCACGACTATCTTGGCCACGTCGGATGTGGAAGTGGAACCATTTGCGGTCTGGAACACAATCTCATCATCATCTTTCACAATATCGACACCCAGGCTCTTTGCCTTGGCTCGTCCAATGAGATCATGACCACATCCGGTGTCCATCAACCATTTCACCCGTTTGCTGATGCACGTTGACATTGCGAACACATTCTTCGGCAAACCATGCTGTTTCTTCCAGTCGACGGCCGATTCCTTGATCTCGTCCTTGCTCCGATCATATTCGAACATTATGGTGCTCTCCTTGGTTACTGGGAAGTAGTGTTTCCTGTATATGTCGTCTACCACCTCTCTCAGTATTTTCGCTCTTATCAATGATCGTTGGACTTGATAGGCTGATAATTCTCGATGATCACTGCTCTTAAACTTCTTCTCGTCGACGTGCACGTACTGATAAGGCTCATTCTCATTGTCCTCATAGCCGTACCACTCCCCTTTTCGTTCCCATTGCCTTCTCTCGTCTTCGAGATAGGTGATCTCCCCATTCTCGTCGACATCGAGTACTTCCTTGAACCATACCATTTTCTCGGGGATCTCGGACTCGCCAGACCATCTTGATGATTCGCTCATTGCGTCGTCATCATGCTCGTGGTAGACAGTCTCGGCTTCATCCGGTTCGACCTGGTCAACGTCCTTCTTGAAGCTGACCTTTCCCGCAGGAGCCGATTGCTTCAAGACTATCGCAGGCATCGCGATGGCCCTTCTTGCAATAGCTGGCGCTGCGGCTTTGGCGGCAGCCTTCGACTTGGCTTGCGCCTTGTCGCTTGACGTTGCCGGAGCTGAATTGTTCTTGATGAGCTCGTGCCTATACTTGCAAGCACTCCCCTTGTCGCACTTTCCCTTCTGAAACGCGAAGCATGCTCCATCATCCCTCTTTGGTGATGATGATCTGGACTTGGACTTACCTTTTCCTTTCCCTTTGGGCATGTTCTCCAGCTTGTGCTCCGTCTTCTTGCTGTGGGAAAATGTGCATTCATTCCCTTTTACGCATCCCTTCGCTGACTTGAAGTGATACCAACATGGGTTATCTTTACTTCCGCCCGGACTCTTGCCTCTGTCGCTGGCACCGTCGGACTTGCCGTTCTTGCCAGCGTGACCCTTTGCTTTGGCCTTTGGGAGTACAGGAGCAGCATCAGGTCCACTGGGTTTCCCCTTCCTGCCTTTGCCACCCTGGTTCTCCTGTTTGCCAGTAGCCGGGGCTGCATCTCTGCCGCCCGACTTCATCATTGACTTGACCGATTTCTCCTTCATGTCAAGCATCAGGTCCTCCCGATCCGCCTTAATTTGATGGTCGATCAATGCCAACAAGAATTCGTACGTCTTTTGAGGATGCTTGTCCGGCAACCTATGATAGGCGTTGAGGCCGAACTCCATCTTCTTGCTCCCTTTGATCTTCCTGTAGAGAATATCTCTGAGAGCCAACTTGCTGGGTCTATCTTCGCTCCTCATCTTTAGCAACAAATCATACCACTTGTTCCTGAATATAACCAAATTCTTGTCTCCAGGAAAGTCAAGGTTGAATAGGTGCTCGATGTGGTAGACAAGATCCGTTCGATCAGACGTCCTGAATGATTGCATAACCAATGCCACCAACTCTCGTCCCTTCACGATCACCCCTTGTTGATGTCGTAGTTCCGAATGTCGCGTAGCGTCGAGGTACACGTCTTTGGCTTCGTCAGGTGCTTGTTTCAACATGTTCTGCATGCCCATGGCCATTTTGATATCTATCGTAGCGAATCTGTCGCCGCCGGAGTCGCTCAGCAGATTTAGGTCTGGGTTTAACCCAAGAGCCTGTTCCAACCATTTCGTCCATGTGTCAGTATCTGGATCTGCGCATGCGCTCAGAACATTCATCAGCAATTGCATCTTCCAGTTATCGAGTTGATGGATCTTTGGCCAAGCAGGAATAGACACCCTCTCGGCTTCTTTCCTCAAAATCCTTGGTCTTTCGCTCTTGATTTCTCGATCATCCCTCGATCTTCTGCGCCTCCTCCGTGTCCGATTGTCATCTTCTTCCTCTTCTTCTTCTTCCTCGTCCTCTTCATCCTCTTCGTCGTCGTCATCCTCGTCCTCATCATCGGGTGGATCATCCGGAGGTCCTCCTCCGCCACCTGTGAGGCTCAACTGACGTCGACCTGCCCCTTGTCTATTTCCATTGGGCGAGAATCCACCGTAATCCAATGGGGGTGTAGTACCGTTGTTTCCCCCTCCATCACCACTACCACCAGCTGTAGTAGCGGATTGTGGGACACGCCCAACAACCCCTTGCATCTGGGATAGGTGTACATCGATCATTGGATCACCAAAAGACGGAAAGAGAATCGAACCTGGCATTAGTGACGAATTAGGGATCAGATTCGATGTCGATGACGGGAATAACCCAGTCACCCTCTTGTCTACCCTAGTCGAATTAGCTTGGGGTCCTCCCTCAGCGCGTTTCACTACTGCTCGTTCACGATGTCCATCTTTACTGCTAGAGGCTTCCTGTGTTTCCAGCTTCTTGAGTGCTCGTAGTTCCTCATTGTCAGCATCGAGTTGACGAACAAAACTCTCTTCTTGCTTGAGCGTCGCCTCCCGATCCTTCAGTTGTCCCTGAAGTTCACGCATCTCCTCGAGGTACTCATCACACACTCCTTTAGCTGTCAATCTCCAGTACTCGGCCTCTTTCGATTTCTCGTCCATCGTGCACCGCTCTTCTTGTTTTGCTTCTCTGACCTGGGCTAACTCCAAGATCGCATCTTGACGATGACTACCCTCGATAGCAATCATCTGGTCCTTCTTCAATACGTCGGATTCGTACTGCTTGACGATCTCTTCTTTCTCGCGAGGTAAGCACTCTGCTCTCTTCGATTCTTGCTCCGCGAATGTTGTAACGTCGTTCAGTCTCACCATCAGCTGCTCCCTGGAGTCCTCCATAGAGTACGTCTCGGGGCGTTTGACGAGTGCATGCTCCAACTGTGATTTTAGACTTTGGACCATCTCCTCCTCGTTGAACTTCTCGATAGATGTAGACGATTCAATACCTCTGATCTGTTGCTGATAAACTGATATTTGTTGTGAAGCCTCACGGTGTATCTGATTTGCACGTATAGCTGATTCCTGCGCGGCCGACTTCTCGCTTGCCATGTAGGATTTCATCACTGCAATCTCCCGCTTCTGCTCCATAATAGTTCCTTCAGCTTGTCTCATCTGTTGTATTATAACATTCGACTCCATGTCTTTCTTTTCCCCGTACTGATATGCATTCATTTCCACCTTGCGCATCTGTTGGGCTTCCTCCTCAAACTTGCGCCATGCCTCAGCCATGTGGTGTTGGTGGTGACTCACAAGATGTCCCGACTGCTTGCTGGCAATCTCGCATCGTCTCTCCAGCTCCTGGATCCGGATGGTGCTCCCATAGTCTTCTTGATGAAGATTCGCCATTGCTGCCGACATTTCATCAAGTGTCTTTTGGTATTCCCCGATCTCCATCTCCATCTTGTTCTTTTCTTTAATCGCGGCGCGAAACTCTGCACTGGTGGGTGATTTAGACCTCCCACCTTTTGATGTTGACCTCACGCCCTTCTGCGACGTCCGTGGTGTCGCAGGCGAAGATGATGATCTTCTCGGCGGGGATTCTCTTTGCTTCGACTCCTGACGAACATCGATCTGCTTCCATGATCTTGTAGGAGTGGATATGTCGCTGAATAGCGCGGATCCTCCGCTCCCAGGTTCATCCTGTGAATCTGCGACCAAATCCATCACCGCAGGAAGAGCCATCAATCCATTGGATCCCTCTGAGCTGCTGTTCCCAAAAGTTGCAGTACTTGGGCTCGCTGAAGATGCCATTGTACCGTGTAGGTTATTGTCCCTTTATTGTCCCTGTACCCGCAATAAACCAGCTGTCTCTCTGTCCAGTGTAGAGCTTGTCGTTACGGCTGATAACCTGTCAAGAGACGGCAAGGTGACGTCCCGTGGGACGCTGTCCACCGAACCCTCCAGCTGTAAATACCAACCACGTAGAAAGGTGTATACGGTCAAACCGTTATAGCCGAACCCGTGTAACTGTTGTAAGGGAGAAGGAATAATAGTTACAACAGTGGTCCTGACAAATGCAGCGCAAGCGAAGTGTTTTCCGCTCTCAATTGCCGATCACGTATGAACGCAGCTTCACATAAGATCTTGAACCTCACTTGTGACTTGAGCCAAATGGCAATCAATGGAACCTTGTAAGCAATACAAACACGGACCTCAGAACTGCTTCCCAATTTAGGCACGGGGCCAGGAGGGTTTTAACACTAGCTACTCCAGTGTGGAACTGATGGCTTGGAGGCAACCAAACATCTGACGGGACCTATGCCGACCACAAGAGTGGTTGGCTAACGACAACAGAAACGCCCAGCGACGACAAAGACACCCCAAAGCCACCAAACCCACCGAAACAAGTGCCGGACCCAGCGGTTTCCGTGCGCCAAGGCTGAAGCTTGGTCCAATGGGCCGAGTCGCACTTACTGCAGCAGTGGCGGAGTTTGCCGTGGGGGCACGCCTTGCCGAGGCCCAAAGAGGCGGAAAATGCAAATGCTTGAGCACATCCCACTAAGAGTTGTTTTGCTTCCAGCTACAGCATGCCTAGCTGCTTATGTTACAGACTAAAATCAAGCATCTGGTCTTCGACTACAAGGACAGCTCTTGTTTGCTTTCTCAGGCAAGACATCTTTGCGCAGCAGTTCAATTTTGCCAAGCGAAGAGGGGGGGGGCACAAAGCCCTAAAGCCGCCGACAACAGAAAGCGTGTTGGAGACAACAGAAAGCGTGTTGGAGGACTATTGCGAGGGGGCGGGGCTGAGTCCCAAACTACGGAGGGAGCACCAATTGTGGGTGCGGTCTCGCTATGCTCCCTGGACCTGTTTCAAGAGGATCCAACGATGTCCCTGTAATGGATGTAGAGACTGGTTGTTGTAGCAATACTGTAAGAGCGTGCCGGAAGGTTCTTTTCGTCCTCTATAGCGCAATGTGGTTGTGGGAAGATCAATGAGTCAATGCGAAGCAAAAGCAAACACACAAAACACACAAACTTCTTTTTATCTTCCACACTAACCCAGTATGCATGCGTAAACATATGAGTATCGGACGATATTGCTTACTTCTCGAATGCGTCAGGCAGGCCCGCATGGGTTTTCAAATCTTTCACTACATTCTATGACTCTTGTCAATAGTTCGGGATTTAGGCCAGATGCAATGGATTCGGCACCTTGCAATAGTCAGGATCGGTGGAATCTCCTCTTCTTTGTCTCCGTGGCTGAACGCGAGTACCTTTTGCGGAATATGCAGCAATGATGTTCTGAGGATCAATGTAGGATGCGTTGCGTGCCAGCTGCCCATGGAACTGGTACATCTGTTGCCCAGGATCGCATAGGTTGGATCGTTCTGTGGGTTGATGACAGGCGCCATCAACTTGGTTGCCAAAAGGCTGTGATTGGTGGCGACGGAGAAGCTTCTCATGGATTGCCATCATCCCGTGTGCTGTACTGGATATCTCATGGGATGAGTGCCAGCCTGCTTCGCTCCAAATCCGACCCCAATCTTGGCCATTCCAACCGGCATAGGTAGGCTCAATTTGCAATGTGGCAGGATGCTCCTCCGGTTTCTCTGCGATGGCTGCGAACGTTTTCGATTTGCCTTTATCCTGTCCACCTTTTCCTTTGCCATTCTCATAGGATGGATAAACTCTGTTTCCATCAAAAGTTGTTCCCCAACATGCCTGGTCGTCCCGCCGGATGCGCTCTTGCGAAAGGGGTTGAAGCCACCTCGTCGGTGACTGCTCTTTTGCTTCTGGACTTTCCTATGCCTTTTCCCGAATCTCAAATTCCGCCCGGACACTTTTCTGGCAACGATCGCGTCATTCTCCTCGAGAACCCATAATGTCTCTTCGTCTTGCTTTGCCATGAGTCCTTCATGTCCTTCTTCATCTTGTTCTAGGATGTAGTTGGTGTTTAGGTGTTGCTGTCCTAATGAAAGGATCATGATACTGTGTCTTCAGCATCTCGTAGGAGTAGTTCTCGAGTGAGATTCTTCTCAAAGACATTGCGCTGATCAGTCTTTCTCTCTGCAGATCTGACAGTTCACTCTGATGATGAAGACATGCGCAATGAGATTGTCATTGAGTGGATCTGCGTCCCTGTGTCTTGTCTGCATGCCGTTAATGTACTGTCTCCGTACTTCTGGATCGTTTGCGGCAAGTAGACCTGGAGGCACCCCGGCACCGACAAGTCTTCTTAGGTTTGCTTCTTAGACTGATGCAGGAAGCTCTGGCGACTGTGCCGTATAAGCGGGCATCAGGTCATTCCTGGATGCCTTCATCAATCTCCTGAGAAGGATATCGAATTTGGATGTGCGTACGCGGAACTCCGAGCTCTGTCGTGGATGATTGAAGAAGCTGAGAAGTCGGTAAAGGTACACGTGGTCGTGCCCTTCCGGAAGTACTTCTTCAGCGTGTTCTTGAAGTAGTTGACTCCTTCGGCGGGATCTTGAAGCAACTCGTTATCAAGGACTTCCTTGTACACGGAAGCATCTCCCACAAGAGGTCCTCTCTTGGATGCTTCAATCGTGGTAAATGCCGCGCAATCATCCACAAGTTCTTCATACCTGAGCCAGCCGACTTTTCCGTCGCACGGAGGCTGTTCGGTCGATCACTTGAGCTGCGCCATCGGACATCTTGATTTGGCTCCGCTATGAGTCCCAAACCGGCGCTGCTTGATCCCTAAGGAGGGAGCACCAGTGGAAACCGGTCTTGCTATGCCTGGATCTATTTCAAGAGCATCCGATGATGTCTTTTTCTGTGGATGGTCTGAAAACAGTCATGGCTTACACTATTGAAGTAACGGCTTCAAACCTTACAATCTTCATGGAAAATCTTAAAACCTTAGTTGCGTAAAATAGCCTAGAATCTTGGCGTAAAACCTAAGAATTGTACTGGCTGAAAACCTGAAAACATCTTAGTCGCACGTGTTTGAATACTAATGGCTGAACATTAAACAAATGCTGCGAGCCTGAAAACTCCAACGGATTAAACTCTGAACATCTGAGTGGCTTCCAATCTTAAAACCTGCAATGAACTTTCCAGGAATTTCCCATGAACTAACTTTCCATCACATTTCCATGACGTTTCCATGAACATGAAGGTTTCATGAACTTTCAATGACTCGGAAACACGGGTCGGCAACAGCCACACCCTGCACCCCCAAACTACAACGACCTGATGCCGCCGCCATGAGCCGGAGGCGCCAAATAGGAACCGCCATCCCAAGGGCACGAGCCTCAAAAATGACACCCACCCCTATTCAGATGCCCAGCCATGGGGAAAAAAGTTGGCATCCAGTTTTTGGGGCTGGCTGACTTTAAAGGAATCGGAATCCTTCCCCGAAAGAAGGAAGCAAGCCACTGGGCAAGTGGTTCGATATTTTGGCGATTTGCCCGGCCTGGCAGAGCTTGCAGTGGTTCTGAACTTTGCCGTGCGGGCACGGGCGAGCACATTCCTCCGGACATCTCCGCACGCTGTGCTTTGCAAGGGCGACAACTCTTTTTAGGGTTGGTGCAAAAAGACACCCAAAAACCGCCAAAGAGGTCATTTGCTGGGCCTCATTTTCAAGGTCCTCCAGTATATAGAGAGGTTAGAATAAGTTGGTACCAACTTTTTCCTGCAGTCTACTTTAGTAGGGGAACCCTCCCCTAAAAAAAGTTGGTAATAAGGCACTACTGGGGGACCTAGTTTTGAAGCAATCTTTGTGCCATGGTGCAAGCTTCGCGGAAGTTGCAGGTCATGGACCTTTGAACTTTGCGTCACTTTTGCCCACAATACGCAGATGGCACACCTCCCTTTTCGGCAAGGTGAAAAAGGCTGGGCTTAACTGTGACTCAGCGACCGAACAAAAATATCTGAGCGCGATGGCCGCGATGGGAAAGCGGGGGCTTTTTAATTGATGGAGGGTCCCCAATTCCATTTATCGAGTCTTCCCCATAAAAGGGAAAATGGAACAACCAATGGAATTCCAGGGGTCACCCCCCTCCCCAATTCCATTTTTAAGGGGGTGGGGATCTGAGGGCTTTGTTCGACTTTGAAGTGAGCCAACCAAAGGCTTCAAACCCTTCCTGGCGCGGTTCCTTCTCCGTTTTCTTCTTGCGGAACTTGCTTCCCAAGAATTCTCATCCCCAGCCTTTACCCCGTTGGACACCCTGATCCGTAGCGAGGTTCCGAGCGAAAAGCTGAGAAGCATGGCTGAGATCTGGGAACAAAAAAACAGACACCTGGACATGATGGATATTAACATGAAACACAAAACAAGCTCGACATTCTCTTATGGAAGCTGAAGAACTCGTCTCTACTCAAAGCTGGTGTGCAATTTGTGACCCAGGTGGCCAACCGACCCGACGCCAAGTCTTCAGCCTCCAACTTTCCGTGGTTTGAGAGTGACTGAATGACCCCGGATTAAGAGCACCACTTTTGGAGCTTTTGGAACACCCTTTTTATGGGACGGTTCTATTTGGATCCGCCAACATGATCTGAGTCGATGTTTTTATTCATTCACGCGATCCACTTTTGTGTGAACGAATTCGATCCGAGAATTCCGCCTCGGTCAAAGAATTCCAAACGTTTTCCGCCGGTGGGCTTGGATCAATTGCGCAAGGACAGCCGGACGGATGCGTTGCTTGGAATATGTACAAGGAAAATGATGGTTTCCCTTTATTTTGGTGTTGAAAAAACAACATGTGTGCAAGATGTATCTTTTAAGGAGCCCTGTTAAGGACAGCCTAAAAAGCAAAATGCTTCAATTGGGCAAGCAACACGGAGATCTTTTAAGGAGCCCTGTTAAGGACAGCTTACATTCCTAGCTTTGTGGTTAGGCCGGCCCAAGGTAGGGAACCCAAAGCCACTCGCCTCTTCACCTCTCACTCTTTAGGCCCTTGTGACCCGGAGAACTCTGAAATTTTCGCACTTCGCGCCCCGAAAATGGGTTGGGCTCCTTTTTCCCAAGCAGTCCCGAGGCACCCTCACAGCGACTGGAAACCGAAGCAAGAAGAAACCATTGGGCCCAGTTCCATCTGGCTACAGCGAGATTCTAGATGTTCAGAGCCCCTTGTCCAAGCTGATCAAATGAAAGGGAATGGCCCAGAGCCCCAAGCTTTGCGGCAAAAAAAGCCCCGAGGCGGCTGCGTAAGACTTAAAACCCCCTTCGCAGGCCAGCTCGGATCATTTGTTGGTTGGTTGGCTCTGCATCACACGCGGGTCCGATGTAGGCATTGCTTTGGGTTGGCTACCAGGCACACGCCGTCTCACATGGGTCAGTCTCTAAATAAGGGAACACTGTGAAAGGGAAGCAAACACCCAAGTCCATTTGACGGATCCCCAGATTGAAACATATACACACGATGTGGGCACTTTGCAAACTCCACTCCTTGCAGCAAACTAAAACAAACCCTTTCACACATCCCTAGACTCTCCATGACCCAAAAAAGATGGGGCAGATCAGCCATTGTCAGGGTCGGTCTCAAAAAATGGGGTCATGGGCCACAATTACGGGGTGACCCTTTTTTCTAGGGGTCATGGAGACTCTAGGTCCTTAGGTTTGGCACCCTGCGCTCCCGTGATCTTCTGATTTGCGCAGATTGGGGGCTCTGCGCCTGGCACTGCGTCCTCAATTTGCCGTGCGGACACGGACAGCAGTCCTCACGGGGCCAGAAAAGCACGGACACTTTCCGAGGCTGGCTCGGTTGATTGGCTGGGTGGCTGCTTCATTGGCAGACGAATTAACTATTTCACCCATTGATGCATGAATTAATTGGATGATTGGACTAGGTTTGCTCTGCAGTTTCCCTGATTTTGGCGTTCCTGTTCTTAGGTTGGTTTACCAGTAGGAACAATTTCCTCTTTGACACACTTCGTCACAGGTGTGTCAGTCTCAACATAAGGGTCGGACCCTTTGTAAGGGAAGCAACAATGAAATACCGAAGTCCATGTGACGGATCCCCAGTTTGACTGATACCGAGCCACGCCCAAGTGACTGATGCGGGCACTTTGCAAACTCCACTCCTTGCAGCAAACTAAAACAAAACCAATTTGACACATCCCTAGACTCTCCCTGACCCATAAAAAAAGGGGCAGATCAGCCATTGTCAGGGTCGGTCTCAAAAATGGGGTCATGGGCCACAATTACGGGGTGACCCTTTTTTCTAGGGGTCATGGAGACTCTAGGTCCTTAGGTTTGGCACCCTGCGCTCCCGTGATCTTCTGATTTGCGAAGATTGGGGGCTCTGCGCCTGGCACTGCGTCCTCAATTTGCCGTGCGGGCACGGACAGCAGTCCTCACGGGGCCAGAAAAGCACGGACACTTTCCGAGGCTGGCTCGGTTGATTGGCTGGGTGGCTGCTTCATTGGCAGACGAATTAACTAATTCACCCATTGATGCATGAATTAATTGGATGATTGGACTAGGTTTGCTCTGCAGTTTCCCTGATTTTGGCGTTCCTGTTCTTAGGTTGGTTTACCAGTAGGAACAATTTCCTCTTTGACACACTTCGTCACATGTGTGTCAGTCTCAACATAAGGGTCGGACCCTTTGTAAGGGAAGCAACAATGAAATACCGAAGTCCATGTGACGGATCCCCAGTTTGACTGATACCGAGCCACGCCCAAGTGACTGATGCGGGCACTTTGCAAACTCCACTTTTTGCAGCAAACTAAAACAAACCATTTCACACATCCCTAGACTCTCCATGACCCAAAAAAGATGGGGCAGATCAGCCATTGTCAGGGTCGGTCTCAAAAAATGGGGTCATGGGCCAACATTTAGGGGTGACCCTTTTTTCTAGGGGTCATGGAGACTCTAGGTCCTTAGGATTGGCACCCTGCGCGCCCGTGATCTTCTGATTTGTGCAGATTGGGAGCTCCGCGCCTTGCACCAATTCCTCAATTTGCCGTGCGGACACGGACAGCAGTCCTCACGGGGCCAGAAAAGCACGGACACTTTTCCAGGCTGGCTCGGTTGATTGGCTGGGTGGCTGCTTCATTGGCAGACGCATTAACTAATTCACTCATTGATGCATGAATTAATTGGATGATTGGACTAGGTTTGCTCTGCAGTTTCCCTGATTTTGGCATTCCTGTTCTTAGGTTGGTTCTTCGTCACATGTGTGTCAGTCTCAACATAAGGGTCGGACCCTTTGTAAGGGAAGCAACAATGAAATACCGAAGTCCATGTGACGGATCCCCAGTTTGACTGATACCGAGCCACGCCCAAGTGACTGATGCGGGCACTTTGCAAACTCCACTCCTTGCAGAAATACTTCATCTTGCCGTGCGGACACTTGTGGCACGTCTTGCAGAACCTCCGCAGAGCACCGTGAGGACATCCTGAAATTGGGCTGCTTGGCTCGGGACCCCCAAAATGATGGGGGGCTGACAAGAAATACCAACGGAAAATGCAACCCCAGACCCCCAATTGATTTCCACGGGGAAAACAGGCACGCCATGGCACGCCTCTTTCAGCAAGGCCAAAGTAATCAAAGGACCTCGTGACCTCGTGCGAAGGGATTTTCTGCTTCAGGTCCTCTCCGGAAGTCTGGAAGGCTTGGAACATCCGGAAACAAAAAGCAGCGGGCAGAGGACATTGGCCACGCTCAGGAAGTTCACCGCTTTTTCTCGCTTGGAGACGCTGGAGAAACACGCACTTGGCTTGCGAAGATCGAGTCGGGGAGTTGGGCTCTTTCGCCTGAGTTTCATCGGGGATATTCTTGTTTCAACTGGGAGAGATGCGCCTGAGAAGTTCGGACGCAACACGTCGCCTGCTCGCGTTGCTTCAAAACAAGACGAGTTCAAAGGATTTGCGCGCCCCGGACATGGTAAAGGCGATAACTCTGCCAACATGGGCGCAACATGACTTTGACGCGAGGCCCACGCCAAAAACAGCACCTCTGGGTGGGAGCACGTCCAACATGGAAACCGAGATCCACGCGCTTTCTCGAACTCTGCTTTGGTCCAGCCTCTGCGGTTGAAGGGGAAATTCAAGAAGACCATCACCCATCTTGGGCTCCAAAATCCCACTTTGACATTGTAACAAACCGAAAGATTAGCCAACTATGACAAGAGAGCAACAAGAGGCACCCCAAAAACATATGATCTCAGCGATTCTGAGACCTCAAAAATGCCGTTTTGAAGACCCTGCTTTCGCCCGGAGATGTCGGGAGGAGAGCAAGATTGCTGCAGGTGGCTCGACCCCTGCCATGACTCCAATAACGTTTAGGGTGGGACAGTTTCACAATGAAAACCTATTTTACTAGGTCCTCGAGCAGTTTGAGGTTAGAATAAGTTGGTACCGACTTTTTCCCGCAGTCTACTTTAGTAGGGGAGCTCTCCCCCAAAAAAGTTGGCAAAGGGGCACCGATCGCTGGGGACCTCTGCCCTCGGCCTCGGACTAACCCAGCCTCCGTTTCTGGGGTCTGATGGATTGGAAAGAAACCGGCCGTCAAAACACGGGCCGTTGCTCAAAGAAACCATCTAGCGCAGTGAAAGCCATGCTTGGAATCAGGTTAGTCAGGCTCAGTGGGAAAAAAAACACAAACTGATTGATACGCCAAGGCCCGCGCAAAGGAACGCAGCAGCCGGTTGCTTTTGGCAAAACTACACATGGCATATTGCGTCAACCATTTGCTTCAACAGGTTGTGGTTCAACCCTTCTTCTTGAAGCCCCCCAAAAAGACGGATAATTTCATAACACCCAGCTTCTTCAGGTATTGACTTCCTGAGAGAAGAAGTCCATTCCGCTTTCTGGAGTCAAGTCACATAGTTGGGGAGGGGGCAAAGCGCAAAGCCAATTCGGGTTCAGCGCGTCAAGCATGCCCCACCGAAGCCGATTTGTCCAAAAAGGTCTCCCGACACAGCTGCGCCATTGACGTTCCCGATTGCCTTGAGTTCTGGAATCCCGAAGGGCGGGTGGTCCAACGGGGGGTTTTTGAGCCTCTCTGAAAAACCTGAAAAGGAACCCGAAACGGAACAAAGCACCCGAAACGGAACCCTAAACGGAACCCGAAACCGGAATCCCCTTGCTTCCCACCAAATTTCAGCCATTCGGACCGCGTCCGGTGGCTTCAGTCCATTTCTCCAGATTCGGAAGTTGCGTATGTTGATTTTTTATGGGTTGGAACCCAAGCCACAAAAACACAACATACCGTAACTTCCATGTCCTGTCGGCATTTATTTCTGTTCAGGTCGGCAATCATTTTGTGGGGTAAATCAGAATCAGCGAAAGCTGTTGCCCAACTCTGAAAAGGGACAAAACAACCTTGGGTTCCTTCCGATCGCGCACTGGCGCCCTCAAACAATCACAGCCCCGCACTTTTCGCGTTGCAGCATTTGCGATTGCAGTCTTTCTAGGACCCTGCACCTTCATTTTAGCACTTATTTCACAATTGAACAAACACAAGTGACCGCTTTACGCTGCGCAGGACATGATTGGTGCACCCTTATCTTGCAGTATTTCTCCCCGTCCCATGGAAAGACCCCAGTGCCGGAAAGCTCCCGGGGCCCCGTTTTGGAGCAGAGGTGCCGTGGCACTTCACGCACTTAGTCCAAGAGAACCCGTGCTCGCACTGCCCCCGGCTTCCGGCCGGCTTCCGCAGGACACTCACCTGGGTGAAGCCAAGCCACGCTTCCGAATTCGGCGCGCGCGCACGCGTTTTTTTTGTTTAACGCCGGAAGGGGGGGGTCTCTGCGTTTCTGGGTAGAGCTTTTCAACAATACCTTGTGCTTGGCGCCTTTGTCGTGTCTTTTTTCATTCTGTTTCTGCTTGTGCCTTGGTGTGAGTTGTGTTTTTGCTAGTGTTTGTCCTGTGCGTCTCAGTGTTGTCTGGGGCGTACGTTGTCCTTGCGCCTGTTTTGTGGTGTGTGACGCGATGTGTGTCTTGCGGGGCGTTTGCTTTTTCTGGCTTGAAGGGAAAACAATCGGACATTCGCCAGTTGGTGGATCTCTTCGAGAAAACTGGAGGGGGGGGTGCATTGGGAGCACGTCATGCCGGGTTGGCGGTCGGCCAGGTCGGCCAAATGGGGTTTCCCAAGAGATCGTTACTTGCCCTGCATCAGACTCTGATTTCGGGGCGCGAAATAAAGCCAGAAAATCTCGTCACACATCGGAGTCAACCATTGCCACGGATCTCCGCTCCTTGGACCTATGGCTTCCGTTCCAACGACGAATGGTTCTCCCAAAATTCCCCGCGCATCCGCCTCCGCAGATCGCGGCGTGGGTGTGTTTCTCGGTTGAGATCCCAGAGCTTACGAAACGAAGGCGAAGCTTAGGACGGTGTTGGCTCCGGATCCTGGACGAGAAGAGTTCGGTGTCCAAAACACCCGAATTTTAGTCTACTGGCCTCAGACAACGCCCCCCGCAAAAAAAAAACTGTTCGATTTTTCCAATACGAGTTTTGACTCCAGCATACTTAAGCCGGACTGCCAGCCAATTGCTTTGTTCTGTGCCAACCTGCGTTGGTTTCAGTTGGCTTCCCCCCTAGGAAACCCGAAGAAAACGCCTGGCTTCACAAACCAAACAAACCCAGTTCATGGCATGCCATCTAAGGGGCCTCGTTTGACTCGACTTCCGGAGCCTCACGAATAGGTCACGGACGCATTGGTCTGTAAGCGGATGTAAGATGACCCGTGAACGGAACCCGTCACTCTCGGCGATCTCCACACGGCCTGGGAAGTGGGGGGAACTTGCGCAGCTTGACTTCATGGGAAAATCGGAGGTGTCCATGTCCCGCACGCTGAGATGGCCAGACTGGTAGTACCGAACCCATCTGCGCTGGGACCAACTCCAGCTTTCCTGGACTTTCAATGGATTTCCATGGGGCAAAGAAGTTCCTTCGCTGCAAACCCTGGAGCAGAAAACGGGCCCACGCCCCCCCACCAAAGGCAAAAGTGCCGCCGAGCCGATCCGCCCAAAGGGCGGATCGGAAAAAAGAATGAAAGCGAAGCCGGGTGAAGCCAAAATCCGCCAGAATGGTACGAGAACAAAAAAAAAGAGAAGAAAAACAAAAACCTCTCAGCCCAGGGGCCCTTCGCTTCCGCTCCGGCTCGGGGATCAGGGCCGCCACCTGGAAGTCGTCCAGCTCTTCGACCTCCGAACTCTCGGGCTCCGAGGCCGTGGGTGCAGTCGGCTCGGTTGGCACCTCCTGGCGCGGCGCCGGCTTGGCCGGCCTTAGGAAAGGAATTCCGCGAGGTCCTCCAGTAGTTTGAGGCTAGAACAAGTTGGTACCCGATCGATTTTTTCTGAATCGTCTGTTTTAGTAAGGGAACCCTCCCAACCAAAAAAGGCCGGCGAAGAAAGAAGAACCCCCCGAGGTGGCCAAGTTGCGATCGCTTTTTTCAGTCACTGTTGCCGGTTTTTTGGGGTAAAGTGCATGAGGAAAAAAAACCGATTGGCGATCCATGTCAGTGAAACGAGCTGATACAACTTGGCACCTGAAGTTGCAGCAAGGGAGACCAACCCAATCTATGGGTTCTGGTAACAACTCTGAAAGATACGCAAGCCGCGAAACAAAACAAAAAGCATCTGGCGTCCTGAGTACCCGAGATGTCCGAGCAAATTTCCCCTTCCTATAGGCAGACGGTAAACAATGACTGTTGCTTTTTGGGGTGTTCCTCATCGGAATTTTGGCCCCCTCAAATGGCAGCGCCTCTTTTTTTTCTTCTTCTTCTTCTTTTCTGAAGAAAGGCGCCTGGATCGGGATGTGTCAAACTCAGGGCCTTAGAAATTCTCCTCTTGGCTTCCCTTGGTTGAAACTGTTTATGGCTCCTCGCTAGTCGGGGGGTCATTTGCCCCGAAGCCACCCAGCGGGTTTCCCATCAAGCGGCAGAGATGCAAGAAGGGACCGCCTGGACAACTTCTGCCTCTTCAAACTTGTCTGAACTGCTGGCCGAACCGGGGCTGGTTTTGACGTGTGTGATGTTTGGCGGCACATCCATGTGTGTCTGTGGGTGTGTCTCTGTGTGTGCGCGCTTCAATCAAAAAACCCCTGGGCTTGTCTCAAACCATGGGGCATCGCAACATGGGCAATCGCATCCTTTTGGGTTGGTGGTTTGGTTGAGAACCTGGGCTAGCAACCATAAGCCCACAAGGACCAGAGCTTATCCAAATCAATCCAAACCGACCGTTGGACACTTGTTTGACCTTGAGTTAGGGGAGCAAAAAAAACACTTAGCAGCTAAGTGGTTGGATTGCAACCACTCAACCACCACTTGCGCAAAAGTTCTTGAAAAATGCAAAAATCCCGTGTTTCACGTTGCTGCCCACTCAACCACTTGCGCAAAAATGCTTGAAAAATGCAAAAATCCCGTGTTTCACGTTGCTGCCCACTCAACCACTTGCGCAAACATGCTTGAAAAATGCAAAAACAATCCCGTGTTTCACGTTGCTGCCCACTCAACCACTTGCGCAAAAATGCTTGAACAATGCAAAAATCCCGTGCTTCACGTTGCTGCCCACTCAGCTGCCCACTCAACCACTTGCGCAAAAATGCTTGAAAAAAGCAAAAATCCCGTGTTTCACGTTGCTGGCCACTCAACCACTTGCGCCAAAATGCTTGAAAAATGCAAAAATCCCGTGTTTCACGTGGCTGCCCACTCAGCTGCCCACTCAACCACTTGCGCAAAAATGCTTGAAAAATGCAAAAATCCAGTGTTTCACGTTGCTGCCCACTCAAACCACTTGCGCAAAAATGCTTGAAAAATGCAAAAATCCCGTGTTTCACGTGGCTGCCCACTCAACCACTTGCGCAAAAATGCTTGAAAAATGCAAAAATCCCGTGTTTCACGTTGCTGCCCACTCAACCACTTGCCCAAAAATGCTTGAAACATGCAAAAATCCCGTGTTTCACGTTGCTGCCCACTCAACCACTTGCGCAAAAAT
>CAUJNA010003532.1:171847-324172 GCA_963377175.1 Effrenium voratum | reverse complement strand
TGCATTTTTTGTCATTTGTATGATGTGTGTCTTCATGAATGCCGTGCAATTTTGTTGATTTTGCATTTTCATTTTGTAAATATTTGTTCTAATGCTGACGCATGATGGTCGGTCATTGTGTTTTTACTGATCTTAAACCTGATTGCATCGGCTCGTAGCAATCGGGGGGCGGTGATGATGTCAAACAGTGTGCTTGTCGCGTTGCCTTCAGCTTCACCAATTTCAATCAATGATGTCCCGAATATATCATCAACCGAAATCCCTTCTGATCCAACGCATGGTGGAAGATGCGTATTAGTACAGAAGTGACTGGACGGACATGGACCTGCATTTGGAAAAGGAGTGGGCAAGATTTGCAGAGGACGGGCTGGGCTATGACCAGGTGACCAGGTGGCCACTGGATGCAAGTGTGATTTACGAAAGCGAGAGTGACAGTGACCACCATGATCACTCCTGTCCAAATTCGAACGCTCTCAAAATCATGATTGGAAGCTTGGCTGTCGGGCTGCGGGTCCATGAGTTGGGTGAAATAAGTCAAGTCGGGAAACCTGTGCAGCCGGATTTGGTCGTTGCTTTGAATGCAGCTGACTGGCAGTACGAGCATGGCATGGAACGTGTGGAAAACACAGCAGCAGTAGATCGCCTAGCTTATGGCCTGTGGGATAAAACCCATCTACAGGGTGAGGAGTGGAACCTCTTCAAGAACGACTTCAAAATCGGACTTGGCAGCACATGTATAATGACATCAAAACTACACGGGCTTGGACTGAAGGGCGTTGTCGCAGCATCTTGTTTCATTGCCATGGTGGAGCGCATCGGAGCACATCTGCAGCTGTGGCGTTCCTATTGATGCACCATCGATGTAGCCTTGAAACTGCAGTCCACTGCATTTTGAGAAAGAGAAAGTCGCTGCGAATGTGGTGCAACAGGGAGTACATCATTGAAGCTCTTGTGGCACAACATTCGGTCTTGTCAGAGACCTCTGAGACTCTGAGCCAGGTGTGAGTTTTGAGCTCCAACTTAGTTTCACCTGTGTGTGACAGGCTTTGCTACGAAATGAGCAACGACATGTGACATGTGTGTGTGTGTGTCACAACCCACGATCGTCCGTTCACACTTTTCATTTTTTGCATTGCCAAAAGTAATTAATTGTGTGTCCCACTCCCTTCACTCAGAAAGTTGAATGACTGAGAGGCCTGGCTGGCGCGTTGATGCGACTTTGACTTTGATTCATGGACCTGTTACTGAGCTATTGACTCCAGGACGTGTTTGCAATTTAATTGTGCTACGGAAATTGTGTGTGACATTGTCGAGTCAACAAATGCATTGCTGCAATTCAATAGTTGGATCTGAGGGTGACTGAACCCTGCCCATAGTAGTGTTGAGGCCGCCTCGCTTCCAAGATGAAGCGCCCTGCTGCCAAAGCGATAATGAAGCGCCCTGCTGCCAAAGCGATGAAGAGTCCTGCTGCTGCAAGAATCGAGAAACGTCCGGCCATGCAGGTGGATGATGACGAGGCTGAGGACCTGGAATCTCTTCGTCTGATGCTTTATGGCCAGACTCAGAATGAGAACGACTTCCGCTTCAACAAATGGCATTCGTTGGCGCCAAAGGGTAAACGGATTTTGATCCTGGCAATCTTCAAAGTATTTGGCGCTGATGATAAGGATATTGAGGAAATGACGCATTTCAGCATGAGCCTGAAGGACTTGCAGATTCAGTGGAAGGACATTACGGACGAGTTGAAACGGAGTTTCAGTGATAGTCGGATCCGCGGATATATCTCGGCGGTGGTTAGGTACCTTACGACTCCAGGTTCTTCAACTCATGTTGAATGGCTGTGCTTGGCTATCAAGGTTGCCAGTGCTGTCAGGGGAGTCACGGATCGTCTGATTGATTCAGAAGCCGAAGCAAGTTCAAGCTCTGAAGCATCATTTGAGATATGACAATCTAACCCAGCAAGCCAAACAGTGTGTTCCTTGATTCCATGGCAGCACTGGTGAGATGTGGAGCCGGCGTGTTTGAAAGTGAGTGTTTGAAAGTTGTGTTACCAAAATTCCGACCTGGCAGGTGCTGGTGGCTGAATCTGGACTTTTGCATCATCAGTGTCAGGAACTCAGGCTTTGCGTTTGCTGTCTGTGACGTGTGTGCCATGACATCGAGTCAGTTGTTACTGTTACTGACATTGACTCAAGGAAAAACAGTGTGTTGGGTCTGCGCTTTTTGCATTGTCACGCCATGTCGCGCCGCACTGTTCTTGACGTTACTGCCACTCCGCTCGTCAAGAAGCAGAAAGATGAGAGCGGCGGCGCCAGCCGCAGTAACAAGATCTACAGTCACTGCGGGGCAGGCCCAACAGTTTTCTACATCCCAGTCATTGAAGAGGCCTGGCTCACAATTGGGTGGGACTGACTATGTTACATGTGTTGGCCAAGTTGCTAATTGACAGATTAAGGTGTTGAAGAAGACGGTTTTCACATTGGTACTTTGTTGCTGGCCCAGTGCGCACTGTGCATTGTCTTGTGCTGGCAGGTGAAATATCTGTGGGGGACAAAAGATGTGAGCCTACTTTATCAGCCCGGCGCGCGCTACCACTTCTCGCTGCGCTCGGAACTCAAGGTGGCAGTAGAGAGGGGAACGTGGTACCGGATGGACAACCATCCTGAGGCCCAGTGCCTTAGCCTTACTAACTGCTGATGCATTGAAGAGTTCCTAATCCACTTCATATTCATATGTGAGTGTGACTGGGACAATGTGAGGCCGCGCTGGTGCTGCTGCTGCTGCTGTTGCTGCTGCTGTTGATGATGTTATTGTTGTTATTGCTGTAGTTATTGCTGTTATTGTTGTTATTATTGCTGTAAGTGTTGTTATTATGTTGTTATTGTTGGTTATTTGTGATGTTGTTTGTATTATTGGTCTTGCTGCTGCTGCTGCTGCTGCTTTTGTTATAATCTTTGTCTTCTTCTTTCTTTTATTGTGCTTCTTCTTCTTCTTGTTGCTGTTGGTGGTGGTGATGGTGCACAGCTGCGAAATTACTAAAGACTGCTTGCTGGAATTGGCAAACAGGTCAACTAAAACATGGTAGTGTAATCTTGCGCAGACACAGTCAGTTGCCAGCTGAGTCCGGAGATCATCTACATCAAGATGTCCGTGACGAAGCTGGGAATGACAACACTTCAGAAGGACAAGATGCTAACCTGCCAGGGACAAGGCTGGTGGAGGTTTCACATGCCCATCAGCCAGATGATGTTTCTGGAAGAGGGCAACCCGGACTCACTTCTCTTCGAGTGTCTCCTATGCGAGACGTCCGAACGGCTCGAATGAGTGAGCCAAACACTGTGTTTAACAGTGTTGTGATTCATTCAGTCACGGGGGGCAGATGATGACTGGCAATGATTCAGAACATTAAATTGACGTTGCTGTCAATTATTAACCTTGTCATTCACATGTCACAGCAAAACCAGTCACGATCAACATCTGCATCTCAGACTGCGAATTGAAGTGACACAGTGACTCAGTCACTGTCACTGTCTGTCACAGACAGAGCGTTTTGATGCGGAAGGGAAAAGATAAAGACTAACCTGCTGCCATTGAACTTACAGAAGCACAAGTGAGAGCCATGTCATGTAACTAGGTTTTTAAAGGTCTGCAAGGAGCCCTCACTCACAGTCACGGTCAATGCTGTGTCGTGAACTAGTGGTGATTTCTGTGACCAGGTCCGCCAGATGGAGATGCTCATTTACGGTGTGCTGCCCTCAGCCAAAACTTGACATTAAAAGCCTTGAGTCAGGACTCAGTGTCATTAGCTTTCATTTCAGTTCAGCCTTCGTCAATCTTTGTGAATTGCCATGCCTGCAGCTGTGATATGATCAGGCCAGACACTGTGTCATTCACTGTGTCCTGTCTTTGCAGCCATGTTTCATTCAGTGATTCAGGAACTCAAGGCCCGCCTTGGCCAAGGCACACAAATCAGCGGGCACTTGCCACTCCGGAGCCTAGCAGCCCAGCACCTGCAAAGCAGCATCACAAGGCTTTCCGCTCTGCCGGAACGGTGGCCCTTACTCTGCCTGGGCAACAAGGCCAGACAGTGTGTTACTCTTTGCGGTACAGATATCTGGGGGCCGGCTGTCACCGAGATGCTTACATGGTGAGTGATCTGAGGCACCCAGAAGATGAATTCAATAGGTTGGTGATGAAGGTGTCCAACAGCCATGATCGGTCGATGCAAGAAGACATCTGCTGCATAAATGCGGTGAGGGATCAGGCTCCGAGTTTGGCGAAATTCTTTCCTGAAATGCTAGCCTATCTCCCACACATGACGTGCAGGGGGATATGGAAAGAATCGAGCCATTGCCTGCTCCTGCAAACTGCAATGGGTGATGGATAGAGTGTGGCAAGACGAGCGGCGGAGCTGACACAGCAAGAGCTCTATGTGCAAGCAGCTCTTGTCATGATGCAGGGGGGCCTGTTTTTGTTGAATGTGCAGGAGGCGGCCTTTGACAATGCAAATGGCCAATTGATCACGGACCTGCACCCTGCCAACATTGTGGTCACAAAGCGGCTTGAAGGTGGCAGGCAGGAGTTTGGCATATGTGACACCAACGGCCTCGCTAAAACCAGGCGAGGCCACCACCTGAATGCGTTTGTGTCGCAGTCCGGAGCTTTTCTTCCGCTCCAAAATCCAGTTGGTGACGTGCGACCTCAGTTGCTCGACTGCCTTGCCAGGCCTGGCAATGTCCTGCCCAGCATGCTCAGCAATGGCCCTCCCTGGGTCACAGCAGAATTTGCGAACTGCCGGGCAGAATTTGAGCGGTGCCTGCAAATGCTGGGAGCAATTAGGGAAAGGAATGACGCCAGGCCCCTCTCTTCGGCAAGGCTTGAGCCCTTCAATAAGCCAAGCAGTGTGTTGGGAATGGCACCTCCTCCAGCACCTGTGCGCGTTGATCCATGGGCATTATCATCGCCAAGTGTGAGCCTTCCGGCTGCTGATCCATGGGCATTGTCGTCGCAAAATGTGCCAGAGCCCGTGCGCCCACCAAGCTGGGTACGGTATGCGCGGGAGCCTGTCGTCAATGTCACTGCCGATGATTCAGTGTCGCAGCAAGGCATGCCCCAGGTGGGGCCGACTGACTCTGTGTCGCAGCATGCCTAATGTGACACCGAATGACTCAGTGTCACAACAGTGCCTGGCTGACGAGAGGGACTTGACAGGTTGGCAAAACTTGCCACAGCCAGTGCAGCAGCCGATTGCAAAGGCGGGGCCTGCCCTGCACACAGTGCAAGTGACAGGCTCAGCCGCTGTCCAGCAGTGGAAGCGACACTGGGCTGAGTTGGCACAGGACCCTCAGGACCTGGAGTCCATGCCAGACTGGGCACCGGACGCAGAGTCGGGTGACTTCATCGGAATGAATGATGAGATGACATTAAGATCTGAGGAAGCTGTCCTCGATGAGCCATTATCAGAAGCAGCATCAATGCGCTTCCAGCCCTGTACGGATGACCTTATTGCGGCAGAGCAGGACAGACAGTGTGTCATCCAGCAGGAGGAGGAGGAGCGACTGCGATCGCAAGCTGTCATTGAGTCTGATTTGATTGACATCACACGCTGGCAGGTGCCATTGGTGCAACTGTCGACGCGGCCGATGCCAGCAAGGAAAACCTTTGAGCACCAATTGAATCGTCAAACATTTTGCGTGCTGTTACAATTGGTGCGAGTGCTATTCGCAGTGCTCAACCATGGATTGAGGCAGGATGGCATTGACTGTTCTGAGGCCGCCCTCCAAGATTTCAGCACCTTCAAAACGGCCAGGAGAACCATGCAAGTGTGGCAGTACCTGACGGACCTGGGTCTCACTGAAATGGATCCTGACCTTCCGGTCCTTGAATGGGCGGTGCATTTCGACAAAGAGAGCGTCCATGCGGGTCTCAGAAGAGCACTGCAGGACGCCCTGCCGGTTCATTGGGTAAGCGGGCAAAACGCCCTGCGCTGGAAGCTCACAAAGGCGTGCGTAAGCCTGGCACGGAAGCTGCAGACTGAGTTCAATGCGAAGCCGCACACTGAGGAATTTGAAACTCAGTGGGCGCTTCGAATCAATAAGTGGGCAGTGGAGGCGACAAACCAATTCTATTTGGTGCTTCACGACCTGTCGCAATATGTCAGACACGGGGCTCGAAAGGAGCCCTTGCCCAGTGGCCACGTCAGCGCAGGAACCCGCTGAATCGTGGGGCCAGTCATGGTCATGGGAATGGAGCAGTGGCTGGCAGCAACCATGGCAGTCCTGGCAACAGCACAACGCCGATGCTCCGCCCAGAAGACGCTGGGCGGACATTGAATCCAGTGCATCTGCATCGTCTGACTACTGGGGGCAGTGGAGGCCTCAGCGCTGAGCTGAAGCCAACCAGTGTGGTTTCAGTCTCGGAGGCCAAATTGCCAAAGCGGCATAATTCAATACTATACGGATGACACGGAGCGCAAAAGAGTGTCACATTCTGCAGGTGATTCAGTGATTGTGGCTCATTGATCACCAGGTCATGTGACACATGGAACTGAACACATGAATTCAAGGTGGCATCGTTATCAGCAAGCAGTTTTGCCTGAGCCTCTTGTCCAAGGATCAGTTGGATGCGCAAAAAGAGAAGGGCAAAGGGGCAAGAGCAGTGACAAACAGTGTGCTGAAGGACAAGGAGAACACACCCAATGTTGTGGAGAATGTAGCTGCCAAAGTGCAGGCTGAATCCTGGCGCATTCAGAAAGAGTTCTACGCAGTGAGCCACGGCGTGACGGCTGACTACTTTGCCATTGGAAACTTCCCGATTGATGATGAGGGCCATTGGTCTTTTGGCGGCTCGGGCTGCAGGAGGAATCTGACCCAAGAAATTGAGAGGTTTCTGCACCAGGATGCTGAGTGCAACAAGGGGATGGCTTCTGAGGCATGGCATCCGATTTTGGCTGCAGCGTTTCCTGAACTGAAGGAATGGAGGCTGGCGGACATGTTGCTTGGCCTATGCTTGAGAGCATGGAAACATCGGAAAGCAGGTTACTCATATCTAGATATGGTGGAGTTCTTCGCAGGGAGTGGCAACCTGACCAAGGAGTTCATGCGGCGCAAGAAGAACTGTGTTGCTTTGGACAAGCTGTATGGTGAACATCATGATGTTCTCTACCCGCAAGGAATTCGCCTGTGGGTGGATACACTAAGCAACACAGTGTGTGACTCCTTGAACTGGTTTGGCACCAGGTGCAGCTCATTTGTGATGTTGTGTGCTGCGCAGGCAAAACGGAAAGAGGAGAACCAATTCTGGGGGGACACCAGTCGACTGTTCATTGTGGAGGGCAACCACTTGTGCAATGTCACCAGTCTGTTGTTCTTTGTCAGCTACCTCCTCATGAATGTTCCCTGCTTGGAGCAGCCTGCGGATAGTCTGCTTGCGAAGGTGAGTACAATGCAGCTGGTGCTGGGCTTTACCAAGGTGTGCAGCGCACGGACATATGGAGCTGCCTTTGGGGGCGAGACTAGGAAGCCTTGGATGATTTGGTCGACATCCAGGCATGTGGCAAGCCTTGAAAGAGCACAGCCAGATGCATTTGCTTGTGGTGCTGCCCTGGTGACTCGGGAGACTGGGTCCTTCACAGGCATCAAAGATGCATTGCATGTGTCAGAGTGGTATCCTCCTGCGTTTGGCGCAGCGGTTGCAAACATGATGGCCCAGCATCAATTCAACAAATTGATGTGAGTGACATTGCATCAGTGAGCACAGGACGTGATGCTCCACAATTCAAGTGGGCTTGGGGATGTGTGCTGCTGATAGTGTGGCAAAGCACTCAACGTGTGGAGTCACACACTGTGTGCTGCAGCAGGCTGCTGGGGTAAAACAAGAGCTTTGCAAATGCCAACTTGAGACTGTGCTTGCATGTGCAGTGCATTAATGTTCAATCCTCACGCCTGCAGGAAGCAGTGACTAGCAGAGGAAAAAAAAGGTGAGCCTACCTGGGTGCTGTTGCCCGCGTGTGCTTATTATTGCTTTGCCCTTGTGTTGAGCATGTTGCAGTGAATCAATGCAGGTGAACGAATGAGCCAATGAATGGAGGTTTGCTTGATTGTTTCATGTCCACAATAGCACGTGTTGGCAATATGATAAGCATAGGATGAAACTACATTGGTCAGCCAAGAATGCAAGTTTTGCATTGCAGCAAGGGCAGACAAAGAGTCCTCGTGTCTAGCCATGGAAGATAACTACCTGCTTGAAAGCGACGCTGTGATATGCAATTTGTCTGGAGACCCATCGTTGTTCCCTAGTGACTGTGCCTATTCGGCGAGGGGAACATATTGGTGGCGCCTGGAGTACATGTTTGACAGGTTCAGAAAGGACCTCCAGGAGCTGAGGCCATTGCCCAAATGGGTCCGGCATGTCAAAAAAATGATCGATGAGTCTTGGCTTGCAACGGACAATGATCTGCATATTCAGGCCACCAAAGATGTGCCAGATGGCTGTGTGAAGCAGTATTTGTCGAACACAAAGGGCGCGCTGATGCTTTTTTGTCAGCAAAGTAGGAATGGCCGCCAGGAGTGCCAAGTCAAGCATTGTGTTGCCAAGCTGAAGGGCATCTGCTCGCGTGTGTGCTCTGTGATTGACCCAGATGGAATGCAGATGCAGCATGTGGATTTGAGAGTGACGCAGCAAGGGAGTGTGTATGGGCTAGACATTTTCTTGGCCAATTGCAACAGAAACTGCGCCACTTCAATTTCTGAGCTCTGGGCGTCCATGCATTTGCAGGGGCATTTATCCCAGCCACTGCATGGCTGGGGACAGAATGGGCTTTGGCTTCAAGACTTGGTTTTATTCACAGTGTTTGCGAAGAAATGCAAGTCGAATCACTCCACCAATGAGCTGATTCCTGAATTGGAGAAAGCGTGGCTGACAACAGTGTCCGATCTTTTGGACCAGTATATTTCCTGCCAGTACATGGTTCATAATGACATTGGAAGAATGCTTCCTGCGCGCAAGTTCTGTGGGGCGGAAACTCGGAAGTACACCCAGGTGGATCTTAGCACTGTTTGGACGCTCGTAGGGCTGTGTGCCACAGCAGGCAGGTCAATGTCTACTGAAGTGGCAATGCAGTCGGAGCTTGAGAACAGTGCTTTTGCAGGTTGCTCGGCGAATGTATAGTCTATTTGTTGTTTGCAATGCAAGGAGAGCTGCTTTTGTGTGTGACTGAAGCCTGGCTTGCTCAGGAGTGAGCCAGGAGAATGCCTACAGGTGGACAAGGAGGGCAGGAGAGCTGTATGAAACAATCAGTGCCTCGCGTTTTGAAAGTTGTTGTCAATTCAACATTTGTGCTGATGGATCCACTCATGGAACAAAAGACATCCTTATATCTTTGATGTACTCTCATGCAGAAGATGTTGGATGTGTGGCACGAATCCAACATATGCCCATTGGGCCCTTGCTGCCGAGTGAAGTGCATGACATATCGGCGCTGGCAACCTTGGCAAAGAAGAGCAAGTTGAGCAGATTTGCAGCTTTCAGGCAGCTCCAAGCAATGAGCCATCAACTGAGCTTGCTGACCAATGGTGCCAAGACCCTTAGTTCATTTGTGCGTGCCAAGGCGTGCAGACCAATACAATCTGGCGAACATCGAGTGGTCATTCCAGTGTTTGAGTTTGGTGCAAATGACGAGGAGGTCGAAGATGATCATGTCAGACAGTGTGTCAGTCGGGCATTTATTTGCCAGGATGGGGGCACCCAACTGCCTGTCCTTCCTGAAGAGCCTTTCTGGTGGGAGAAGGTGCCAATTCTGGTTGCCTGCCTGGACCAGGGATCGGTTGGAAATGCGGGGATGGCGTTTGCGCTACAGAACCACATGGTTCATGTCAAGTTTGACAAGATCCATCGATCAATCCGGGACTACAAATTGGCGATTGGGCGAGCGTGCAGGGGTCAGTTTTTGCGCACACAGCTGCACTCGAGCTATGTCTTCAGCTTGAATTACAAGCCATTCGGAACAGGCGGGTTCTTCCAGCACAAGCAGAGCATGCTGGAGTCATTTCTGGCGAGCCACTCAACAAACTCTGAAATTTGGATCCGCTATCGTGAGCTGATTGCTTTGGATATGGGACTTTCATCCCTCAACGTCCCTGACAACGAACTATGGGATCAAATGCTGCAACTTCCATCCTTTTCAAAAAAGGGTGCTTTGGTCAAGCTTGCCCGGTGGTTCAGCTGGAACGAGGTGTGCAATGAAATGCTGGCTGAGTATCATGCGTTCAAGATGGTTTTGGAGGACTCGCTTGAGCTGGACGATGAGAGCAATCCAAGCAGTGTGTTGCCAACTGGACAGGGCCCTTCAATGAATGACCCAACATCAGCTGACCAAGGCCTCCTCAATGCGGCAGCAAAACGGAAGGAAATCAGCCCCAGAGAAGAGCTGAGCCTCATGAAGAAAACGACGGGAGGATTCAAGCTTGCGTTGAAGCTGATGACGGAGGACTTGTACTATCATTCCCACATTTTGCTTGAAGTCACACGTCCACTGTGGTCATGGTATGCGGCTGAAATTCAATCAGTGAAAACCCCGCAAGACTCTGTCAAAAGGTCCGCGCAGCTGGCGCTGGGTGGCTGGAAGAAGTCCGAGCATTTGCAGAAGACAGTAGCAGTGCTTCAGAATTCAACATTTCTGCAGTTCATATCTGAAAGTGGTTTGAGTGGCTGGGTCATGCAAATGACTAGTTTGACAGAGCACTTGCTGAAGCAGAGGGTCTGGTCGCTCAGTCGCCACGGCTGTCCCCCCAGAATCATATGCAGGAATCCTGGCTGCTGACAACGAGCAAGTGCAGCAGGAAGCAGTTCGTTTGCTGAAGAAGGAACATCAGGTTTTGCTGTGGCTTGAAACTGTGTTTGCTAGTCGGTCTTCCTTTGGCCTGGTGCAGGGAATTTGCGACAAGCTGTCCGCAAGTGTACATCTAATTGTTTCAAACCCATGCAGGATCATGATGGAGGCGTTCGAAGCAGGTGGTTACAAGACAGCCAGTGTGGCAGGACTTCACTTGCTGAACTGCTTGCTTTGCACATTCCCTGACAACAAAATTGTTGAAGATGTGCACAACGATATTCGGAGGGATGGCAAATTTCAAAGCAACAAGAAGCAAACAAATGAGTCCATCCAAGATGTTACTCGCAGCTCGCAGGTCTTTGAAAGCCGTGGAATTCCGCAAGTGAAGATCTCCAGAGACGAATTTGTGGGTGACTTTAGACAGGGACATACAAGTCGGAGAAAATGTGGGTTCAAATCAAAGACTCACAAAATGCCTCGGGAATGGCATCAACTTATGGCAAGGAAAACCTGGGGCACACTGTCGGAAGAAAGCCTTCAAGAAGGAGCTGCGGCATGGTCTTGGCTTCAGCATTGGAAGGGCAATGACAGATCTTCGGCAGGCATCAAAATCTGGCAAGGGGTGTTCAACAAACTGGCGCCACGGCAGGAGGTCATGAAGAATTTGTCAGATGAGTCATTCTGCTTTTGCTTGAGCTCTGCCACATGGGCTTGTATAGGGTGGCCCGTGATTGTGGTGGACACTCCTGAAGCGAACCACTGTGGTGCCCTTGGAGATGCGTGCTTTGTGCTGGATGCTGAAGGGCAGGCAGACTTCATGTTCATCGAGCAGCCAGAGATGTGGATGGTGGTGGAGACGCAGCCTGTTTGCATTGAGTGGCAAGGTGGTCTCCGATTGGCCAGGCAATCGTCCGGTGTGGAGCGCAGCTTGCTGAGAACTTTTCTTACAGAGCCAACGCTGCTTGGATCTGAATGAAGTCGCGCTGTGACACTCATGTCAGGCAGCATGCTTGATGTTGTCTTGTTGTCAGTTGTGCTGTCACCTGCTCAGGCTGACAAAGAAGATGCTGAACAAAGAGCTGGCGGCCCTGGTGTGCTACTTGAAGGGCATCGACCTGCGTGCTTGCAGCAAGACTGCTGTGCCAGTTTTTCAAGCGATGAGCAGACCTGAGCTATTGAAAGTTCTTGCTGCGGAAACGTCACAGCGGGATGGCGATACTGATGACATCACGGCCAACTTCGTGGCTCAGGTCCAAGCTCTGCACAACAATGCCCCCGCTGGCAACGACAGTGATTCTGATGAGAGTGCCTGCAAGGCTGATCAGGATGATCTTGAGTTTGATGCAATGGTGTTGGAGGACATGGACCCAGAAGATCGTCGTGAGTTTGAGCAAGTTCAAAAAACAATTGAGAAACATCAGGCTCGTGCGAAGCAGAAGGAATGGGCAGTAGTCAGAAAGGCCATGATGCAAAGGCCAAGGCAAAGGCCAAGGCAAAGGCCAAGACAAAGGCCAAGTCCAAGGCCAAGACAAAGGCCAAGGCCAAGGCAAGCAACAAAGCCAACATAATAAAGGGGCTGAAGACTGCCAAATCAAGCAGCTCCAAAGTGGCCAGCAAGGCGAGCAGGAAGATTTGGCATGGCGCACTGAAGAAGAAAAGACAAGACTGCCCTGCTCTTCGCGAAGGTGACACCCATGAAAAGGGAAACGTGCTGGTTGAAGTCCCTGAAGAAGTTGAAGCTGTGACTCCGAATCCATGGCAGCGGCGGGTGGTTCGTAGAACTCACTCAGTGTCGTCGTGCCCTGAATCTGCGAGGCCTGCTGCGCAGGCCGAGGCTGCTCCAGAAGAGCGGCCAGCCAGTGTGGCGGAGGACAACAGCACGGCTCCTCCAGAAGACAAGCCAGCCAGTGTGGCGGACGACGGCAACAGGCTGAGTCCGCAGGCGGACCTGCCACCTGCCAGCCACACCCAATCTCCAAGCAAATCGACAAGGCACAGTGATGAGCCATTGCCAAGTTCTGGGGCAAGTGTCATTGCTGCTTCCAGCAGTGCCGATGATTTGGCTATGGCTGATGGTGCCGGTGCACAATCAAGTCGCCCTGGCCACCATGGACCCCGGCAACCTGCTGTGTTTGATCCGCTTATCTGGACTGAGGTTTCCTGCAATACCTGCCGCTAGCAATGTGGGCATTACAAGTTTCATCCAGCGCCAGGGGGCCGAGACAAGCCAACCTGGATCATGAGGTGCTACGACTGGGAGAAGGCGGGCAAATCATAATGACCATTGTTTGTGTGTGTGCGTAATAATAGTCTTGAAGTCTTAGTTCTGTGCTGTGGTGGCGCTCTGCCAGGCGAGTGGCCATCAAAAGGCCAACTGAGGAGGACAAGCACTTTAATGACTGAGCTACAGGTTAAGGACTGGATCCAGTCTTCCAAAACATGTGGCTGTAGACAGAAGGCATAATTCTTTGCGCGTTTGCGAGTTGCGCACGACTTGATAAAATAGCGAGAACCTCTGGTGTGCTGAGTGCAAAGTATCTCATCATGTCATTGGCCTGCTTGCACTTGTGTACGGGAATTGCTTGTGGCAAAACAAGTTGTGGCGGTTCGGTTCAAGTGCTGTCAGTTGAAAGCGCAGATTCAAGTGCTTCCCACTTTTGCTAAACTCGCAATGTCGCTGCTGGGCTTAATAATGATTGTATGCATTAGGTGTTGCTGTCATCAATTTAGGCAAAGTGATGGTGCGGGGTTCGGGCGCACACTATCTAAGGCAGACGCTATGGAAATGTGAGGATGCTGGTAGTTTTGCTACTATAATTATTGAGTCTGCGTCGCCGTGCACAAACAACATGGCCAATGACACTGCCATTGATGATGACGAACACCAGGAGGCCACATGCCAGGAGGGCACCTTGAGTGGACCCCAAGATGTGATTCCCACAAAAAAACGACCACGCTCTTCGACTCCAGACACGGGAGATCTGCGCCCAGTGGTGCTTCAAGAAGCGCTTGCTGACCAGATGCAGATGCCCTTACCAACTGCCGATCGCAAGTTCAAGTTCATCGAAGGTGACTGGTTTGTTCGAATGCCCGTGAGCTACAGCACATCGATGCATAAAAAGGTGTGGTTTTTTACTGCCAGGGCTGGAACTATTACTTTGGCTGCGCGAGATCGTGTTCTTTGGTGCTCTGCGTGCCCTCAGTGTTCATGTGCCTGTCACAAGCTTGCTCGTGCATATTCAATGCGTCATGGCCTCGTGCTGGATTGATCTTCAGCCAATAATAGACAAGCAGTGTGTTGCTCCAGTACAGAGCGGAGCTGCAACTTTTAACTGATGGGCAAACTGCTTGACTCGACTGTGTGCGACTTTGGAAAACAGCAACAGGGCTGCGCAAGTGAGTTTAGATGCGTGAGTGCGGAAGCTCACTTGAGGCCCAGCAGTCAATGGAACAAGAGGAAGAAACAAGTTGTCGCTCTATAAATATCCTGACTTCATTTGAGTTTATGGCAACAGCCGTGCGCGCACATGCCATCATGAATGACATGAACCATGACCCATGTTCAGGCTGCAAACATTCCAGTCATGCTTGAGATGCGGTTTTGCGGCTCAAGCCTGTCAGTAGCAGTTGACTCAACGTGCTTGATTGAGATTTTGTGAACCATTGACATTGAAGCCTCATGTCAACTGGCTTGCCTGCTGATAAGAAGCGTCGGACAGTGACAGATTCTCCTGCAAGTCAGACAGTGTGTTACACTGAATCTTCAGAATCAGAAGTTGAAGCCAGTGCGACAGTGTGTCAAATCGAACTTCCTCAGCCTGACTGGACTGACGCTCAGCCACGGGACTGGGGAGTTGAAATGACTGAGCCGGAGCTTCAGCAGGGGAATGACAATGACGACGTCGAGGTTCGGGACTAGCCCAGTCCCCCGTTGGAACCTGAGGTTCGGGACTAGCCCAGCTCCTCGTTGGTACAGTCGGGGCGGTGCGAATCTCACACGCAGCAGCTTGATGCTTCCGCGAATTCCCTCGCGTAATGCAAGCAAGAGCGAGTTTCAATGGTGCCGGCTGAAGGCACTTTGCTCGAGCACGAAAACGACGGAGGATCACACACACAATTAACGACGTGTACAACTGGGTTTCCTTGGTTTCCCGACCGGCACAAGGTCCATGTTCATGGTTTCCATTACACTTCTTAGACAACGAGCTGCCAAGGTCAAAGTTCCACGAAACAACTCTCCATGGTTTCTTGATTGGCATGGGTTTCTTCGCATACCTTTGCTTCAAGCCATAGCGACACCCATCAAACTCATGACTAATGCCATCATGAACAACCTCATGCAGTCTCTCATCCTTCCAATAATCGCAACTTCCAGGCAACTCAAACAAAATCGCAGCGCGTTTCGTCATGGCATGCCGTTTGATTTCAACGAACCGTTCAAACAATTTCCAGAATTCCTTCTGTTTGGCCTCGATTTTCTCTGCGGTGTCAACTCCGCGAGTCTTGTTGAGGCGTGCCCATGATGATCCCCCCGTGCAAGGCCCGGCGAAGAACAACAAATCGGAAGGTTTAGTAAGCACATGTCTAGCGATTCTCCCCCCGTACTCGCTCAGTAAGTCATCGACCAAAGTGATGGTCACGACCTGCGGCCCGTTATGTCGGGCAAGGGCAGTGAACCAGTTACGCGGTTCGGAACATGCCATCAGCACAATAGGCCGAGCCAAGTCAACACTGTACAATGTGACGATTGTGCGAGTTCTCATACCAGGAAGCGAGACATGCACCGGAGCGCGAAGCACACCACCGTCATGTTTAACCATCGCGAGCTCAATACCCGGCGCTAACTGTGGTTTGTGCTTCACCGCAATGCGATATGGAACAAAACAACGACCAGGAACAAATTGCTCATGACTGGTATGCAGACAACGCATAAGCAGCTTCAACCGGAGCAAAGTTTCCAAAGCAAGGTCATTGACACATTTTAATTCAATGCGCTCGTTCGACAGCTCTTCAACGAATGCGGCCAGCACGGACTGCATGTCAACATCCCCGGACCCGACATGAATTGGTCGTGGTCGTGGAGATTGCTCCCGCGCCGGTACAGCAACCGGTACGGGATGAAACTGCCAAACTGCGCGTTCAACCCACCCATCAATCCGCTCACACTGTAACCCAGGGTCAACCCTGTCCTCAACCTTGAGCCATGACCCGTTCCTCAGAAACCAAGTGGAACGAAGCCACTTGCTCCCGAATGGTGTCACAACCGCGAGTGGAGGTTTCACACGCATCAATCTGGGTCCTTTAGCAACGACAACCGGATCATGTCCTTCATGCTCATGCAATCCTTCTTTGGATGTCAATCCGGACCACCACAGGTCCGGGGGCATGATCGGAATGTGTGTGTACGGAAATGTGGGAACTCCGTCAACCGTTCCCGAAGCAGTCTGCATGGTCCCTTTTATGGGATCACACGTAGGTGTGAGCGCCTTGAGGGTATCCGGGTCAGACAGCAAGCTCGGGTCGAGTAGACCAATCTGCAAACATGCATGTTTCCATTTGCGTCCATCATTGAACGCCTTGGTGTAGATGTCAGCCGCCATTCTGTCGGTGACCTCATACGCCAAATACATGTAATCACGTGTGAACATCTCATGCATCCACGAAATGCAAACACCATGGCTTCTCTCAAGGTGGCGCATCGTGGGGTTTCTCCCCGATCGCACGACACCGATCATAGCCTTGTTATCGTCATAGAACACAAAGTTCGGTGACTTCTTGAGAATCCGCTGCAACAACTTCAGAGCAGGCATACCCATGGCTCTCATGGCAACATCGGCCGCAACTATTTCGGCCTCGGGAGTTGAGTGACTCACACAACCCTGTCTTTTTGAGCTGCCAGACAACGGAAACCGAGTATTAGGCCCTTGTATATTCAAGTGTCCACCAGAGGTGGAACGTAGCGAGTCGACACATCCTGCAAAGTCAGCGTCCGCATACAAGGCCAAGTGCACATCATCCATGGAGTCTCCGACCCAACCGACCATGCGCCAATGTTTCGTATGATGCACATAGCACATCAAATGATGCAAACCCCGATCATCGGAGTCAGTCCACCTGTGCACATTCCGTGCCAGGCGATTCACTTGCCGCAACAAATCGAAGCGAGCAATCCGCGCACCGTACAGCAACTTCATTAGTACGCTAGCGGCATGCGGAGCAAGGTGTCCACGCACGGGCTCCTTCATGGCCAACTCAGGAGTCCCTCCCCGCTGGTCCGGCACTGTGGCAGAACCGTCGGTGGGCACAAGATTGTTACACCAATTGCACACGACTGACGGCCCCTCTTTGGCAGGCTTCCGTGAGACGTGATTCTTTGTTTCTTCATGCAACTCAGGAGTGACAACCTTATTCAACTTTACATCGCCCGCCACCTCAAGATAGCGGTCGACACAGGAACGTAGGAACTGTTCCATGTCATAGGTCACCGTTGTTACGCGGTGTCCGTTCCCGAGAGTGACGTTTCCCTTGCTTTGGTTACAACCAAGGTACATGTCAAGTCCAGTCTCGGGCTCAATCTTCAAACGTGTACGTAACATGCTCCATCCCTGGGCAAGGTTCTTTTGCGGCCCTGCCATTTTGAAGTCGTCGACATACACAACCAGAACAAGCTGGAGCTTTTCATGAATGTACACTGACGGCCATTCCTCACCGATGGGTTCAAAACCAACGGCGCGCACCGATTCGTCACAGTGCTGCTCCCAGAATGTTCCCGCATCTGGGTGTCCGTACAGCGCCTTCCTCAATGGGACGACTGGTCTCCTGTACTTACCCCAATTGCATTCACTCGGCACAGCCTCTGGTGGCAATTCAATCCAACATGGCGTGCCTCTCAGTGTGGCCTGGATGTACGCTTGAACAGCGTCGGCCATCTGCACATCCCAACCATCATGACAACCCAAAAAATCCGCCCAACGCGAGGCCTCAAACGAAGCAGGAGAGTTCCCCAAATCTTGAAACATCGCAGCTTCAAAGCTTTGATTCTTCACTTGGTTCCCCAGCAACACGCCTCTACCCTTGAACTTCCTCTTAGGATCACCAACAGGCAACTGTGAGTGCTTTTCAACACAAATACCATGTGCGCGAGCCATGTGTATCTCTTCCCCTTTCGCTTTTGCCTCCTTGGCCACAGCGTCATATTCCCGCACTGCGCCAAGGTCGAAGACGCCCTGGTCGATTAATCCCGACCATTCTTTCTTCATTGACGCCAACGCATCAGGGTTGGTCAGCATTTCTTTCCGGCCAACCGGTCTGGACACTAAAGCGTCGAAGAATCGTACAACTTTTACGGCTATCTCTCTGTGCTGTATTCGCTCAGAAGTCACGCACGGCATCGATGGGTATTTCTTGGCGTCACCGTTTTCTCCTATTGCGGGCAACGCGAGTGGCACTTTTCCAGAAACTACCTCAGCAGACTCCTCCCATTCATACCAGCTAAAATCCGTCGATGCATCGACCGTAGGATCTGTCCCCGATATCGTCTCAGCTTCGTCTCTCTGACGCTCTATGACTGATGCAACTGCCTTCGTCCAATTTGGAGTCGACCTTGACCGCTCCTCAGATTTGAACTTCCAGGCGTAAATTACTACCAGACACGCAAATTCTTTCTCAAGCTGGACATTTCGTCTCAAGACGTCTTGGGATTGCTTGGAATCCATGAGGACAACCACTCCGTCAACAGGATTTACAACTATCCCGACCCAATCAAGCTCAGCCAAGTGTTTCCCATCCAGTGGGTTCTTGATCTTTGATATGTTCTTCCGCAATCCCCAATTGTACTGCCATTCAACTCCACCCCAGCGGTTTCGAAGCATAGCTCGAATTCTCTTACCACCGGGCATCTGCAATGTCTGTGCCTCAGCCGGCGCAGAAATCTCAGATTCCTTACTTTTGGGGCCGTCTTTCTTCTTCTTGCCACCACCCTTCACCTCGGCCTTTTCTTCCTCGGTGTAGTATTTCCTCATCATTGCCCATTCATCGGGAGTGTACTCTGGAGGTCTCGTCGTCTTCATTAACCTGAAGCCATCTTTCCCGACAGGATATGGTCTTCCGGCCTTATCGATCTTAACCTCCTTGCCATCATCGTTGATGTACGTTATGCCGTCCCCAGGTAGTCCAGCTGACACATGTGGAAGGTCGGGCTTCGTAATTTCGTCGTCGCCCTTGGCGTGTCCATCCCTTTTCCCTTTTGATGAGCTCGGTCTAGCATCCTCTTCTTCTACATGCTCCCCCCGACCTCCGACAAGTACTTCCGGACCATCGTCAAGCAGCAGACCAGCAATCTGATCGACCTCATCGTCGAGCAGTCGCTTCTCGTCACTCTGCAATAACTCGGGCTCGTAGTCCTCATCTTCGACCAGGCGGTCACGTGCATCCAGACCGATTGCATCGACAGACATCTCAATCCCCTTCCAGAGTCTCGTTGGCAGCCTTGTACTTCTGTTGTATTGGGAATGTCAGAGGTGATTTGCGAATCATCCTCTCCGTTTGATGCGGCATTCTCAATCGAGGTGGAACCTTTGCTTTCTTGATGTTCAACTCTGCACCCGCAAACGCAGTGAGGGCCCAAGCCCGATACTTGTTCGCCCAATGCATCCCGGTGCTCAACACGTATCCAGCAAATATACCAGTTTCCCCTCTTGGTTCGAATTTCTCCCTCTTCTCCCCTCGTGCTTCACTCGGCTTGAAGTCTACTAGCGCACCAAAAGGTATCTTCTCGCCTTTGAACTCCTCGCCATGCAGCCTCATCCAAGCGCTCGATCCATTTACTTCTTCAATGTTCATAAGATGGCACAGCGTGGTGATGGCCTGCACCCAGTAGCACGTGGGTAGACCGGCATGTACAAGACAAGCCGAAGTCTGGTCAATGATGAATTGGTTTGTTCTCTCAGCAAGGGAATTATTCTGCGGTCGTCCAGGTAGCGACAGGTCGTGGTTCAGTTTCAGCTCCACGCATGCATTGATCAGTTCCGGGCCATCATCCGAGTATACCTGCTTGATCTTCCTCCTCCCGCAGAAGTGCTTGATGGCTCTGACAACGGAGTCAGTGTCTCTTCTCGCAGTTGGATAAGCCATGATAATTCCGGTATATATGTCCCGAATAATGAGCGCATACCTGCCTTCCACTTCATGATCTCCTGATGCCGTCACAAAGTCGAACGTCACCAGGTCCCCAAACATCTTTACCTCCCTCTTGAAGGCCCCCGTTCGTGATCTGAAGTGTCTCATCTTTGCCTTGACGCATGATTCGCAGAAAGGGTTTCGATACCTGTGTGTAAGCAAATGAGCAATGGAGTTGGCGTCCCTCTTGAGGACTCCCACTTTCCTCTTTATTGATGACCCTTCGTACACATCAACTTCAATTCCGGCATCTGGATCATCCTCATCAACCTCTTCCTCGTTAGCTTCGGCATCACCATGTCGACATGGGACTGGCCCAACGTCTACAGGTATTTCCTCAGCTACGGGAGGCGGACGTACCGGACCGGCTCCTCCGGGTGGTCCGAAGTCAAACGCACCATCATGGCGCTCGCCCTCGACCTCTGCGGATTCACCGACAGCGGCGGGTGTGACCTCGTTGTCATCGTCGCCATCCTGATCTGCCTCATCGTTCGTTACCATTGCCAATACTTCCGAAAAGTGCTCCTTGAGGTCGTCTACCGTAGGGCGATGCCTGTTACTCCGAAGTTTACCATCACTCACGAGGTATGGGATGTCGTCCTTGACTTGTAAGTGCACGAATCCCTGCTTTGGTGTAACCATGAAAGGTAGTTTACCAGGCATCCAGTGAAATGCATAACCCATCTTCATGCATCTCCTCCCTATTGACAACACCGTGGGTGTCTCGTCCAACACGTGCGGCTCGACAGTCTCGTCCAACTCGTCCACAACTATCTTGGCCACGTCGGATGTGGAAGTGGAACCATTTGCGGTCTGGAACACAATCTCATCATCATCCTTCACAATATCGACACCCAGACTCTTTGCCTTGGCTCGTCCAATGAGATCATGACCACATCCGGTGTCCATCAACCATTTCACCCGTTTGCTGATGCACGTTGACATTGCGAACACATTCTTCGGCAAACCATGCTGTTTCTTCCAGTCGACGGCCGATTCCTTGATCTCGTCCTTGTTCCGATCATATTCGAACATTATGGTGCTCTCCTTGGTTACTGGGAAGTAGTGTTTCTTGTATACGTCGTCTACCACCTCTCTCAGTATTCTCGCTCTTATCAATGATCGTTAAACTTGATAGGCTGATAATTCTCGATGATCCCTGCTCTTAAACATCTTCTCGTCGATGTGCACGTACTGATAAGGCTCATTCTCATTGTCCTCATAGCCGTACCACTCCCCTTTTCGTTCCCATTGCCTTCTCTCGTCTTCGAGATAGGTGATCTCCCCATTCTCGTCGACATCGAGTACTTCCTTGAACCATACCATTTTCTCGGGGATCTCGGACTCGCCAGACCATCTAGATGATTCGCTCATTGCGTCGTCATCATGCTCGTGGTAGACAGTCTCGGCTTCATCCGGTTCGATTTGGTCAATGTCCTTCTTGAAGCTGACCTTTCCCGCAGGAGCCGATTGCTTCAAGACTATCGCAGGCATCGCGATGGCCCTTCTTGCAATAGCTGGCGCTGCGGCCTTGGCGGCAGCCTTCGACTTGGCTTGTGCCTTGTCGCTTGACGTTGCCGGAGCTGAATTGTTCTTGATGAGCTCGTGCCTATACTTGCAAGCACTCCCCTTGTCGCATTTTCCCTTCTGAAACGCGAAGCATGCTCCATCATCCCTCTTTGGTGATGATGATCTGGACTTGGACTTACCTTTTCCTTTCCCTTTGGGCATGTTCTCCAGCTTGTGCTCCGTCTTCTTGCTGTGGGAAAATGTGCATTCATTCCCTTTTACGCATCCCTTCGCTGCCTTGAAGTGATACCAACATGGGTTATCTTTACCTCCGCCCGGACTCTTGCCTCTGTCGCTGGCACCGTCGGACTTGCCGTTCTTGCCAGCGTGACCCTTTGCTTTGGCCTTTGGGAGTACAGGAGCAGCATCAGGTCCACTGGGTTTCCCCTTTCTGCCTTTGCCACCCTGGTTCTCCTGTTTGCCAGTAGCCGGGGCTGCATCTCTGCCGCCCGACTTCATCATTGACTTGACCGATTTCTCCTTCATGTCAAGCATCAGGTCCTCCCGATCCGCCTTAACTGATGGTCGATCAATGCCAACAAGAATTCGTACGTCTTTTGAGGATGCTTGTCCGGCAATCTATGATAGGCGTTGAGGCCGAACTCCATCTTCTTGCTCCCTTTGATCTTCCTGTAGAGAATATCTCTGAGAGCCAACTTGCTGGGTCTGTCTTCGCTCCTCATCTTTAGCAACAAATCATACCACTTGTTCCTGAATATAACCAAATTCTTGTCTCCAGGAAAGTCAAGGTTGAATAGGTGCTCGATGTGGTAGACAAGATCCGTTCGATCAGACGTTCTGAATGATTGCATAACCAATGCCACCAACTCTCGTCCCTTCACGATCACCCCTTGTTGATGTCGTAGTTCCGAATGTCGCGTAGCGTCGAGGTACACGTCTTTGGCTTCGTCAGGTGCTTGTTTTAACATGTTCTGCATGCCCATGGCCATTTTGATATCTATCGTAGCGAATCTGTCGCCGCCGGAGTCGCTCAGCAGATTTAGGTCTGGGTTTAACCCAAGAGCCTGTTCCAACCATTTCGTCCATGTGTCAGTATCTGGATCTGCGCATGCGCTCAGAACATTCATCAGCAATTGCATCTTCCAGTTATCGAGTTGATGGATCTTTGGCCAAGCAGGAATAGACACCCTCTCGGCTTCTTTCCTCGAAATCCTCGGTCTTTCGCTCTTGATTTCTCGATCATCCCTCGATCTTCTGCGCCTCCTCCGTGTCCGATTGTCATCTTCTTCCTCTTCTTCTTCCTCGTCCTCTTCGTCCTCTTCGTCGTCGTCATCCTCGTCCTCATCATCGGGTGGATCATCCGGAGGTCCTCCTCCGCCACCTGTGAGGCTCAACTGACGTCGACCTGCCCCTTGTCTATTTCCATTGGGCGAGAATCCACCGTAATCCAATGGGGGTGTAGTACCGTTGTTTCCCCCTCCATCACCACCACCAGTTGTAGTAGCGGATTGTGGGACATGCCCAACAACCCCTTGCATCTGGGATAGGTGTACATCGATCATTGGATCACCAAAAGACGGAAAGAGAATCGAACCTGGCATTAGTGACGAATTAGGGATCAGATTCGATGATGATGACGGGAATAACCCAGTCACCCTCTTGTCTACCCTAGTCGAATTAGCTTGGGGTCCTCCCTCAGCGCGTTTCACTACTGCTCGTTCACGATGTCCATCTTTACTGCTAGAGGCTTCCTGTGTCTCCAGCTTCTTGAGTGCTCGTAGTTCCTCATTGTCAGCATCGAGTTGACGAACAAAACTCTCTTCTTGCTTGGGCGTCGCCTCCCGATCCTTCAGTTGTCCCTGAAGTTCACGCATCTCCTCGAGGTACTCATCATACACTCCTTTACCCTGAGCATCGGATATTGATTACAATCAATCTTTTGATTATCAGATTGATTCCATACAAAAATCAATCTCCACAGATTGATTTTGGAGAAAATGAAATCAATCTAAAAAAAGCAAAGTTTGCAGCTCATATTCAATATAAAAATGCATACTTTTAGACCTGCAAAATCAATCTAGAAATCAATATCAAAATCAAAAAAATCAATCTGCAAATCAATACAAGTCATGCTTTTTTCAGTATTTGCTGATGGTCCAGCAAAAGATTTGCCTTGCCACTTTGTGGTGAAACTACTTCAAAGGTGCCCTTTTTCAAAGGTTTCCCTTTTGCAAGGTCAGAATAGCCTTTCAGTTTCTTTGAAATTGTCCCTTGTCAGCAAAAGAGACAGAAGAATCTTATATTTGGGTGCCATTTTGGCAGAGAGCCTGGTGCTTCTGACCCCACTTGATGAGGAAAATGTCAGCAAGCTGACTTTCCCAACAAAATCCTCATTGGAAAAGCACCAGTGTGCTTTGATGTTGAGATACTGTGAGTTATAAAGGAGATGAAGCATGCTGTGATGCTTATATACTATGTGAAATAGTTTTTTGTTTTCTTCCTTGGCCCGTGCATTAAGCGCGGCATAAGTGTCCCAAAACCCTTTTGCAAGGTTCCATGCTGATTCCCGTTCTGATTTGGTAAGGAACACATCAGCTTGATCATACACCAACACAAGCTGGTGCAAAGATTCCATAGCTTCTAAGATGCAGCATTCAAGCCACACATCTGTGCTCAGCAGGGACCTGCAAACTACCAGCATTGCTGGCAGTAGGTGCTTTGTTTCAGAGCCCTTGGCATTCAAACTGGGGTATGCAGTGTGGGGTTCTTTTGGGTTTGTAAACATGCTCAATTTGAGGTTTGTGAGTCTGGTGGGGGAGTTCAAGTCTTTGTAAACCTTTTGCAAGGCTTCCCACACCACCCCCAGCCTTTCCCAAGGCTTTTTGTGTTGCTTGCCATGCCCATCCTTCCAACAAAGAAAATGCAAAACTGATCCTAACAAATGAGAATGAACTCCATGCACAAATAAGATGTGCAAAGCATCTCCCCTCACAAATTTTGAAGTCAGTCCTGGCAGGGAATGAAAGAGCAGGTGATTGCTAGAAGGGTTTTCAGCTGCTGCTTTGTTGTTGACAAACACAAACTCTTGTTTGTCAACCTCTATAGTCTTGTACCATTTTCCAATGGTTGTGTTAGCCAGCTTAGCGTCGCATTCCCAGCAATTGCTGGCAGACCCCCAATGAGGTAAATGCAGGGCATTTGCAAAGAACTCAGCATCACCCATAATACACCAAACCACACATTTGAAGCCACCACACAGCTGCTGCCCCTTTTTTGAATAAAATGGTGAACCCTTTTGCAAAGGTCTTCCATCCCAATCATGGGTGGGGTGGAGCCCCTTCAAAAGGGCACCCAAGCTCCAGCACACCACTTTCAAGATGTCATTCCATGTTGATTCAGATGTGCATGATTTGGGAAAGGCTGCTATCAAAAACTTTGATTCGAGTGAATTGAATAAAGTCATCAAAGCCCCCCAGCTCCAAATCATCAAGCTGTCTCTGCTGGCATATTCAGCACCATCACCATGCAGGAATATTGGTATGGTGAGCCTTTTCCACCCTTTGGTTTTCATAGGATGGCTTTCCAGCCTGTCATCTTTTGTTGACTCAGCTTGGTTCCAAAATGCTTCCAAGTGTTCTGTTGGGAATATATTATCAAAGTTAGGCAAGGCCCCCATAGCCTCAAAAAGGATGTGAGGAAGGAAGACAGCTGCCTCCTCAATCCCCTTTTTCAAGGACTTGGGGTCGATGCACTGTACAGGCACCTCTGTTGCAGAAGGCACAATGCTGTCTTGGACAAACCTTGTCAGCAGATCCCTGTGGATGTTCCCTGGGTATTGCCCAAAGGAGCCGCACTTGCTATGTCAGATAATTCATCATGCTGGCAGCCATCACAGCAGGCACAATCTGCTAGCCACCTCACAGTGGTTGCACTGAGCTTTCCATGACTCCAAAGACTCAACAGTGCAGTTGCTAGCCTGCTGTGCTGGTCCCCTTTTTCAAAGGAAGCATTGTTCTGCTTACCCATAGCTTGCTCAAGCTTCCAACCTCTCAATCTTTTGGTCATGTGGTGAATCTTTTTAAACCACACCACCCCTTTTTCAAGGCGCCTTGTCCCTTTTACAAGGTGGAGCTGCCTCCCTTTTTGTAAGGTTCCTTGTCCCTTTTGCAAAGGTTTCTGCCTTGAGCCAGACTCATGGCTGCAGTAAGCCACAAATTTCAAACTCTTGGGGGTGGGGCAACACCAACCTTGTAAACCCTCAAGTTCCCCTATTTTTTAATGGGTGCTTGGCCAAGGGGCCCACACAAGGAACAAAACCAACCTTGTTAACTGGGAAGCAACCCCCCATGCAAGTTCCTTTGATTGTTTGGCGCCAAAGCAAATTTGTTGATCAAGGGGCCCAAACACAACCAACCAGGCTTCAGGGTTGGGTGGGGGGGTGGTGGAAATCTTGGAGGGTGGTGCTTGGGTGTGGGTCCCTTAATGTCAAAGCAAGCAAGAGGTTTTCCCTGAGAACATTGTGCACTTGCAGCACTGTGGCTGCAAGGTGAGAAAGCGCATGCCAGGGCGCCCACCAAAATGTAATCCAAAACGCAATGGTTCCCTTTTGTTGTTTGGGTGGTGTGATTCTCTTATTTTCAGGGTACCCGGCAAAATATGTATTTGCAATGGTTGGTTAGGCACTGCGTGAAACCCCCCTCCTACACTGAGATCATAGAGCCCCTTTTTCAAAGGATCCCCCTGTTTCAAAGGAGTGTGCCCTGCCCTTTTCCAAAGGCTCACCCTTGCCAAAGGGATGTGTGATGTTCAGCCTTTGGAGCTTCTGAATGTAGCTTTGTTGAGGATTTGCAGCACATCCTTTGTTTCATCCTTTGCGTTTTTCACTGCAGCTGCCACCTCCAGCATGATTTGTTTCATATCCTCTACACTGGCTTTGTTCCCTTTGTTCAAGGTTCTTCTCACCTTTCCCAACACCTCCCCCAACTCCATATGCACCTGCTGCTTGTCTTTCAAGCCTTGCTTGCTCATGTATGGGGACCCTTTTACATTTTCCAGGGCATCGCCAAAGTCTTCCAGGCAATTTGCACACATCTCTTTGGTTTTTTTTAGCTTTTTCAAAGCTGCGGTCATTTGCTCTTCAGGTGGCAGGTCCTCCAAAGCCAGCACTTGGGGTTTGGGCTTATTTCCTTTCCTGCCCCCCTCCCCCCCTTTGCCTTTGCCAGTTCCTTTTTCAAGGCTGCTGCTTTTCCCTTGGCTAGCCAGGAACTGTTGCAAGTCCTTGTCAAAGAACTTTTGCCATTCCTCTTCTTCCTCCTGGTTCGGCTGGTACTCTTGGCTTTGCTGCCAGTGCTTACCCTGGGTCCCCTTTGACACCCTCAGGTAGTCTTTGTTATCACAATATTCCCAGACCCCCCAACTGTCAGTGCATTCTCTGGCAGTGACCCTGCCACTTTGAACATGTCTGTTGAGGGTTTCTTCTCCCCATTTGTCAAGGGCTTCTTTTTCACTCAGCCACTTCTCCCTTTTTGCAAGGGATTGCTCAACGCTTTTTGTTTCTGCCACATGGCAAAACTTTGGGGCATCCTGCCTCATCAAAAACAAGGCTGTCCTTAGCCCCTTCTCCTTTTTCCCTGCCTGATCAAACTCCTCTTTGGCTTCTTCATTTCCTTTTTTGGCAAGCCACTTGTGGTGCCTGTTCCACCCCCTTGTCTTTTCAGATGCTGTCATGGATTCTTGCAGGGACCTTGCAGCCTCAGATTCATCATCATACTTGTCAGCAATCTGGTCGACCTTTTCCTTTAAGGACAGCTGCCCCAATTTACCCAAATTCTTTGCATTTATCGTGGCTTTGGCCCCTTTGTTCAAGGGAGGTGCCTTTAAAATTGATTTGGGCGCTTTCTTTGGCTTTGGCTTTCCCTTTGTCAAGGGTGCTGACTTCATGACGGTGGTGGGTTTGTGCCTTTTGGCGCCCGTTGCCTTTGCCATGTTCTTCACTTTCTCAAGTGGGTCCCCTTTTTCCAAGGGTGTTTGTTGTAGAATTCTGTTTGGGCCTGAGCAGAAAATGCTGCAGAAAAAATGCATGAAACCCAGTAAGGGTGATGAAGGGTGATGAAGGGTGATGAAGGGTGATGAAGGGTGATGAAAGGTGATGAAAGGTGATGAAAGGTGATGAAATACATGGTTTTATCACCCTTCATCACCCTTCATCACCCTTCATCACCCTTCATCACCCTTCATCACCCTTCATCAGGCCCCTCAAAATGTTGCTCAAAAAATTGGAAACCAAACTGGTATGATTTGTTTGAATGAGTTTGGGGCCCAAACCATAAAGCACCAAGAGGTTTTGTTGGCAACCAGCCACATTTATGAAGATCCAACAGGATAGGAAAAACCAACCTCATGTGTGCAATCTCCTTTGCAAAAGGGAGTTTCCCAAAACGCACACCCCTTACCACCCTTGAAAAAGGGGGGTTCCCCAAAACACACACCCCTTACCACCCTTGAAAAAGGGGGGTTCCCCAAAACACACACCCCTTACCACCCTTGCAAAAGGGGGGTTTCCCAAAACACACACCCCTTACCACCCCAGCAGCCCAGCCCCTCCAGGACCTTTTTTTTCTGTTGCAAGCTCAACTCTGTGCAGACAGCCACTGCCCAAAAAAACCAAACAGCTTAGCTTTGAGATACTGTGACACTCAACCTTCAACAACTGTAACAACTGTTATAAATAGGGCAGTGGTGCCTGCAGAAACTACAAAAACATGCACCCCTTTCTCCAAGGGTTCCCCCTTGTTCAAAGGTCGAATTAGGTGGTGAGACCCCTGTTTCTAGGGTGTTTGGCCGCAGGCTGCAGCATGGTCCCTATTTCTAGGGTTGTTTTTTCTTGCTCTTTTTCAAGAGTCCTGCAGGAATGCCTGAATTGCCTCCTGCAGGTTGTTGCAGACCTGGATGCCCTGAGCCTTTGCCCAGTTGTGCTTCTCTTTGAAGCATCTGATGGGGAAGGTCCTGAGGTTCAGCCACTGCCTCCTGGCAAATGTCAGCCCCATCATCAAACAGGGCAGTGCATCCCAAATGCACTGCCCAGCTGCTCTTGCCCCATCTGCCTGTTCTTTCTCTGATGCAGAAGGCATTGCTGAGCTGGCCCCAGAAGGGCAAGCTCTGCAATGTCCTCATCACCTCCTTTTCCCTTTTTGCAAAGGCATAGCTGCACACAACCACCTCATGCCCCAAGCCAAGCAGCTCTTGAATGGCTTCAATGTGCTGGTCTGGGACGTAGCCATTGACTTCCAGCACATTGTGAAAGTCAATCATGACTTTGGTCTTGGGCTTTGAGGCAGGTGCAGCCCCCTTTTCAGGGGTGTTCTCCTCTTGGCTTGGCTCTCCCTTTGCCAGGATCTTGTTCTGGCTTGGTTTGCCCTTTTCAGAGGTTTTCTGGCTTGGCTCCTCTTGGTTTGGCTCCTCTTTCTGTGGCTTCTCTTGGCTTTGGGATGGTGGCTTCCCCTTTTCAGGGGTTTCGTGGCTGGGTTCTTCCTTTACCTCTTTCCCCTGCTCCTGTGCATCCACCTTTTCAGGTGCTTTCTCTGGCTCCCCCCCCTTTTCAGAGGCTTTGCCTTCCTCTAGCACAGGCTCAAGTTGGCCCACCCCATAGTTGCTACTCAGGTGCCAGGCGTGCCTTTCCTTTTCCTTCTTGTGCCAAACCAATTTTTTTCTGGCAGGGCTGGTTGACCTGGACTCTGAGCTGGAGTTGTCCCAGTCCACAGACATGGGGCCTCCTCCTGCAGAGCTTCCAGAGCTTTGGCTGCTTGACCTTTGCCTCCTTTGGCTTTTGCTCCTTTGGCTGCTTTTGCTTGAGCCTGCTTCTGCTCCTTTTTGGCTTCCAGCCTGCGTGCTGCCAGGTGTCACTTTGCCAAGTGTCATCTGTCCAGGTGTCATTTTGCCAAGTGTCATCTGTCTAGGTGTCACTTTGCCAAGTGTCATCTGTCCAGGTGTCAAGTGTCATCTTCCCAATCTTCCCAGGTGTCACTTTGCCAAGTGTTGCCTGTCCAGGCTTCACTTGGCCAAGTGTCACCTTCCCAGGTGTAACCCTCACTTTTGCAAGTGTTTTGCTGCCAGCTTTCCGGCTCTTCCCATTGTTCTTGCACCTTTTCAGGTGGTGGCTGTGGTTGCAGGTGGGCTCTTCTGGCTTGCCTGGCTTTGCTGGTTGTGCCCTGCCCGCTGTTCCTGCCTGCTTTGTTGCCAAAATCCCCTTTAGGGCGAGGTTTTTCCTCCACTCTTTCCATTCCCAACTCATCCACTCACCACTCATGGCCCTAGGTAGCTAGGCTTAAGCCAAAATGGCTGCAGACCCATGCATGCATACCGACCCCTTATAAGAAACACAGTTATTAGCAGCCCCACCCCCCATGCAAACAAAACATTGGCAAGACAACCATGTTTCATCTGCCTTTCTTAAGGGGGACCACCTGATCCTTGCAATTCTTGTTTTTTTGGGGGGGGCCCCTTAGCTACCCTTGCAACCCTGGAGCTCGCAAACCAATTTTTCTCCTTTCCGAAAGTTCTTGCTACGCTCTTGTGGCCAGCAGCCCCAACCCCTTGCAAAAGGGCAATCCCTTTTTCAAGGGCACTTTGTGTGCCCCTCCCCCTTTTCAAGGGTTCTCCTCCAGCCTCCCTTTTGTCAAGGGTGTACTGCACTTTTCAAGGGTACTTCTTCAGATTGGCTTTCCTTTTGTCACAGGTTAAGTGTTTTTATGCATCCCTTTTGCAAAGGTGCTTTTTGAAACAAGAGGATTTTCCTCAAGGGTACTGCTTGCACAGCTTTGACCTCAAGGCCACAGCTTCTTCTTTTGACAGATTTTCTGCCAACATGGCTTCCTTGATTTTGTCAATGACCAGGGGGTACCTGTTGCTCCATGTTTTTGGGACTTCAACAACAAGCTTCAACTTTCCACCTTTTTCTTTTGTGCCTGTCAAGTAGCACCTTTCAGGTTTGGAGGCCATTGTTTTTCTTATGCTAAGCCAAGGCTTAGATTCTGAGCACGCAGGCGTCTTAGGGCTTTCCCCTGCCTTTTGCAAGGCTGCTGGCCTTTTGCCAGCTGCTGCAGGTTTTTTCAAACCGGTTTTCATAACTGAAGTGGCTGGCTTGTCCTGCTGCCAGCCAATGGCCCCCTTCAGATTTGGCAAATAGGCGATGGGCTTAGGGTTGCCAATCGCCTTTTTAAAGATCCTGGTTGGGGCTGCCTTCTGGGGAACCTCCTGCTTTGGTGGGCTTTCCAACATTTTTGGAAAGCCATCAGAGTCTACTGACACATCACTGATGGTTTTCTTTAATTTCTTCTTTGCTGTTGGCAAGGGCCCTTTGCTTCCACATGCTTGTTCAGGTTTCAGCTTGATCTTTGTTGCTGGCAATGGGCCTTTGCTGCCAGATGTGTTTTGCGCAGGCTCTCCTGCCTCATCACTGGCCTCATACTTTTTCCCTTTTGCAAGGATATTTTTTTGGTCATCCCCTTGTGAAAGGGAATCCTCTTTTGCAAGGGGGTCTGGGTGATCACTTTCTTTAAGCTGCACTTTTTCAAGGGTTGTCTTCAGCCATTGAAATTCCATGCTTGTCAAAGCACCACAGCAGCTTGGGTTAGTGCCATTCCTTGCAAGTTTCCTCACATGGGCTAACACAACCCCGACCCTTTCAGCCCTCAAGTTTGCCCACACACACCCATTAAATTTTGTTGTGTTCAGCTGTGGCTTAAGACTCAGTAGCTGTACCAGGCCATTTCTCAATGGTTGAGGGTGCAACTCACAGCTGGGTGCCAAGTCAAGCACATCATTTACAAAATGAAGGGCATTTACTAGCCCCCTGGGGTCAATACCACTGTTCCTGGACAAAGCTTTTGAAATCTTTCATGGTTTCTTCATGCTTGCTCAGCAGTTTCAGCAGGAGCCCTGCATCCACATATGGTTTGGAGAAATGCCTAGCTCCTCCCCTGCCTCCTTTTCCCATTCCCTTTTTCAAGGGCTTTAACACCCTGTTGCAAGGGGCTCTTTGGGTTGCTGTCCCTTTCAACGTACAAAGCCTTTAGCAAGTTGCCCTCTTTATTCAAAGGCTTCCCAGCAAACTGTAAGCCAAAATGCTGCAAATGTACTCACAGCAAAAAGTTCCCATGCAAAAAATCAGTATGGAAATCAATATGGAAATCAATATGGAAATCAATATGGAAATCAAACAAATCAATCTGGAAATCAATATTAAAACCAATGCAAAACCACCCTTACAATCAATATGAGAATCAATATATAAATCAATCTGGAGAATCAAACTTTTCAATCCAGCAAATATTGAAAAAATCAATGTAATCAAACTATTCAAAATCAATATAAAAACCAGGAAGTTTATTGATTGTAATCAATATCCGATGCTCAGGGTAGCTGTCAATCTCCAGTACTCGGCCTCCTTCGACTTCTCGTCCATCGTGCACCGCTCTTCTTGTTTTGCTTCTCTGACCTGGGCTAACTCCAAGATCGCATCTTGACGATGACTACCCTCGATAGCAATCATCTGGTCCTTCTTCAACACGTCGGATTCGTGCTGCTTGACGATCTCTTCTTTCTCGCGAAGTAAGCACTCTGCTCTCTTCGATTCTTGCTCCGCGAATGTTGTAACGTCGTTCAGTCTCGCCATCAGCTGCTCCCTGGAGTCCTCCATAGAGTACGTCTCGGGGCGTTTGACGAGTGCATGCTCCAACTGTGATTTTAGACTTTGGACCATCTCCTCCTCGTTGAACTTCTCGATAGATGTAGACGATTCAATACCTCTGATCTGTTGCTGATAAACTGATATTTGTTGTGAAGCCTCACGGTGTATCTGATTTGCACGTATAGCTGATTCCTGCGCGGCCGACTTCTCGCTTGCCATGTAGGATTTCATCACTGCAATCTCCCGCTTCTGCTCCATAATAGTTCCTTCAGCTTGTCTCATCTGTTGTATTATAACATTCGACTCCATGTCTTTCTTTTCCCCGTACTGATATGCGTTCATTTCCACCTTGCGCATCTGTTGGGCTTCCTCCTCAAACTTGCGCCATGCCTCAGCCATGCTTGCTGGCAATCTCGCATCGTCTCTCCAGCTCCTCGATCCGGATGGTGCTCCCATAGTCCTCTTGATGAAGATTCGCCATTGCTGCCGACATTTCATCAAGTGTCTTTTGGTATTCCCCGATCTCCATCTCCATCTTGTTCTTTTCTTTAATTGCGGCGCGAAACTCCGCACTGGTGGGTGATTTAGACCTCCCACCTTTTGATGTTGACCTCACGCCCTTCTGCGACGTCCGTGGTGTCGCAGGCGAAGATGATGATCTTCTCGGCGGGGATTCTCTTTGCTTCGACTCCTGACGAACATCGATCTGCTTCCATGATCTTGTAGGAGTGGATATGTCGCTGAATAGCGCGGATCCTCCGCTCCCAGGTTCATCCTGTAAATCTGCGAATCAAATCCATCACCGCAGGAAGAGCCATCAATCCATTGGATCCCTCTGAGCTGCTGTTCCCAAAAGTTGCAGTACTTGGGCTCGCTGAAGATGCCATTGTACCGTGTAGGTTATTGTCCCTTTATTGTCCCTGTACCCGCAATAAACCAGCTGTCTCTCTGTCCAGTGTAGAGCTTGTCGTTACGGCTGATAACCTGTCAAGAGACGGCAAGGTGACGTCCCGTGGGACGCTGTCCACCGAACCCTCGAGCTGTAAATACCAACCACGTAGAAAGGTGTATACGGTCAAACCGTTCTAGCCGAACCCGTGTAACTGTTGTAAGGGAGATGGAATAATAGTTACAACAGTGGTCCTGACAAATGCAGCGCAAGCGAAGTGTTTTCCGCTCTCAATTGCCGATCACGTATGAACGCAGCTTCACATAAGATCTTGAACCTCACTTGTGACTTGAGCCAAATGGCAATCAATGGAACCTTGTAAGCAACACAAGCACGGACCTCAGAACTGCTTCCCAATTTAGGCACGGGGCCAGGAGGGTTTTAACAAAAAGAAAGCTAACTAAGTCCGGGGGATATCACAATTGGCCATTGTTTCGTCTCCACCTTAAAGCTAAAAGGTGGCAAGCCATCAGATTTACCTGAAACGGCACTCATCCTTATTGGACCAACTGTGTGGGGCGCCATGCCGAACTCACTCCAAAACGGATAAACAATTCTGGGATATACGGCCCTTGAAAGGTTCCGGTTTTAAACAGATCACTTCTGGAACGGCACTTGAAAGCCCCCCCAGATTTCAGCTTCCGCCCGGTTTGGCTGCCGCGGCTCTTGCATGTCTGGCAGAAGCTCCGCAAGCCGCCGTGAGGACATCCTCGACTTGGCAAAAAAAAAGAGTGTGAGGCGCGGCTCCGGCCTACGTTTTGGGGTGTTTGGTCGGTAAGCCAGGTCTGATTTAGACAACCCTAAGGGTCCCGACTATTTTTGGGCCCTGCAAATGGGTTCTTCTTGGGGGGTTTTGAGGGGTCAAAGTTCTGCATTGGAGGGTCCGGAAGTCTGCATTGGAGGGGTCATGACCCTTGGGGAAAGACAGTTTCTCAACTCGGGGATGGGGGGGGGTGATATGTAGTTTCCCTGTGAATACACGCAGCCCGGATACAGGGCACGCTCAGACAAAATGAGAAATACCCTGTGGACTTTGGTCTTGTGGGTTCGGGGTTCCAGGACAGTTCTGCCTTTTCGGCGCTTCCAGTTGCCATTCTCGCAGAAAATCGGAAATCATATATGTATAACCTTGACGTGAGGCATTGTTTGCGCGCAATTTTAAGCTGCATGAGGTACCTGGCTTGGGATGGTTCCCCATTCGTGTGTGAGGGAAACGGCGCAGCAACGACCGCACCTAGAGTCTCCATGACCCCTAGAAAAAGAGGTCATGACCCCTTTATTTTTGGGCAATGACCAACCATTTTTTCAGGGTCATGGAGAGTCTAGGTACCGGCGCTGTTGTTGGGTTGAAGATGCCCGGGGCGTGCCGGGGGCCTAAGTCGGATTCAAACATTCGGCTCCCGCAATGGACGGTTGGGGCTGCGTGGGGGCTGTGGTGGGGGATGCGTGGGGGTCCGGATACGTGTGGCAGATGCGAGGATCCTTTTCATAGGAGATGCAGATGTGGCCGGTTTTTTTGGGCGTTCGAGGAAGCAATACCAGCCACCAAAAAAAAACATGTCCTTTCCAAAGGCCGGTTGGTTGGGATAAAATCAATCGATCGGGCGGAACTTGCCGGGAGCCTGGGTAATGTCAGCAACATGTTGGGACAAACCAAGTCAGGTCCAGAAACCCAGCAACCGGTTCTGCCATTTGCTTAAGCCCCCTGGAAATCAATCGTATTTCCAGTAGTGATAGATTCCCTTTAAAACCAACAGGGGAAAATAACAAATATTCATTTCAGCAAACGGAAGGATGGTATAATACAAACCCACCCTGCGGTTGCCTCAGCCGCCATGGCGTCTTGCGTCCACCGGGTGCCTTCAACATTTTGTGTTTCAGCTCTTCTTCTTGAAGCCAACAAAAAGACAGAATTTCATAACCAGCTCCTTCAGGTTTTTCCCACTTCCCACCCTTTTCTCTTCCAGACTTCTTGTGCCTTGAAAAAGTGAACGCCATCTCCTGTCTCAACAAGTTGTCTTTGGGGAGTCAAGTGAAAGGTCTGCTAGGTCTCGAGGTCCTCCAGTAAAGAGGTTAGAAGAAGTTGGTACCCGATATGTTTTTCTGCATTCTATTCTAGTAGGGGAACCCTCCCAAAAAAAGGTAAAAGGGCACTGCTGGGGACCTAGGTCTGGAAAAGAAACACAAATTGGCAAACCCCTGTTTGGCTTCCGCTTGTAAACAAAGAAAGCTAGAGGCTGCTTAGCACTTGAAATGACACACTCACTTTGAGACGAACAATGATATTTGACATCCATTGCCTAAAAATCAAGTCTGCCTGCAGGCATTTGCTTTAAGCACTTTGACTCAAAAAAAACCCAAGCCACCAGAAGAACACCCATGTCCAACGTTTGCCCTGAAAGTCATTCTCATTCTCAAGGCCCGGCGGAGCTGAAAGAAAAAGCTGATCCGGGTGCAAAAGATGGCTACCCTCCCACTGACATGGCAGACATGGCACCTGACATAAATTCCCTTGAAGAGGTTGGTGGACATCATTTAGGTGGGGGATTCATGTCCACCAATCACTTTTCAGGTGGTTCCCTATGACAATTCCTGGCCACAAAGGACCAAACAAGAGAAACCAACAGATTAAAGATGAAAAGGTCGGAGTTGTTCAAACAACCTGAAAAGTACTGGCAATTCCCCTGAAACCAACCCGACAAGGGCATCGGGTCTCACAAGCAACAACCCCCCGTCTTGCGGAGGCATCGCTCTTGGGACATGAACACCGTGGCGCGTCCTTTGACTCCAATTATTCGAAAAGTATGATCGGCGGCCATATTATGGGTATGGGTCAAAATAAAACCACCAGGGGACCGCATGTTTTAGGCTTTGGTTCGATTTACCAGGGTTCCATTTTTGGTACGCATTTTTGACCCCAGCCATATATGATAGATTACAAGAGTTCTCCCACGCGCGTCCCATGGAACGACCGCAGTGGGGGTTCTGTGGAGCAGAGGTGCCGTGACACTTCACGCACTTCGTCAGGAAGAGCCCGTGCTCGCACTCCCCGAATTTGCCGGCTGGCTTCCGCAGAACGCTCACCTGAGCCAAACAGCTTCCGGATTGGGAGCGCGCCATTCGCGCGCGTTGATTCTTTTTTTTTCTTTCTCCAGGGCGTGCCTTTTCCTTTGCGGCTTTGCTTGTGCTTTGTTGGGGTGCGCGTATTCGGGTTGTTTGTGGTTGATTGACAGTTTTTGTTGTGTGAGACGGCGTTGTTGTTTGGTATTGTTGTCGTGCTTTGAAGGGCAAACAACCGGAAGTGTATTTGTTTGTTGTTCTTTTTTTTTGGGGGGGGGTGTCTGCGTTCCTTGCTAGACCTTTTCAATAATACCAGCATTTGATTCTGACTGGTTTGGTTCTACGTTTCAGGCTGCCTGGGTTTTGTCTGGGGGAAACCCAACACAAATTTGGTTGGTTGCAGCAGCTCCTGCCCCCAAGCCGGAAACGGAGCTTCCTTTGAACTCCCCCAAAAGGCCCTGAGCGTGAGCTTCGAAAACAGCAGCGATCCACCGTGCAGCGAAGTGAAACGAGTCTTCTACAGATCTTGGGTTGCGTGGGCTGAACAGCTTCCAAAAGCGTTCCAAGAGATTCCCCCCCCCAAAAGCGCAAACGAACATGCTCAACCAGGGAATGCATGGGGAAAGGAAAGAAGTTCGTTCCCTCCAGAAGCGTGACAAAATGGAAACGCCCAGCCACTGGGAAGGAAAAATCGTCAAAGGGAATCGGCTTGATGGGGATCGATCCGCCTGCTGGGAACTTCAGAACATCTCCCCTAGCTCCTCCAGTAGAGAGGTTAGAATGAAGGTACCAACTTTTTTCCGTAGTCTATTTTAGTAGGGAACCCTCCCAACCAAAAAAGAAACGGTGAGAAAGGGCACCCATTGCTGGGGGACCGGGTCTCTCAGCCCGCGGACGCTTCAAAAACCATGGGGAAACCGGGCCCACGCCCCCCCACCAAAGGCAAAAGGACAAAAAATCCGTGAGGCCGATCGATCCGCCGAAAGGCCGAGAAAACGAAAAAAAAAGAAAGAACAAAAAACACCTCTCAGCCCAGGGGCCCTGGGTCGCTTCCACTCCGGCTCGGGCACGGGGATCTCCAGATCGTCCTCGAGCTCTTCCACTTCCGAGGAGGGCTCCGAGGCCATGGCGCGAGAGAACCCGAGCGGCGGAGAACGGGGTCTGCGACGGAGATACCGTTTTTTCCGGTGGCGCGCGGATTCCCATCTAGGTCCTCCAGTGAGGTCAGAATAAGGCTACCAACTTTTTTCTGATTCGTCTGTTTTAGTAGGGGCTTGCCCTCCCAACCAAAAATCAGATGCTGCTCGAGCCCATGCGCGCGAGCCGAGCCGGTGGGGAGTTCTTCCAAGTGATGGGAGCGAGGGCGCCAAGTCGGGAGTCTGCAGGTTCTGAGCTTTCTGGTTTGACGGCCCCAGGAAATGAACAAATATGTCCAGGATGAATTCCTTTTCAGACCGACCAAGGAAAAAAACCACATATTCATTTCAGTAACAGGGATCCTTACATTATACACCTGAACATTGAAACTGGTACATGGTGGTTTTCCTGTATGGTGGAAATATGTATCTTTTAAGGAGCCCTGAGTAAATGGAGGTGAGTATCTAGATTCTTCAAGCTGCAAGACCAATACCTCAGCGTCCTAGCATTCATTCAGCTAAGCTGGAAACCGACTGCGTGGCGTTGGTCAAAAGCCCTACGTGGCCAATACGTCTTTCCCAGCGATCAGATCGTCGCAAGGTCAGGTGATATTTTGTTTCGGCCCATGCTTCAAACAACCAAACTGTGAGTTCAACGGTCTCAACGGGGCTTCGATGGGCGGACTCCAGTTCTGTAACTTTTTTGGGGGGAGTTGCTGCACCCCTTGTTGGCTGGCTGAAAAAAGGAAGACCAAGAAGAAAACCCAACGAGCCACCCATTGGGCGTTCACAGGATCGGACACACGGAGCGGCAAATGAGGCGCCAAGGTGTAGAATCCGCAGCTGGCACTGGCGTCATAGTGAACATGCGTGCCCCAGTAAAAAAAGAAGCAGAAGTTGTTGTTATTCAACACCAGCAGGGGGAATACAAAACAGATTGTGAAGCAAATGGAAGTTCAGCCCTGCTTGTGCATTAGGGTGACCCTTTGGAGAAATTTCTCAGTGGCCCTTTCTGATTAGGGCCACAAAGTCCATCTAAGCCAGTGGAACCCATCTATTTCGAACCTGGACGAAATCCTGCACCACCTAAGAAACCCTATGATTTGATTCCCCTGTAAATACCAACAAACGTCATGGTTTCAACCATGGTTTCATTTCGTGGTGCGAAATGGATTTCGCAACCATCCACCGGAATTCTTTCCAACCAAACCTAAAAAGGACGACTGCGCCAACGGCTTTCCTCCAAACTTCGGGCGGGGCACCCTAGGTAGGGAGTGAGGGAATGAACCCAGGCTGTCCCCCTTAAAGGAAACCACCAGGATGGTTTTCATCCCCGAAATGTCTGATTTTGCTGCGAACTCGGCAATGAGAAATGGCTCACCCCAAGAAAGGCCCATCCGACTGGTCTTCTTTTGAGGACTTCCGCTCATTCCCTGAGCACCGGCAACATCTTCATGGAAGTTCGGCGTGCAATGGAGTCCCCCCTCCGCGCCCTTTGAAAGTCGCACGTAACGCCTAAGGCCCACCCCAAGCATTCCAGTGGCCTGCACACTTTCTTCTAAACACATTGCATACGCAAAACATCCACAGAGTTTCAGCTTGATTCCAAGAATTCACCAAAACAAACACACTGGGACCACCGCCCCCCCCCCCCCCGGAATCCAGCAGCGACTGCGTATCGCACCCCCGCGCCTGGCGCATCTCTTCCGCCACCGCCGGGCTGGCAAGGTGCAGGTCGTCCACCACCAAACACATCTGCGAGCCCGGCCTCGGTTTCTCTCGGGGATATATTTTTGGCTGTGGTTCATACAAAAAAAACGGAATTCCAACATGGGTTGCCCTGGTAAGTGGAAACATGGACCAGAACCTGCGGTTTGCCCCTCCTGTTTAACTTTGAGCCACACCCAGATGGGTGCTATCATATTGACCCGAACAAGCAAAACCCCCAAAACGTTTACTCGGTCGCTTTCTGCTCCCCCGCTCAAAGTGACTAACCTTTGGTGGGTGAAATTCGGAAATCCAACCACTAAACACTAAAAGGCGAAAAAGCTGCAAAGCTAAGGCACCGGATGGCCGCTAACCACCAAGTTTCAGCTTCAGCTTCAGCTTCCGCTCGCTTTGCGCCTTTTTTTTCCGCGTCGTAACATAAAAATCCGGTTGGCTACTACCAAAATCCGCCATGTCCAAACAAATCCTCTTGGTACAGGGATCCCTACATGAAAAACACCAGGACATTGCAACTTGTAAATGGTGGTTTCCAACTTTATTTTGGTGTTGAACGTGAAAAAGCGCCATGTTTCAAATGGTGGCATTTGTTTTTCTTCGGAGCCCTGTACTTGAAAACCACAAAGGCGAAAAGGACACACGAGCTATGGACGGGTGTTCCAGTTGGTTGCCGAAAAAGACGTGAGAACATTTGGTGCTTGAAAGGACATGGGGAAACTTGGCAGTTCAGGAAAAAAAGGGGAGAAGACATGCTTATAAAAGGAAATGAGAGAATTAGGACCCCAATAGGTGTGAACAAATTTGCTGGTCTGTGAGAAGGAAAGCCGACAATTCCGTCTGACGGAATCTTTGTAATGGTTAAGGCTCCGACCAGGTGGTTGACCATCCCTGCCAACAGGGTCACCTGGATTTCCTCTTAAGTTGCAATGGCCTGGTGGTTTCCCATGGAAAAAACCGGCTCCCGAAAAGGACATGGAGCCCTGCCCAGGAAAAAGCCTCCTGCTTTGGGTTGCCAGCTTCATACTGGTGCCCCCTGAGCCGTGGGCCAGTGACCCTGGCCACGAAAAAAACCATGGCACAAACAGGAAGTTCAGCCCAAGCAGAGATCACCAAACATGAAAGAGAGCATCGACATACCATGTCGAATGGACATGGCCACAGGCAAATTCCATGGCACCACCGGGAAATCAGCGAAACCACTGGAAGAGTTTCCCCCCCTTTCCCACGGCTAGGCCCAAAGTCTGGAGCTCCTGAGCTCTTAAGCTCTCAGGTCCGTGCATGGGGCTCAGCAGCTTGGCGCCTCGCCTACACCCAGCCGAAGAGGGGTGGGGCTGGGGTGGGGGGGGGGGGGGGCACGTGTGGGCGCCGATTTCTGTAACGAAAAACCCTCCAATTCAGATGCAAGCTGACGTAAAAGGTTGGGGGGGGGGGTCCTGGTTGGGGCCAAGTTCCTTTCAGGTGTGCAAAGTTGCTGGGGGAAGCAACAATTGGTAGCATGTGGGCGCTCAAACTAGACCCCGGTTTACTTGGCATTTAGAGGGACGCCGGGGCCGTTTAAGAGGCCCCACTCTTGAGAAATGCATCTGAGTCTTTGAAGGGGAAGACCAGGAAATTAGAGTTAGACCCAACCCGAACGTTGGTCCTTGCAGATATTTGTCCGTTTTCTTTTTTCTGCCAAAAGTTTAACTTCTGGGCTAAATAGAAACTTAATGACTTAAGCAACTAAACACCTAAGAACCTGAGAGAATATGTTTCTGCCGGTATTTCTCGTTGGCAATCAGTCCAACCAGCGCCAAGGCGCTTCCCAAACGTTGCAAGAGCGGCCTCATGGCTCCCTCTGTTTTTTACATCACCCACGGAAGCCCAATCCGAAGGCTCGTTGATGCCGCCCTTTTGGTTGAGTTAGGAAACCAGGAACTTCGAAGCCCATTTTGGGGGGCCAAGCCTTCTCGCCCTTGGTCTGGTAGACCAAAACAAGAGCCAACCAACCAAACGCCGGCTTAAAAGCAGTGAAGCCGCATGAGCCAAATTGGGCCACACAGTTGAAGCCAAAAGCCTAAAGCATCTAAAAACGAGAGGTCAGCACAAGCCAACCCAAAAACCCCGAGCGAGGTTTCAAGCTCCAACAAAGGGCAAGAGGGGTGGGAGACCAGCGGGTTGCGCCTCGGCAGCCGCTCCCGGACGAAGGTCACAAAGCTGGCCTGGTGCATGGAGGGGGTCGGGGAAGAAAAGGGGGTTGGGGGGGGGGTTGTGAGTAGTTGGGGGGTTAGTTGGGGGGTTGTGAGGTTGGGGGGTTAGTTGGGGGATTAGTCGGGGGGTTAGTTGGGGGGCTAGTTGGGGGGTTAGTTGGGGAGTTAGTTGCGGGGGTTAGTTGGGGGGGTTAGTTGGGGGGTTAGTTGGGGGTTAGTTGGGGGGTTAGTTGGGGTGTTAGTTGGGGGTTAGTTGGGGGGTTAGTTGGGGGGTTAGTTGGGGGGTTAGTTGGGGGGTTAGTTGGGGGGTTAGTTAGGGGGTTAGTTGGGGGGTTAGTTGGGGGTTAGTTGGGGGGTTAGTTGGGGGGTTAGTTGGGGGGTTGTGAGGTTGGGGGGTTAGTTGGGGGGTTAGTTGGTTGGGGGGTTAGTTGGGGGGTTAGTTGGGGGGTTGTGAGGTTGGGTGGTTAGTTGGGGGGTTAGTTGGGTGGTTAGTTGGGGGGTTGTGAGGTTGGGGGGTTAGTTGGGGGGTTAGTTGGGGGGTTAGTTGGGGGGTTAGTTCCTTGGGCCAACTTGGAGGGTTTCAAGACGAGGAAACCAGGTCATTTGGCCAGAAACTAATGTCTACCCAAAACCGCACCTGCCAAACTGATAGGAAACACCCCCCAAAGCCAATACCCTGGTCGTACTGTCATGGTGTCCGTCTCAAAACTGACCTCAAAATGGGCGCCCTCAGAAAGACACACCCAAACATGCCAAGGTCCACAGATACTTTCATCTGGGACATATGAGTCATACAACCTGTCCAACCATCCAATCAAACTCCTGACATATGGCCATGGGTCAAAATCGCGTACCCCCGGTGAACATCCCAATCCCAACTAAAATAGGCTCTAAAATGGGTGGTGAATTCACCTACCAACCAAAATGGTATCCAAAACGGCTTTGACGACCACAGCCATATGGTTTTGCGATTTAACATGTCCAACATCCACGGGGGATCCGACCGCATCGTCCATGACCGTGACAAGTAACCACCTGCGAGCATATGAACGCATTGGAGGTCAACTTGTCTAGGTCCTCCAGTAGAGAGGATAAAATAAGGGTATACCTGCTTGTTTTTTCTGTAGTCTGTGTTAGTAGGGAAACCCCTTTTTCCAAGAAAGGGCAAAAGGGCACTACTGGCGGAGTTGTGTTCGTATGGGGAACCTAAGGCAAATATAAGGAACACATGAGGAGATATTAGGGGAAGTAGAGGGGAATGATAGGAAATGGCCAACGGGATAAGACAAAACCACAGAGATTTCCATGACAAGCCCACCCAAACGGGTCTACAAACAATGACCGTTCTCCAATGTACCGAGCAAAAGGTTCACCATCTTTAGGTCCGGAAAGGCCATGCTTCAAGGCAACGTGTTTGGTGAACTGGGTCTCCCCAAAAAGGGGCGACCGGTCCCACCAGCCTTCGGTTCGCCTTGTGGTTTCCCTTCGGTTCACAGCCCAAGCGCAGCCACAAAACAGCCGCCCCTTGGAAGTCTAAGCCCACTGGCACCCAGCTCTCCCCATGGTTTAAGCTCTTCAACCCATGCGACAAATAAAATTAAAAATAAAGCATCCTGGTGAGTATCTGAAGAAAAAAAGCACCTGTGGCGTGTTTTCCTACGGTTTTTTTTCCGGACGAACCAACAAAAATCACCCTCAAAAATACCACCTCCTCCTTTCCCTTCAAACCAAACCAAAGAAGGGCACCCTCAAAAAGTACAGCCCCTTACAAGCCATAAGTATATCCTTGGCTTTCGGTTCTCCTCCGGCTTCTCTTCAAAGGGCACCCTCCGATTTTCCGGAGAATGCGCGGTCAAACTGCGCGTGGAGGTCCGTCTTCGTCAAGTTCGACCAGCGGCGACCCCCAGCCCGCGCCAGCCACTGGCAGCTTGCGAGGGCCGTATCACGTGCCCTGTGTGTTGTGTGCGCTGCGTGCCTTGTGTGTGTGTGTGTACGTCAACAGACACAAGACACCCACAACACACACACACACACATTGTAAGCCTCATAGCCCTTGGCTTTCGGTGTTCCTTTGGTTTCCCAACAATCCGACCCACGAAAGGGTACCAACCAACCCGGAAACCGTGCGGGTCCCGCCCACTGCGTGCGGCTTCCGCTCGCTCACCGCGCAAGCGGCCCCTTGGGCCCCGCGCGGCGGAGAGTCGGTGTGGACATCGCAGAAGCTCTCCGCCACAGCCGAGCCTCGTAGCGCACGAAGCGAAGCGAAGCGTTGCGCTCCAGCCGGGGGTTTTGAATGGGGTGGGGGGGTTCGTCTCCTCCGAGCCCAGTCCTGACAACTTTTAAAATCTGATTTCGCTTCAAAAGCAGGGTAGCTGATATAACAACGTCCCTACATAAGACCCGGGATGCCTTTGCCCCGAGATTTGACCTGGGGGTGTCTATAGGATACCCTCTTCTGACCTTACCCGAATCTCATCCAAAACGAGCAGAAAGGGGGGTATCCTCAAAAAAACCACCCAGAATCACCTTAGCCCTCGTTGACGGTTTCGTGGATTGGCCCGGCGGGGTCCTTCCGCATTTGGAGTTCAACAGGAGCCTAAAATTCCAGTCCACGGCTGCCTAAAATTCTAGCGCTACCTTCCCCATTCTTTCAAGGGATCCGGATCTCTCCAGAAAACCTCCGGAAGCCCGGGGAAAACGGATCCGGTGTTCGAAAAGAACCATGGTTGGAAAGAATCCACAAGGAATCAACCCTTAGAACAATATATATATATATAAATGGGTTCGTCGCCTACGAGCAGAGTCCTGGAATTGGTTTAAAAAATTGGTTCGGCCCCTTCAGGATGAGAAGTCACCTTACCCCTGGGTTTGGGCCTCCCCTTGGCTTCAAAAGGCTACCTGATATAACAGGGATCCTTACATTACACACCTGAACATTGCAACTTGTAAATGGTGGTGTCCTTTTATTTTGGTGGAAAAAGCCATGTTTCAAATGGTTGCAAAATGTATCTTTTAAGGAGCCCTGATGTAACATAGTGGCTTCCCCGGGAAAAATATCCTGGCGTAAGACGCTGGGCTGTTTCGCCTTCAGGACACAAGTCACGAAGTGATTTCTATTTTCGGGGGCTGTCCGTTTGGTGGCCTCAAGGGCCAATTCATGTGAGCTCCCCTCAGAGCCTCACCGGGTTTAGTTGAGCTTCACACAAAAAACTTTGAGGCTGACAGCCGGACAATCAACATGTTGGTATCACAGAGGCAAAAAAATCAACCATTACCACGAAGAGAAGGGAAGCAACCTAGAGAAACTATGAATTAGTTTGGCATATTTGTTTGATGCCCATGTTGTCTATCCAAACCTACATTGTTCGCCCTTGTCCGGAAGTATTGCCCCATGTGGTTTTGTTTCACGGCTGCAACATTCCTTCTTGTCAGTTTCAGAACATGCATGATCGGGAAAGAAAGCACCGGTAAAAGACGATTCTTTGTATTTGCCATAGACACTCAGAAAAAAGTGGGAGCACGAGTTTGTTTATTGTTTTGGCCTGCCTGAAATCGTTTGAACCTAAAGCATCGTTTCAGGATTTTGTAACCTCCCAGAAGAAAAGTACCTAAAAAGCTACATGGAAATTCGGGTGGATCCCCATGCCCTACCCACACTGACAACAAACAGGAAGTTGGTCAGTGCGCCAAGCAAAATGAGCACTGAGATAATGTTACCCTTCAAGCCTGGATTGTGCCTAAATTGTCCGAGCTTGAATGAACCTTGGTTTAGACTCAAACCACCTTCTTGATTCACCCTGGCTTGGGATGGACAAGAGGCTCAAGCGATATGAAATACACTACGGTAAGCAGTAAAGGTGAGGTGAAACATGCCCCCAAAGTTGTGGCTGTCCCTTTAAAGTCCGCTGTAAGCCAAGCCCAAAACGGGTACCAAGCAAAAATACAAAAACCGGCCCACATGTTCATTTGCTCAGAAGCCAAGGCTCGGGCTTCAAGAGTCTGTTCAACGGATCGGATCAGAAGCTGAGAGCTGAGAGCTGGATTTGGGGTTACCAGTGGGCGCAGGACTACCAAGACCAATCTGACAGAATATCAGAATAGGGAGACCTCCTATGGTTTTTCGGTCTTCGTTTCACATATGTTGAGTCGAAACTTTTTAAACAACACGACTAACTGACCACCTTCAACCTGAGAAGACACTAAACTACATATTCAACCCTCAACCTTCTAGAAATCAAACTCGTTTCTACACTACAGCCCACACTACAACGAACGCAACTAGCTTGCCAACACAACACTTGCCAGAACTAAGGTTCCCAGTCACGGGAAAATGAAAATGAATATGTTTGTCCTTTTTCATTCTGTTGCACAATACTAAGTATCCTTCTACCATCTGATCAACCTAGTTGTAAGCCCAGTCAGCGGTCTTGCCAGCCTGGTGAATCAGAACCCTTGTGACCGACAACCCTCAGGCCAACCAAGTAACCTGCTAAAAGTCTAGTGGTTTAATGGAAGACCTAACATCCAAGCAACAGTTTGAGGTTTAACTAGTTGGTTTACTTAGTGGTTTACTAACGTTTACTTTAACACCACTAAGTTAGACTAAACTTGCTTGTTGGTCCTAACATTAGTTGGCAAAAAGTTAAAGTCCTAACATCCCTTGGCAAAATGCAACAAAGCAGGGGTTCCCAACATGATGTTGTTGGCCATTGCCCGTCCTAAGGTCCAAGCAAAATGCAACAACAAAGTCTCAGTTGTTCAGTGACCCTGGAAAAAACAGGGAACCCTTTTTTGGGCTTGGACCATTTTGGGCAGCCACCAAAAAAAAGGGGCAAAAAGAATCGGAGCCACTGAACAACTGAAAGTATACTCTTCCAACACCAGCTCGGGGAATTCGACTCAGCTCGGGGCATCTTGCTGGTCCGCACCAATTGCTCTGCCAGGGCCTGAGATTCGGCCAGACTCGCGGAGTTCGGAGTTCCGCCGCCAAAAAAAAACACTGACCAAGGGAAAACAAATACATACATTAATATATATATATATACACATGGCACCCCACCCCACGGAGCCTGGTAATATGTAAATATATATATATATGTGGTACCGCCTCCCCCATGATTCCTACCTTTTGTGGTTTGAAGTCCATTCAACTACTTTGTCTGTATTGATCTTTATGTAAAATTATATGCAAAAAAAGAACACACACATATTTAGATACAACAGACATAACGTCTATGTTTTTCATCCACTGACTCATGCACCAGGTGGCCGCGGCGCGGCTGTGAAACCGTAAACGTTCACATGGCCCAAGCGGTTTTCCCTGGTTTCACTTTAACTAGGTCCTTCAGTAGAGAGGTTCGAATAAGTTGGTACCATATGTTGTTTGCTGTAGTCTATTTTAGTAGGGGAACCCTCCCAACCAAAAAAGTTGGTAAAAGGGCACTACTGGGAGACGTAAGCCTCAAAAAAGGACGAGGCCCTTTGGGAACACGGGGGTGAAACAGATCCAAACCCCCAAAACAGCATCCGATTCAATCCCCCACTAAAATAGGCTCTAAAATGGGTGGTGAATTCACCGACCCCAAAACGGTACCATTGGCTTTGCCCCCCAGCCACATGGGTATGGGTCAAAATTAAAGCAGCAGGGCACCGGAGCCTTTGGTCCATTTTTCCATTTACCAGGGTTCCATTCGGGTTTCTTGCCCAGCCAAACATGTTTCTCCTCCGATCCCAAGAGAAAACTCGGCATGAGGCTAAAGATTAAAAGCGACCTAAGTCCCTGCGACCTGGGCGAAACGGAGAATCTTTGCCTGGAAAGGTCCAGCCCCAAAATCCAAGGAGGGGATCCTCCGTGCTTCGGACATGTGTCAATAGACTTCATGTTTGTTTTTTCTCCCTGGCAGCGAGGTTGTTTTTGTCTTGTTCTCAGAGGTCACTGGCTTTCCAACGAAATCCGAAGGTGGATCCATGAACTGGAGGTGTCCCTTGCAAGGATCGCCACTTTTGGAGGTTCCGAAGAGGGACATGGCTCGGAAACACTGCTTCAGGGCTTTGTTCTTTTCGTGCAACGAACGAAGACTTGTTTCGCTTCTTGGGAACCAGAGGAGAACGGGGTAGAGGCCCTTAAGTGGCTATTATAGTAGTATATGGCTGTGGCTCAAAAACATGTGCCAAAATTGGCACCTTGGTAAATGGAACCAAAGACTGACTGGGAAAACCTGTGCTCTGGCTTAAAGTTGGCGACGAGAGTTTGCAGAGAGAAGCCATTCGCGAGGGTTTCTTTCTGGTTTTGGTTTGTTTGACGGCAAACCACCCGTGAGAACTTCTCAAGATGCTGACCCCCAGATTGAGGGGCCCTGGGCTGTGGGCTCGACTTTGTCGCTCCTTGCGAAGGGGTCGTTGCTTTTTGCCATTTGTGTCTGTTGTTTTTTCTTGTTTTTTTTTTGTGAAACCTATCAATATCGTGTTTGTTGTTTGTCCCTTTTTTTCGACACCTACCTGACGCCAAGTCTGAACCAATCTTAAACCAAACCAGCATCCAAAGATTCAGATCCCCTAAATCAGCATGCAATTGTTCCTTTAGTGGCAGCTATCCTTTTCGGGACCCTGGATCCCACATGGAGGTGGAATGGGGCGGTACCTCGATTTGATCTGCAACGGTTGGCTTCGCATTGCGCGCTGGCCAACTCGGTCCGCTCCAAAGAGGGAGCAAAGGAACGAACCGGCAAACACACAAGAAGCCGAGTCTGGCAAGAGGCAAATAGCAAGCAAGACAATCCTTGATGCGTGCCTAAATGCAATCAAATGTTGGGTTACAAATACTATCCCATGAGGAAATTTGAGTTTGTCTCAAAATAGGAATCGGGGCCCCAAAACGGGTGTCGGTGTCCTTTTGGTTTCCGTTTCAGCCAACCCAAAAACGGGTACCAAGCCTCAAAAGCGACAATTAGCGGGGAGATGGGGAAAGAGGTGTAAAGGAAACCATGTCTAAATATATTAATATAATATATATACCGGACAAACTATGCCAGCCCCTGCTTCCCCCGCATCCCTGCTTCTGCTCAGATTTGTCCAGTGGGCATGGGCAAAAAAGGGCATCCGTTTTTCGGCCGGTTGACTTTGAAGGAGTCGAAACCCTTCCCACAAAAATGTTGAAAAAGGAAGCAACCCCCGGGCAACTGGGTCTCTTGTTGGCTAGACCCATTTGGTCTACCTAGACTCTCCATGACCCTCAAAACATGGGGTCATTGCCCAAAAAATCAAGGGGTCATGACCCCTTTTTCCAGGGGTCAGAAGGAGACTCCAGATATGTTCCCTTCTGTCGGTTTAAGCATCACTTCTTCCCTTGGGCCCAAGAATTCTGGAAACTCCATGGCCCCCTGCGCCCATTAAGGGTCATGAAGACTCCAGGCTTTTCAGGTAAAGCTCATGGAAAAAAGCGATCGCCACTGGCGATCCAGTTGGGTCTCTCTGAACAGACCCATTTGGACGGAGGTCGCCCTGGCGTTTTCGAGGAGGGCGCGGACTTGCCGCACTGCCGCTGCCCGGAGAGACGGAAGCCCAAGCGGCTGCGCACGTGCACCTCGCGCGCTTTTTTCTTTTCTCCGGGCGGCTGCTGTTTCTAGACTCGGTGTCTCTTTTTCTGCTCCCCTGCTACAAGTGAATAACTCTTAGTGGTTTTAATGGGGAAAACCCAACCCGTGGGCAAAAAGTTCAAGCCTATATAACGTGCCTTGGCAAAATGCACCAAACCCCACTAGCGGTTTTTTCCCCATGTCCAAAATCACCCATCGTGCCAAAAAATCGGCATCGGCATCGGCACCCTTGGGCTTGGTCTCCGGGAAAGCAAATGGAAACGAAAAATGTCGGTCCCCTGAAAGAAGACTTTTCCACCTCCACCTCGCACTTACTGAATTCATATGGCTGTGGAATTCCAAAAAACCGGAATTCCAACATGGGTTGCCCGATCGGTAAGTGGAAACATGGGTACCAAAACCTGCGGTTTGCCCCAACTCTGAATAATTTTGAGCCACACCCATATCCGAACAGCCAGTCCTTTTGCTTCACAACTTTTGGGCATGTGACACAATCAAAAAGAATCCCTGAAAAGGGACTTGTCACCAGTTCGGTGGTAAAGAACAAACAAATTGAACGTTTGTCTTACGGCCAATCCACAGGGAGGAATTTGCAGGTACTTGAAGGCCACGCCCTGGCCTTCCTCAGCGGCTCGAGAAATTTGTTTCGACGTTCTTTGGATTCTTGACACCCAACTTGCGCGAAAATGGTTGAACAAATTGCAAAAAATCCCGTTGCATTTTTTCCCCAGATAGCTGAAAGCTACAGGGGCTCTAACTTGCGAGATTGACAGCTGGGTGCTAGGGGGCGTGCAGTTTGGGGTGCTTGTGTAGGTGTGGGGGGGTGCTGTTTGGGATGTTGCTTGGGGTGCTGTTTGAGGTGCTGGTGATGGTGCGGGCGCATTTTTGCGAGATTGACGGTCGGGTGCTCTGGAAGTGCTGTTTGGGGGTGATGGTGCGGGCGCGCTTTTGCGGTTGATATCAGAAGGGGTCTCTGTTTGGGGTGCTGGTTGAGGTGCTCTTGGTGCAGTGCTGTTAGAGGTGCTGCCGTACAATCGTTGGCACGTGTTTCGCTATCTGGGGTCTATGCTGGTGTTGGATTTCAAATTTTAGCAGTTCAGTGGTTGGATTTCAACCACCAAACCACAACTTGCGCAAAAATGGTTGAACAAATTGCAAAAAAAACCGTTGCATTTTTCCCCAGATAGCTGAAAGCTACAGGGGCTCTAACTTCTAACAAAGAAGGGAAAGTGATTTGCGAGATTGACAGCTGGGTGCTAGGGGGCGTGCAGTTTGGGGTGCTTGTGTAGGTGTGGGGGGGTGCTGTTTGGGATGCTGCTTGGGGTGCTGTTTGAGGTGCTGGTGATGGTGCGGGCGCATTTTTGCGAGATTGACGGTCGGGTGCTCTGGAAGTGCTGTTTGGGGGTGATGGTGCGGGCGCGCTTTTGCGGTTGATATCAGAAGGGGTCTCTGTTTGGGGTGCTGGTTGAGGTGCTCTTGGTGCAGTGCTGTTAGAGGTGCTGCCGTACAATCGTTGGCACGTGTTTCGCTATCTGGGGTCTATGCTGGTGTTGGATTTCAAATTTTAGCAGTTCAGTGGTTGGATTTCAACCACCAAACCACAACTTGCGCAAAAATGGTTGAACAAATTGCAAAAAATCCCGTTGCATTTTTTCCCCAGATAGCTGAAAGCTACAGGGGCTCTAACTTCTAACAAAGAAGGGAAAGTGATTTGCGAGATTGACAGCTGGGTGCTAGGGGGCGTGCAGTTTGGGGTGCTTGTGTAGGTGTGGGGGGGTGCTGTTTGGGATGCTGCTTGGGGTGCTGTTTGAGGTGCTGGTGATGGTGCGGGCGCATTTTTGCGAGATTGACGGTCGGGTGCTCTGGAAGTGCTGTTTGGGGGTGATGGTGCGGGCGCGCTTTTGCGGTTGATATCAGAAGGGGTCTCTGTTTGGGGTGCTGGTTGAGGTGCTCTTGGTGCAGTGCTGTTAGAGGTGCTGCCGTACAATCGTTGGCACGTGTTTCGCTATCTGGGGTCTATGCTGGTGTTGGATTTCAAATTTTAGCAGTTCAGTGGTTGGATTTCAACCACCAAACCACAACTTGCGCAAAAATGGTTGAACAAATTGCAAAAAATCCCGTTGCATTTTTTCCCCAGATAGCTGAAAGCTACAGGGGCTCTAACTTCTAACAAAGAAGGGAAAGTGATTTGCGAGATTGACAGCTGGGTGCTAGGGGGCGTGCAGTTTGGGGTGCTTGTGTAGGTGTGGGGGGGTGCTGTTTGGGATGCTGCTTGGGGTGCTGTTTGAGGTGCTGGTGATGGTGCGGGCGCATTTTTGCGAGATTGACGGTCGGGTGCTCTGGAAGTGCTGTTTGGGGGTGATGGTGCGGGCGCGCTTTTGCGGTTGATATCAGAAGGGGTCTCTGTTTGGGGTGCTGGTTGAGGTGCTCTTGGTGCAGTGCTGTTAGAGGTGCTGCCGTACAATCGTTGGCACGTGTTTCGCTATCTGGGGTCTATGCTGGTGTTGGATTTCAAATTTTAGCAGTTCAGTGGTTGGATTTCAACCACCAAACCACAACTTGCGCAAAAATGGTTGAACAAATTGCAAAAAATCCCGTTGCATTTTTTCCCCAGATAGCTGAAAGCTACAGGGGCTCTAACTTCTAACAAAGAAGGGAAAGTGATTTGCGAGATTGACAGCTGGGTGCTAGGGGGCGTGCAGTTTGGGGTGCTTGTGTAGGTGTGGGGGGGTGCTGTTTGGGATGCTGCTTGGGGTGCTGTTTGAGGTGCTGGTGATGGTGCGGGCGCATTTTTGCGAGATTGACGGTCGGGTGCTCTGGAAGTGCTGTTTGGGGGTGATGGTGCGGGCGCGCTTTTGCGGTTGATATCAGAAGGGGTCTCTGTTTGGGGTGCTGGTTGAGGTGCTCTTGGTGCAGTGCTGTTAGAGGTGCTGCCGTACAATCGTTGGCACGTGTTTCGCTATCTGGGGTCTATGCTGGTGTTGGATTTCAAATTTTAGCAGTTCAGTGGTTGGATTTCAACCACCAAACCACAACTTGCGCAAAAATGGTTGAACAAATTGCAAAAAATCCCGTTGCATTTTTTCCCCAGATAGCTGAAAGCTACAGGGGCTCTAACTTCTAAAAGAAGGGAAAGTGATTTGCGAGATTGACAGCTGGGTGCTAGGGGGCGTGCAGTTTGGGGTGCTTGTGTAGGTGTGGGGGGGTGCTGTTTGGGATGCTGCTTGGGGTGCTGTTTGAGGTGCTGGTGATGGTGCGGGCGCATTTTTGCGAGATTGACGGTCGGGTGCTCTGGAAGTGCTGTTTGGGGGTGATGGTGCGGGCGCGCTTTTGCGGTTGATATCAGAAGGGGTCTCTGTTTGGGGTGCTGGTTGAGGTGCTCTTGGTGCAGTGCTGTTAGAGGTGCTGCCGTACAATCGTTGGCACGTGTTTCGCTATCTGGGGTGTATGCTGGTGTTGGATTTCAAATTTTAGCAGTTCAGTGGTTGGATTTCAACCACCAAACCACAACTTGCGCAAAAATGGTTGAACAAATTGCAAAAAATCCCGTTGCATTTTTTCCCCAGATAGCTGAAAGCTACAGGGGCTCTAACTTCTAACAAAGAAGGGAAAGTGATTTGCGAGATTGACAGCTGGGTGCTAGGGGGCGTGCAGTTTGGGGTGCTTGTGTAGGTGTGGGGGGGTGCTGTTTGGGATGCTGCTTGGGGTGCTGTTTGAGGTGCTGGTGATGGTGCGGGCGCATTTTTGCGAGATTGACGGTCGGGTGCTCTGGAAGTGCTGTTTGGGGGTGATGGTGCGGGCGCGCTTTTGCGGTTGATATCAGAAGGGGTCTCTGTTTGGGGTGCTGGTTGAGGTGCTCTTGGTGCAGTGCTGTTAGAGGTGCTGCCGTACAATCGTTGGCACGTGTTTCGCTATCTGGGGTCTATGCTGGTGTTGGATTTCAAATTTTAGCAGTTCAGTGGTTGGATTTCAACCACCAAACCACAACTTGCGCAAAAATGGTTGAACAAATTGCAAAAAATCCCGTTGCATTTTTTCCCCAGATAGCTGAAAGCTACAGGGGCTCTAACTTCTAACAAAGAAGGGAAAGTGATTTGCGAGATTGACAGCTGGGTGCTAGGGGGCGTGCAGTTTGGGGTGCTTGTGTAGGTGTGGGGGGGTGCTGTTTGGGATGCTGCTTGGGGTGCTGTTTGAGGTGCTGGTGATGGTGCGGGCGCATTTTTGCGAGATTGACGGTCGGGTGCTCTGGAAGTGCTGTTTGGGGGTGATGGTGCGGGCGCGCTTTTGCGGTTGATATCAGAAGGGGTCTCTGTTTGGGGTGCTGGTTGAGGTGCTCTTGGTGCAGTGCTGTTAGAGGTGCTGCCGTACAATCGTTGGCACGTGTTTCGCTATCTGGGGTCTATGCTGGTGTTGGATTTCAAATTTTAGCAGTTCAGTGGTTGGATTTCAACCACCAAACCACAACTTGCGCAAAAATGGTTGAACAAATTGCAAAAAATCCCGTTGCATTTTTTCCCCAGATAGCTGAAAGCTACAGGGGGCTAACTTCTAACAAAGAAGGGAAAGTGATTTGCGAGATTGACAGCTGGGTGCTAGGGGGCGTGCAGTTTGGGGTGCTTGTGTAGGTGTGGGGGGGTGCTGTTTGGGATGCTGCTTGGGGTGCTGTTTGAGGTGCTGGTGATGGTGCGGGCGCATTTTTGCGAGATTGACGGTCGGGTGCTCTGGAAGTGCTGTTTGGGGGTGATGGTGCGGGCGCGCTTTTGCGGTTGATATCAGAAGGGGTCTCTGTTTGGGGTGCTGGTTGAGGTGCTCTTGGTGCAGTGCTGTTAGAGGTGCTGCCGTACAATCGTTGGCACGTGTTTCGCTATCTGGGGTCTATGCTGGTGTTGGATTTCAAATTTTAGCAGTTCAGTGGTTGGATTTCAACCACCAAACCACAACTTGCGCAAAAATGGTTGAACAAATTGCAAAAAAAACCGTTGCATTTTTTCCCCAGATAGCTGAAAGCTACAGGGGCTCTAACTTCTAACAAAGAAGGGAAAGTGATTTGCGAGATTGACAGCTGGGTGCTAGGGGGCGTGCAGTTTGGGGTGCTTGTGTAGGTGTGGGGGGGTGCTGTTTGGGATGCTGCTTGGGGTGCTGTTTGAGGTGCTGGTGATGGTGCGGGCGCATTTTTGCGAGATTGACGGTCGGGTGCTCTGGAAGTGCTGTTTGGGGGTGATGGTGCGGGCGCGCTTTTGCGGTTGATATCAGAAGGGGTCTCTGTTTGGGGTGCTGGTTGAGGTGCTCTTGGTGCAGTGCTGTTAGAGGTGCTGCCGTACAATCGTTGGCACGTGTTTCGCTATCTGGGGTCTATGCTGGTGTTGGATTTCAAATTTTAGCAGTTCAGTGGTTGGATTTCAACCACCAAACCACAACTTGCGCAAAAATGGTTGAACAAATTGCAACAAATCCCGTTGCAAAAACCGTTTTTTCTCCGGAGGAGCTGAAAGGAGGCGATCTCCTTTGTCAATCGAACAAGAAAAAATACAACATGACCAGAAGTGGTTGGAGAAACCCATTCCGAGGGATCCCACAACCCTGGAATGACGGGGCCTTTCCCACTAAACCAGAACAAGCAAAAATTGTAAAAAATAAAATAACAAATGTTTCCCGTTGCAACAACCATGTAGGCTGAAGTTTCTGACACTTGAAATGAGACACCATTGGGTGTAACACAAGGGGTGGACGGGGATTCCCTATCACAGAAGTGGTTGGAGAAAGTTCGAGTGATCCATGCATTGGTCCGTTCAGCGTCCAAAAACTGGGGAAGTGAGCCTCCGCAAATCCCCGTGGTTTCCCCGTTCTTGCGAGCCAAAGCAAAGGAAAGGCTCCTCCAAATCGGTGCAGTTGGCACCAAGTGACGGGTGTGTCCTTTTGGCTCCTTTAAAGCCATCCCGAAAAGGGCCTTAAAAGAAGGCACACCCAAACGCAGGATCCCTGATTTTTGTTCCTTGGGCACCCATTCTTGGAGAGGAAAACCAAAAGAAAACGGGAAAATCGAGTTTGCGGAGTCCGATTCTTCAAAAAGACACCCTGGGGACCCTCCCCAAAATGAATTTCAATTTGAAACCACACAAAAAAGCGGGTCCCCTGAGGTTTTTCCCTTGAAAACCAACAAAGGAGTTCCCTGAAAGACATCCACGCCCAAAATTTCATCAGCCTTTCGCCCGGCCTGGTGGGAGACGAAGAGAGTCATGGCCTCTGTCTCCTCACCCATTTTGACGGATCCGAGGTGACCCAGCCCGGAATGAGCCCGGTGCGGAAAAGACGGGGGTGAAATCTAATTACCTCGACTCATGACCCTTAAAAAATGGGGGGATTGCGAAAAAAACAAAATCGGGGGTCATGACCCCTTGTTCTAGGGGTCAGAAGGAGACTCTAGGGACATCACAATTCAGGGGGGATTCATGTCCAGATGTCCACCAACCACTTTTGCAGTGGGCCTCTGCGGCTCAAATTAGACCCATATTTATGACCTAGGTGATTCCCGAAACGTGGCCACTGCAAGACCAAGCAGGCCAACCATGAAACATGGACCAAAACAGGCCCGCTCAAATGTGACCCTCTGAAGAACGTTTTCTTGAATGTGAACTGATAAATACGTAACAAGTAGCGACCAGGCCCGTTCAAAGTAGACCCTCTGAATGTTTTCTTGCATTGAGGACCGTCCAATACGCCAAAAGTAGCGACCAACATCAGTGAGATCCCTTCTCGTAGGCAACCTGAGGAGGTCGGCGTTGGCGGACGAGCCGCACGCTGCCACCGTGCCAGCGTGGAAAAGGTTCGGAGCGTAATGTTTACCCTGGAAGAATAACCCCAGATCCATTTACCCGCGCAGGCAAAGGGAAGCACCCGATAGAACAAAAGAAGAGGAAATTGCTCACCTGGAAACTCTGGTCGATGTTCATCGTGGGGTGTCCAATTCCTTTGCGGAGGGATTCAGACCACTTTTGTAGCGGACACCCGAGACTCTATTAATTGGAGAGGTTCTGCTTAGATCCGGGGTCAACTTTCGCCCAGGAAGTTTCGGGGGAAACCAACCAGAACTCGTACATGTCAATGGGCCCACTTTTGGACCCGACATGGATGCCAGAATTCGGACATCGACTTGCGTGTCCCACTCTTGAAGCTTCAAATCCAACATCATGGCATCCAAACCCTCTCCTCACTTGCCCTCCAGGACCCAGAAAGAAAGGCTGATCACCTTTTGGGGCCATGACAATTGGCGGCCATTTCTGGAAATCCAAAAGGCTCCCAAGGTCCCTTCGCTTTGGGCAACGTCTTCAGTTTCACGCTGCCCTCCGACTCGCCGAAATCTTAAAGATGAAGCCCCTCTTCGTGGCAAGGGAAACCCCCCTCTTCCGTGTCTCACTTCGACCATTTACCCCCCCCAAACAAAAACAGGATCAACCTCAGGACTTCAGCGCCCACATCGTGAAGGGAAACCGCCCCTCTTCCGCTTCTCACTTTTGCCACCCTCCAAGACAGGGTTAAACACATCCTTCAAGGAACCCTACAGAAAAGAAGAAGAAAAAAACACACACTTGAACCGGGAAGGGCTTCGAAGGCGCAGAACCCAAACGGTTGCAACGGCTTCGGCCGGCCTCCGCTGGCACGAAGAGCGCATGGTGGGGACTCTCCTGGCCAGCGCGGATCGATCGCAGCTCTTTTGCTCAGCCTCCGAAGCCGGAGCCGAAGCCGGAGCCGAGGGGACAATCCCATGAAGCCGAAGAGGTGTGGTGAAGTGGAGGGGGAGGATTTTTCCATGAGGCCTCTGCAAAAGCCAGGGCTGGAAGGTTTCTCCGAATCGAAACCGGGAGACCAGCAGGGGAGACTGAAGGGCCCGGCCTCGGCGTTGTTATCTTTTTTGCAAAACAAAAGCGGCGACCCCGCTCATGCGGATTTACATGAGCGACCAAGACACATTGACTTTGGGTTCTCACATGGTAAGGTTTATAGGGGACTGCTGTAATCCCTATTGAACCTAGGCTGGAAAAACTATAGCTTTTTTGCCTGGTTAGCGGGAAACAAAGGGGACCCAAACAAAGCGAAAAAGGAAAAAGGGGAGCTGATTCTGTGGAAGGCACAAGGTAGACCCACCTACTTTCACTGGCCGCTTTTGGGGGTCCAAAGGACGCTTTTGGGGGTCCAAAGGACGCTCACATGGACACATCCACTCGGCAAGGAGTTTCCTTTTGGGGATCCAGGTTCATGTGCGGTGAGTGCGCCGATTCTCCGAATCAGAAGCTGGAAATGGAATGTTTAAAGAGATCCTGACGAGGTCCCACAATTGCTCCCCATGCCCACAAGATCCAGAAATGAGAGGTGAACCTTTCGGAGCCATGGACCAAGGATAAACTGAAAGGTCAAAGGCCAATTCGCGCCTGGGGCGAGCAAGTTCCAACAACCATGCTTCTCATAAAACAAGCTAGCATGGTATCAACCTCAGAACCTCCCCAACATGACCGGCCCAAAAAAGGACCCAGGCTGGTGACCACGAGGCCATCACAGAAAGGTCTCTACAACCCACCCATTTGCTTTCTTCCTATCCTCTCTGGGATCCCTCCCAAAGGAAACTGATCTTCCAGGTAGCCTCCCTTAGGTGTCATGTTGGTGGGAGAGAGGGTCCTTTGGCTCCACTTCCCTACATTTTGGAATCAAGCTGAGAAGGATGCCTGAACCTCTGGTGCTTGGGGTGCCCCTGAAATCTGAAAAGTAGCTCCAATAAACGCATCCACAACCATCTGCAACTTCCGAAACGATGATCTAACTGGAAAAACGCATCAGGTCATAACCAGACTCAAACCCCGAAACCAAAATTCGTAGGGGAAAACAAATCCACAACCAAACCTTGACCAACCCCAACAGGGTCCGCTTTTTTGCACCCGCCCAAAAGAGATCAAATCCTTCCCGCCCGCCGAACGGAGAAAAACAAACAAACAAAAAACAAGCAACCAACAAAAATGGAGCCGAGGGAAAACGGAGAACAAAAAAACAAAGACAAAAGAAGTAAAGCAAAAAAACGATGGCGGGCGTCGGGTCCTCCGGCTCCGGCAAGAGCTCTGAGACCAGCTTCACGCAGGTGGCGCTCTCCTCACCTCCGGCGCTCCGAACGAGGCGCGAAGGATCCGAAAACCGGGAGTGGCGAGAGGTGGGGAGCGACTGACCACGAGTGACCGACTTGTTGTGTTTTGGTTGAATGAACCCGGTGTAGTGGTTTTTGTGCAAGAAGAGGGTGCCATGGGTGGTCCTTCAGTGGGAAAAAGCCGGTTTTGGGGGGTTGCCGAAAGGAAACCAACTCGGATTGGTTGGAATCGGGGTTCCAACCCCTTCCCCGCCAAAAAAAAGAAGCGGGATCTCCGACTTGGATGATGCAAGCCCCCGGCCACTTGAGCCGGCGAGCCGGCTGGGGGGGATCCGTCGATGTCTGCTTTGAGGCTTTTACTTCCATTTGGTTCTACGGCCCCAGGAAAAAAAAAGTCCAGTAGTGATGAATTCCTTTTAAGACCAACAAGGGAACATAAGAAATAATATTCTTAAGAACATGGAGGTTTGCGGGTGTTTACAGTACAGGAAAGGAGAAGGAACGGAAGGGCTTCTCTTTGGGGCTCCAATCGCTCGGACCCCATCGCGTTGCCAGCAAGACAAACTGGCTTGCGCAGACCAAAAACAACTTGGGCACTTTGATGCGTGTCCCAGTTCGGTCATCTCGTCTTTACTCACCTGTAACCAAAGGACTGATTTGAGATTTCAGGTTGGCCGTTTGAAGTGACCTCGATCAGCTTCCTTGGCGGTTCGACTTGACGGCTTACCGACCAAACAAGGGAAAACACACCAAGGTCGTTTCATTCCGCTTCGCTTGGGGCAAGGTTCCACGAATCGCTCGGCCCTCGCGTAGCCTTCTGCTCCGATCCAGCGGCAACTAGAATTCAATGGGATTTCTGCTTACCACACTTGGTACGGTGGCAAAAGGCTTTAGCGTGTTTTTTTTGGCGGGCCCCCCCACTAAGCATGAACAGAACCACCAAGAAAGCAAAAAACCTAAAAGCCAACTTGCCAACAACCCCTCCCATGGTGATTCGGTGAAAAAAGCCTCCACTCCCTCGTCAGACGGCCTGCGCCCAGGCCGGTGTTCAGAACCCGGAACTTCCAGAGGTTCTCGGGGTCCGACAAGACCTGCCGCGCGTCTGTTTTCTTGGATCGGTGTGGGTGTGGAACCTCGGAGGTCGGAGAGCAAGCAAGAAGCAAAGTCTTGAGGTTTTGGCGGGGGGGAGTTCTGAGTTTTGGTGAGATTCGACTGTGCTCGACTTTGCCCGTTTGTGAGAGACAGGGTCGCTCACAAAAGGAAGCGGGTCGGGGTATGATTCTGTCCCAAGGAGATACGTTGCCTGGTTGGCCTGTGCTTCAGCTCCCAAACGGATAAAGATTGCTCAGAGATTGGTTTCCTACTGGAAAAATGGAGGAACCCCTAATAGGCTCCCTTGGGTTTCGCTTTCAAACTGGCACCATGCAAAACAACCCCACCCCCCCCCCCCCCCCCCTTCGAAAACGCAGAAATAGGCGCCTGAGTTGCCCGACCAACGCTTGGTGCAGTTCCCTCGTTTGATTGCCGCAGCTTCCTGCGCCGGCCGTTGTTTCGGGGCCCTGGCTGACCTTTTCAAGGGATTTCTGGTCGCGAAAGGACGGGAAGGTTTGCCGCCCTGACCCCGTTTCCCAGGGCTGTCTTTCTATTGAGACCTATTAAGACTTTCCCGGATGGAAAATACCACAGAAGGGTTCCGAAAAAAAAAGCGGAGGGGGGTGCTGACTTCACAACCAGGTTGAGTCGTGCCGAACGGGGGATCATACCAGGTGTGTATGTCCCTTACTTTAGACATGTTAACAGAGGGCCGAAAAGCTATCTTTTTGCAGGCAATCAAATCAGCAAGCCCCGGGGCACTCGCATGAAGCCATCTCAAGTTCTTCAATTCTAACAAGTTTGTGCCGGCCATGAATAGTCCTCAAAATCCGCTCAGTTGAGTTACTCAAAAGCAGGTGCTCCCAGACTCACCAGATTCGTCCTCTTGTCTTTGCCTGAGTTGATCTTTGATCCACCGAGTCACCTCACCCAGGTTGCTACTCGGTCCCATCAGGTGCAGAGGGGGGGGGGGGTCAAAAGGGGTCAAAATGTTCGAGACCCGTTGAGCACCAAAGGCAAAGCTAGGTCTCATTTTGGTTTGCCTCCCGCCGCGTAAAAAGGCTTGTCAGATGGACCCTTGCCGTAGCCGAGCAGATTCAGAGTGGCCATTTCTCGGCACGTTGTTTCCACCACCGGGCCAAAAGGAAACAACGACTAGGGGACTGTCTAGGGACTGGCCTCCTGTAACTGAAGGGGGGCCACCTACCAAAGGAATCCCAAGCTATCCGAGGTATTTAGTGCGACGGGCTGAAAGAATTACTCGCATCCTCTGATGACTTTGTTTAGTTCACGTCCCAGTACTCTTGTGTAGTTGTATGGGGTTGATTCATATGGGCTCGTGCTCATTCGAACAAACCGGATCGAGTCGCGTCACTTCGATTCGATGGCCTCGCTGCCCAGTGCGAAGAGACCCCGCGGAAGACCGTTCTCGCCTCGGGTGTCTGAGGCTTCGCGCCGTTCAGGTGGCACATAGAGCCCGAAGGGTCTTGAACCCCAAAACCTTAGGTTCCGTGTTGGGTGGAAGGGGTGTCTGATTTTCATGTTTTTTTTTTTTGCGTGTTGGGACTTGCTTGCCCAAGGCGGGCGGGTATGTAGCAGAGTTGGAAGGCATACCTCCAGAAAGGAAAAAAGCAAGAATAAGAAAACCACACTCAACTTTTTGCCAATTGGTGATTGGAACCTCCATACCCCGAATTGCTTTTTCCCCAGCTACGTCAGCGAAACAAACAACATGCTGGCAAAGGCGGGGGGTTTTGCAGCCACCTGCTAGGCGGGGAAAAAAACACATCCCCTAAAAGTCCAACCCACCAAGCCAAACCACTTCGCGGTAAGGTGACGAGTTCGACCGGTGCGCTACTGTTGTACTCAACCTTCCGGCTTGAAACGCGTGGGGTTGATTCCAATCATTCTTTTCACCTGGCTCTTTTCAAGAAGCAGCGGCTTTCCGCTGAGTTGCGGGTTGGTTTTGGGGGAAGGATGCTGGTAAAAAGAAGCAAACCACTTGCAGTGAGTGGGAAATCTCTCTGGGATAATGATTCACAGACTGGGCAACAAGGAAACTCATGAAAGAAACCTTATCACGGGCGACGTCGCAGCCCGCAGCCTTCCTCCCCCCCAATCAAACAACACGCGCCTCAGTTGCAATCTGCCCAGAGTCATACTCAACCAAACCAAACAGCTGAGGGTTCAAGGTCAGCTGCAAGCCCTGCCTCCCGCTTCACAAAGCCTAGCCCTTGACGTGAACACTTGACGGGTCCCACTCTCTTTGTCTTCAAAGGTCCAAGAACAACAACTTGGAAACGGCAGTTCCACGAAGCTGCTCCTAGCGCCCCCAACAAACCAGCCCCAAACACCAGCCGATCCCAGATTGCGAATCTTCATCCTCCCCAAGTTTGCGGGGTTTATCGTAGGGCTTTGCGAATAGAACAATGGCTGAACTACAGCCCAGAAAGGACACGAACCTAAGCTTTTTTCTTCCGGCGTCCTTCATGGACTTTCCGTCCCGGAGGTGAAAAGATCTGGGCAAATCCAAAACAACTCAGCAAACCACTCAACATGTAGTCTTAGCAACTCATAGTACTTTTCACCCACGGGAAATACTGGACCCTTCACAACGAGTCCTTCATGGGTGAAATCCGCCCCCGACACTCGGCCCACAAAACAGGGGAACACCGAAGATCATGTCTTCTGAATCTGTTTCATACTTTGTTTATCCTAAAATATTGAGATTGTTTTGGAGAGCCCGGAGAGAAGTGAGTTTTTCTGCTGGCTTACAGTGCTTCTACCACCCCCGAGAAAGGGTAATTACTGCACTCGACCATCACTACCCGCGAGCAGCAGACAAGCCCAATCATGCTTTTACAGCAGCTTAATGCAAGAAGTACGGTGCTGCCTGCTCCTCGTTGCAGGAGGTTTCCCGACGGGAGGAGCCCAGCCGCAGATTTCGTAAGGCCTGGGCAGCCACGTGGTCAATGGTGCCCTGGATCAAGATCGAGCGCCAACGGGGATACTCCAGGCGCGTCTTCTCCCCGTGCTCGTCAGAGACTTAGATCCCAACGAGCTGGTTGCCGTCTGAGTCCAGAATGGACGTAGACACCTTCTCCAGCTCGTGATCCTCGTCTTTGGTCTGGGGATTCACTTGGAGTCGCATCCCTGCCGGAAGCTTGTCGCCGAGCATTCTCCCCGCGGTCGCTCCTGATACTATAACCCCAATGAAACCAGGTATTGGAACCACCTACTAAAATGGCTAATAAGGGTTGTGGGCTCTGCCCGCGCGAAAAGGGGGCACTAGGTCCTTGAAAGTGTCAACACGATCCTCAAGACAGCGTAGAGGAAAACCGCCCCTCCCCCCCCAATGTCAATGTGAACCCCGCTTCAAGGGTTGTAAGCCTTTCAAGGCTGTTAAATTTGAGAACCCTTCAAAGGGTCTTTGTCGCAACTTGTTTAAACACAAGTTGAAACAGCTGTCTGATTTCCCCAAGCAGGCAAGCACCATCTGGTTGTTTTTTTTGCCGCTTTTGCCCATCCTCAGTTGCAACCACTTTTGCTCCCGGCACAAACCTCACCCTTCCCAAAGGAGACCCTACAATTCCAGTGTCCGAGTCTGGGAAAATGAAACTAGACATGAGTCTACCTTTTAGGCTCCCCACCCCTCCCAACAAAAAACCAATGGTGGATTTGCGTCTGTGTTTTCCTTTAAGACCAACAGAAAGGTTCCAACCCCAAAGGAACCATAACCACACCCTTTGTCTCCAGGGGTCGGAATCGCCTTTGGGGCAAACACGGGTTTTCAGCCGAACTCCAGGGTGATCCGGTAGATGGCGCAATCCTTTGTGGTAAGCGAAGGCGATGGCCAATTGAGCCAAAAAGGGGGTGGGGTGGAGTTTTTTACAATCGCCAACAAAAACTTAGGTTGGACCACTTGCATTGCTATTGCTTTCTCTTCAAAAAAAAACTGGGGGGGGGGCAATACTAAATAATAAACAGCAATGGTCTTTTCACAACTACAACAATTGGGGGGGGGGGGTGAGTGGGGGGGGGGGGCAAGCCCTTTCCAGATCATGGAAGGCCCGGGGGGCTAAGGGGGGGGCGACTTCAATTCTTATAAGTTGATTTCGCCCACTTGGATCCTCGGATCCACGGGCCGGAACGTGAAAGCTCAGCTTCCGTGCCCTCCAGGCTTGACAGCAGCCAAATGCCCAACCTGCGGCGTTGTTTTTTTCTTTAACGCGGGAGCCATTGGTGAGCCAAGTGAAAGGGGGGGGAGTCGTGAAACATCGGGGTCCTAGATGGTCGGGTCATCTGGGTTGTTTTAACATGGCTAGTTTCCTTTGGGTTTCTTTTTGGTTTCCTTTTTACTAGCGGGAGGGGGGGGGGTCGGAGCACACATTTTGAGAGACTCCCTGCGTGCCGAGTCTGGTGGCAGGTGACGACTGCCCGGGAAGACATTCTGAGGGTTCGCTGTGTTTCGCACCTGAATCCGGACATGTGGATGTGGGTCAAAAATGATGGAACCCTGGTAAATGGAACCCATGACTAAAACAGGCGGTCCCCTGGTGGTTTAATTTTGACCCACACCCATGTCAGTGTTGGTTGAGGACATCTTCTGGACTCCAAAACGTCAGTTCTTAGAGGGCAAACATAGAAGATCATTTGTCATGTGAACCTACATGCCAGGTGGCACCTGAGCTCAAGATGAAATTTCGGCTTCGCTTCAATCCATGCTTAGGTGGGAAAGAATCACATTGGAGAGATCCCAAAGAGAAAAATGTCCACTTGGCTTAGGTGAATCAGAGAACCCGAAAAGCTCGCATGGGTTTCCATCAAGGGTGCCCCAACCAAGCATCGAAGGAAGAGGATACGGCAAATTCGACTCCGTCAAAACAAATCGTGGGGATTCGGACCTCGCAAAGCTAGCAATGCCAAACAGGGTAATGTTGACCCAGGATAAATATGTAGAACCCGTCCCATAAAAAAGGGGGGGGGTGTTTTTTCTTCCAAAAGTGGTCTGAGTCCAACCACTAAAAGGATGTGGACACCCCCCAATCAAAATTAAGCAGGGGTTCTACTTAGATCCGGGGTGAACAGTACCGAGCCTCAAGAAACAGGCAGGATTTCGTGAAGCTGGTGTCAACCAAACAGCTTGCGATTCAGAGCTGCTGGACCAAACGGAATTTGTAATGTTCCTTTCCTGGCAAAAGACAAATGCCATCAGAAGACAACCAGGATGCCTGACACTCCAAACACCAAGAAGACTTCAGGAACCCTAAGGAACCAAAAGGAGCTTCAGCTAGGTCCTCCAGTAGAGAGGTTAGAATAAGGGCACCAACTTCTTTCTGTATTCTATTTTAGGGGAACCCTCCCCCAAAAAAGGGGCGAGAAAGGGCACCAATTGCTGGGGGACTTAGTTTGGGAGACCTAAATAACCCTCAGATGTCCGTCTTGGAGCCCCGCTTCAAGGCCCGCCTCTTGCGCACGCTGAGGCCGCCTCCGAACACCCAGGCCTCGGAATGGGAGGAGAGGGCTTTTGAAACCAAAGGAGTGGGGCCACCCCTCGTTTGTTCTATGGCTTGGGACTGGATTGCACCAAAGACTGGACACACCCCTCTGGCTTGGATGTGGATTTGGATGAAATCAGCCCGGAACACATCCACCCAAACCAAACCACCCTTTTGGAGGGAAGCTGGGAAGCTGAGACAAGGGGGAAGCAAGGGGCAAAAGCGAAACAAACACAAGAAACACCCACTAAAACCAGTGGTTGTTCAACGGATAGGTGCAAAAGTTGGTTGCGAAACCTGATTGGCAGAGCTCGCCCAAACCGCGCAAGTGGACTTTTTCGGCTGAGCTGTCAGCCCATCCGACCTTCAGGGGGGTAGGCCGCTCACGAACAGCAGCTTCGCACCCCATTTCTGGCGAACTCGACTACCTTTGGACATGTTATGACATGTTCATGGAAAAAGAGGGGATGCCCAGGCTCCCCAGGCTCCCCAGACACTTTTTTGCCCAACATTTAAACATCCCTCACAGGTCCGAGAAAACCGTCGGGGAACTAGCCCGAGGAATCAGGCGATTCTGTTTTTGTCTATGACAATGAGCCGCTCTGCCGGCAATCGTATAAGAGTTGACGTTGATCAAAAAGCAGAGACATGAAGCTTTCGATTGCGGAAGCTCTCAGGGGGCCCATGTTCAACCGAGCTCATGCTTTGGTCATTTCCAGGTTCAGCCCGAATCCCACCGTTTCCCCCCCGATGTTTGTCTCGAATACCAACTTTCGGGACTCATTGGTTGGGATCCCCTCCCAGTCCCAACTTTGGCACTGGCGGTGCAGTAAATGGTCCAGACCTGCGGTCTGGAAATGGCCCAAATGGACCACCCCCTCCTTCCCCCAGGGAACGAGCGAGAAAACAAGTTATCAAACACGAAGATGCGTCCGCCTTGCTCCGAGCCCAAAGACACAGAAACCCACGCCCAGATGCTCCATCCGATCTGCTTTTTCCACCTGCCTCGCAGGACATAGCGCCAAACGATGGAAAGGTCTGTGCAACTCACTGGGGTGACTTCCGCCTCCGAGGATTTCTTCGGGTGTCCAGCTCAAACCAACTCCAAGGGCTCTGACTCGAAGAAAGACACACCTGGGCGACGGACGTAGTGGATGTAGTCCAAGGAGGACAAGTCGTTGAAACTACAAAACAAGCACGCACGCACGCACGCATGCATGCATGCATGCATGCATGCATGCATGCGTGTATCAAAAAGGACTGCTGCGCTGAGGAAGGAACCTTCGGATGGACCAGCCGATCAAACAGGTGATTTTCCCTTGGGCGCCGCCAGTGATTTTCCATTTCAAACCCACCAAACCCATCTCACACCCACCCCAAACCACCCCAAACCACCCCAAGCCAGCCCAAACACACCCACACACACCCCAACAGACACCGCCACAAACCCCAAACTCGCCCCCCAATCCCCTGAACACCTCTCCCCTTCCCCCCAAGTCAGCCACACCCCACACCCCCAACCTCGAGCAGCAAGAGCTCCTGCTCCGTCGGGTCGATGTCCTCCTCCTGACTTCGATCGCAATGTCCATTTCCTCCATTTGAGTCGCTTGCTCAACACCCTTTGTATTAAAATGCTCGGAATCCCAGAACCATGCTTCAGGGATTAGGAAGGCGGATCCAGGCGGCCGCAGCTATTTATGGCTGGGATCGTCCCTAACCTTCATCTATCCTGGTTTTGATTGTGGCTCATTTGCTTTTTCTTCCCCTGAAAAGAATGAGAAAATATGTCCAGCAGTGATAGACTCCCTTTAAAGCCAACAGGAGGATTTTTTTTTAAAAAAAAAATATTCTTAACCAAACGGAAGTCTTTTGCAGAGCAGGTGAGCCACTTTCTTTTCCTATCTTGGGCCCTCAAACAGCACCTTTTTCAGGCCCGAAACCTTCCAATAGAGGTCCCTTCCCCCCTTCCATGGAGGGTCCAATGATGGGGTACCCTCTCTTTGTGCTCACGGGACGACCTGAAACACCTTCATTTGGGAGACGCATCCCAAAACCTGCGGAGAACTGGCCAAGTTGGGCCGACGTGGCGACACAACATGCGCAAAGCAAGACACACTGTTGACGACCCTCCTTTGATCCCCCAGGTGTTAAACAAATGGCACAAACCTGCTCCTGGGTCAATTCAGGCGGAGCCTTCCCATATCTAGATACAATGGGGTGCAACATGCTATAAAATGGTGCACGACCACAACTTGTCCCACTGGGTGCACTCAACACGCTTTTGATTTGCAACAACTGAACCTAGCAGAGAAAACAGAAACATTTCAACAGCCAAGAGCTGCTTTGCAGCTTCTTCGACGCTTGGGATTTTGAAGAAAGGACTTTGTGAGGTTGCCCTTTTTGGGATTGGTTCAAAAGGAACCAACACGAAGCCAACCCGGATCGCATGTCAAATAGCTGCATTGGTTGCACCAAAGAGCGATCAAAGCTAAGGGGTTGGGGAGCGGGTTGAGGATTGGTCACTGTGTGAATGATCACTCCACTAGCTCAAGCCCCTGGAAAAAAGGCATGTCCAGTATTGATCGAGCTCTCCTGAAAACCAACAGAGGAGAAAACAAATTCTTCAGCACATGGTTCGGATTGCTGACTTGTTGGTCAGTTCAGGTGGTTGATTCATGGGCCAGCTGTTTCCAAGCCAACTAACCGATCAAAGGCGCACCTATGGATTCTACACTTTCAGGGGTCCCCTGCTTGGTCCCATCGATTCCTATGGCTCGTGGATGGCGCCAGGATCGGCGTGAAGGGGCCCTTCCAAGCCGACCGGTCCCGCGGAAGCTGAGGATCGGAGAGTTTTGGGAAGCCAAACGGCCAACGGCATGGTCTGGCAATGGTAACCCCTTCAATGCTCGGCTTGCGAGAAAAAACAAACAAACAACACATTCCCTGGTTCCGGGGTGGCCCCCCGCCCCCCCCCCCGTCCAAAAAGCAGTTGGGGGAGAAGACCAGTAGACATTTGTCCATGGCCGCCGACAAGCTGCTCGTTCAGTGCGCCCGCCTCCAGGTCGTCCATCCTGCCCCCCCCCCCCAGACTTGGATCGCCAGACTTGGATCCAAGACCTACTGGTCTGTGGTATGTCTGGATCTGATGTTTTATGTAAGCGGTTTTATGAGGCATACAGGTTTATAGATGTTTATAGCATCTGTTTCATATATAGGTATCTTTACTTGTCTGCATATGTGTATATACAGAGTATTTGTTTCATACCTGAAAACTTTGTGTGTGTGTGTGTGTTTTGTCTACTGCGGCAAAGGATGATACAGGCCTAATGTCATGAAACCAGGTATAGGGAAAGGGTCTCCACACGACATGGCGCTACAAGCAAGCGGAAGCAGCTGGGGACCGCACAGCTCGCATGGTGTTACCCTCCAAACTCCCAGACTTAGTTCCATATAGTGACTAGGTCCTCCAGTAGACAGGTTAGAGTAAAGGTACCAACTTTTCTCCGTAGTCTATTTTAGTAGGGGAACCCTCCCCCCAACAAAAATGGTCAAAGGGCACTACTGGGGGACCTAGGTGACCTTCTTGGAGCTTCCACGGAATCGCCGGGAGGGTAGGCATTGCGGCAAATGGTTGCCCCCGTGTCACGTGATACCGTGTCACGCGGGGGGTCCCGGTTCGTCTAAATGATCTGTGTTTTTGTTTGGTCACATTTTGGAGATTGGTCAAGGGTGAGATGTTTCCAACATTCATAAGATGACATGGGGCAAACCAGGAGCAGCAAAGGACAAGTTGCTATCACTGTTGATGGGCGGCAAAAGACTCAAACCCCCTTCTATCTGCTCAATGGCGGGTTTTCTCAAAATGGAAGGCCTTCTTTCACTTGACACTAGGGAAACCATCAAGGGAAGCCCGAAATCTCGCTTGGCATCTAAGGAAACCACAATCAACCGAAACAATTTTAGGCAGGGTTGTGGGGAATGACCACTTCTGTGATACAACAGAAAGGGATTCCCAAAGACTCTTTTGTTCATAAGGGGGATTCCCAAAAGTATCACAGAAGTGGTTGGAGAAACCAATTCCGAGGGATCCCACAACCACAACGATTTTAGGGGACCGCTACCTTGAGCAAACCCCAAGTGCTTGTCGTGGGAAACTTTGTTCGCCTCCGTTCCCCCTAGCTCGTTACATTCGAAAGTCGGTCACAACATCCCCAAACTTCCATTTGGTTTTACGGCCCCAGGAAAAATAAGAAAATATGTCCAGTGATGGATTCCTTTTAAGACCAGCAAGGGAAAATAAACCATACTCATTTCAGCAAAGGGAGGCAAACTTTCTTTCCTTGAATGTGTAGCTTGAACGGACATTCCATGTGCGGGTAGCTGTTTAGGAATCGGCCCACGCAGAATGGAGACACCGGTCGTTCCTTTTGCTAGGTCCTCCAGTGGAGAGGTTAGAATAAGTTGGTACCAACTTTCTTCTGTCGTCTATTCTAGGGGAACCCTCCCTAAGAAAAGTTGGTCAAAAAGAACGGGCACCTAGCTGGGAGCCTTTAACATAGACCAAGAATTACCGACTCGAAAAATCGCGGAGCCCCTTTCCAAAAGGTCTCCCGTCACAAGCCAAAGGAGCCGATCCTTTAGGAGAACGTGATGGGGAAAAAGCCCCATGCGCTCGTGGTTTCAACCAACCTGTACCAACTCTAAAGTCCCATAGACTTCGACTTTTTGGGGATATGGGATATGTTGACCCCCAAACTTCCCGAAACTCAGAATCTCAAAGTCCATCGAACCTTATGTCTGGGGGTTCGGGTGCCACGTCCCTTGACGGGGGAACACAGAAACAGCTCTGAGGCTGGAACATGGGCAGAGCCGTGCGCCAGGTGTCCTGGACAGAGAGCGACCCGTGGGGACCCACAACTTGGTGCTGGCCGCGTGCGCGCGGTTCGGAGTTTTCAACTTTGGGTCCCAGAACTTCCCAACAAGAAGGGGTGCCCTTTAAAAAAGAGGAACCCACCCTGGTGGGTATTCAGCTAGTCCCCACGGAACCATGGAACCTTCCCGGAAATCTAGAAGTGAAGCCCTGGAAACCCTTCTATGGCGAATGTAGACAGTTCCCAAAGTTCTCATAGGGTTTCCGGGGGCAAACGAAGAGAAGGAAGCCCAAGAGGTCCGAATCCTCGAATGAGTCTGAGAATTCGAGTGGAAAGAGACAGGCGTGGACCTCAGAAATACATGACCATGTTCTGTCTCACTTAGGTGGCTTCCAAACATGAAATTCATACAGAGCCTTTGAAGGCCCATCGGCTCCAGGCCCAAATCTTCGGGGAAAGCAGTTGGACGCCGAGGACAAAGGGCCGGCTTTGACGGTTTGCCAGACTTTGATGGGAAACATCTGGAACCAAAAGAAGAAGAAATCAGGAAACAACCCACTCAACAGGGAACAAAAGCTTTAAACAAGGAAGCAACCCAGTAGTCAATGAAGAAAAGCAAACGAGGCAAGGAGGCAACACACTGCTTCGATTTGGTTGAGGCCCCAGGAAAAAATAAGAATATGTCCAGTAGTGATGAATTCCTTTTACGATCAACAAGGGGAAAAACATATACATAAATATATATATATATATATGTATGGTCACCCCCCCCAGGGCCTACCTTTGCCCTCTTCTAGTTGAAGGTGTCAACTCTACTCTGTGTGCCTCTTTCTTGCAGATGCCTGAAAACACTGTAAAATACAGTGTGTTTGTTGTTTCTTACCTTCTATGTGACAGCAAATGTCTGATTATTTGAGGCTTGAAAGGCAGCAAAGCGAAAACGGATTCCGTTTTCAGATTCGAGCCTGGCTTTGATTGAATCACTGGTTTTTACAGTGGTTTTGAGTACACCAGGGAAAAACATTGAAAAAATGATGTTTTTGGCAGCTTTGAGCTCTCAACCTGCACAGACCCAAAAGCACAAAATCTCCTGAAAATGAAAGCTCTGAGACCTGCACATGCCAAACACATCTCCAGACCAAGTTTGGGAGTCTGGGGATATGTGCCCTTTATTTGTTTAGCCACATTTAAGCTAAATCATATTTGGGAATGAGTTACTATTAAAATTTGATTGCAAAGGCCAAGTGATTTCTTTCCAGAATAAGCTATATTCCAATTCAAGCTGTATTTGGGGATGGATTCTTGATTAAATTATTATGTTCAAAAGCTAATTGAACTCTGTCTGCATTAAAGTATATTTGGATTCTACTGCAATCATGTTTTCCTTATTTGGAACGGTATTCCTGTTCAAAATCTGATCTAATATAGACATTATGGTGAATTATGAATGATGGTGAACTATGTGCTTTCTAAATTCTATTCAATATGCAAATTCAATTCGGATCAAAATCATATTTGGAAAGGAATGTGTACTTGGATATGTTGGACTCCAGGCTCCAAATTATGAGGCTTGGAGAATCCAACATTTTCCAGATTCTAGGTTTCAGGTTTTTCAAATTGGACATTTCAAGGGATTAGAGATCCAACAACATGCTGTAAAACACAGTGTTTTGCAGCAGTTGCTCAGATTGTGTTCCCTTGGACCGAATGGACAGCCTTTGATATAACAGTGCAGCAGTGATGACACACCCACACACAATCATCAACCTTTTAGGACCACATGCCCAAACCACATCAAACAAGGCCTCAAATGAGTGTCCTTTTTTTCCCAAACAACAGTCTCCACTTGCTACGCAATAAGCCTACAGAAGGTTTATAAACTTTCAGGAAAGTTTATAAACCTTATTGAGTGTTTGACGAGTTTCCCGCATCAAGGCAACAACACCCTACGAAGTGTTCATGGTATCGTTGAAGGAGGGGGGGGGGGTGGTTGGAAATTTTGGGAGGGGGGGGGGGGGTGGTTGGTTGGAAGTCTTAGCAGTGAGGTGTGACTCAGCCAACTTTGTAAAGACTTCTCAGTCCCCCCCAGTAAAGAGTTCTGACCCCCCCCCTGCCCTTGTTGCAGGGAAACCGTCAAACCCTTGACATGGTTTATAAACTGTCTTGTAAGTTTATAAACTCTTTGCTGTTGTTACTCAACATGACTTGTCACCCACAAAAAAAATATGCAGCAACAGCACACTTCTTGCGTATATATGCTCACACCCCCTGTCTTTTAAAATAAGAGGGTTTTGTACATTTTGAAGTGCAAAGGTAGGCCCTGGGGGGGGGGGGGGGTGAGCATATATATATATATATATATATGGTCACACCCACACCCATGATCTACCTCGCGTGTCTGCAGTTGATAAAGTACTGTATTTTACAGTATAATTTGCTGTTTTCGCATATATATATAATCATCTTAAGCAAATGGAGGAGTGGAGTTTTAAAACAAGCGTTCGCCATTGACGCAGTTGGCCTTCAGCCCCTTCGCTCTCTGCCCCTCGGGTTTCTTGCCCCCCTTGAAAAATAAAAAAAGGGCCACCAGCAACTGTAGTTCCCCCCCCCCAAACAGATTTTGATGAAACTCTTGAGGGAACAAAACTATGGCGGTTATGTTCACTCCCACCATGTGTTCTTTTGCTTTGGACAAATAACTGAGCTCCGGAAAAAAAAAAAAAAAAAGAAAAACAAAAAAACGATCGGTGGAATTGCTTGAACCCCAACAAAAACGGAGGACTCCCGTCCACCCGAACGGAAACTTGCCAAGCCGAGTTTCTCGGCCCGAACCCGAAGGAGGTTTCAAAGTCGAGAACCCTTCCAGGGAAAAGCCATTTGGGTGTGTCTTTGTTAGGACTCGGATCCCAGCAACATGGCTTTCGGTCTTCCTTCTGCTTTCCCTTTAAACCAAGAATGGAGTCCCTCCAAAACAGGCGAGCCAAAGACACATGCCCCGATTTGCCGCACATCCTCCAACAGCCGCAGAAGTTGGTCTGTGGCCACCATCTGACGACGGAAATCGGGGGTGGGGGGGTAGGGTGGGGGGTGGGGTGGGGCTGGGGTGCTCAAGGGGCCCTCCCTTAGGACAAAGGGGTACCTAGACACCTAGACTCTCCATGACCCTAGCAAAAAGGGGGCATAACTCGCCTTAATTCTGGGAAATCTAGGGTCATAACCCCTGAAATTTTGGGAAATCTAAATGATCAACCATTTTTTGAGCTTCATGGAGAGTCTAGATAGTCCTCTCTGCCAAACTCCTATGACTAGGCCTGCCTGGTGTTGCCAAGCTCGCACCAAAGGCGTTGCTGAGCACCAAACACAGTGACGAAGCTTGAGTTGCTTTTTTGTCACCTCCATAAAGAATCAAAGGGCCCTGTAAAATACACTAGGTCCTCCAGTGAGGTCAGAATAAGGGTACCCGATGCTTTTCTGTTGTCAATTTTAGGGGAACCCTCCCCCAAAAAAGGGTGCGAAAGGGCACTACTGGGGGACCTAGTGCATGAAAGGTTCACCTTTATGTTGAAGTGTCCCTTGAGCGCCCGAGTCTCACTTTGGGGCAGGAAGGACCTGCCCAAAGGAGATGGTAGCAAAAGGTGATCACGTTTTGGGACCTTGACGAAACATGGACCAAAAGGGAAGCCTAAAATATCCAAAGGTCGTGCTTTTGGACACCTAAGCGGGGGGTGTCCGTTGCTCCTCAACTGCAAGCATTGACCAGGGGAGCAACACTCGCAATCTGCCTGAGGTATTCCCTGCATGGCAGTCCCACATCAGTTTCTCGTGGTTCTGTTGTGTGGTCTCATTTTCATTTATATGCAATGCCTGGACCCTCAAACTACCTTCAAAACGGAATTTTGGGGCTACAACATTTTTTTTTCGGAAATTGTGCGGGTTCGGGTAGACTGATCGATTTCTTTTCCTCACTTCTTACAGGCCTTCTGACTTCGACATGTGTTTGACCCAGATTGCCAACACTCAGAACGTGGAAAGGACTCGCCGTGGCACAGTGAATGCACGAAAATCCATGGAAGGCGGAGGGCGTTCAATGCATGTACAAGAAAGGTTCCACATCCCGAACAACGTGTTTCCCCCTGTTTGTCCAAACATCCATGTGGACAAGGCTGGGTGATTTGCAAGTATGGAAGGCTTTGCTTACTCTAGATTGAATTGGCATGGGAATATGGAAGCTTACATATTCCGTCACATGTCATATTTTTCCCCCAACAGCTGAAAGCTTTGGGGTCTCAGCCCAGATAGGCTCCGGAATGGTCCGGGGCGGCCCTGAGGTAAGGTTCCACGAGGGTTCCACCAGGTTTCCACCAGGGTTCCACCAGGGTTCTACGAGGGTTCCACGAGGTTCTGCGAGGGCTGCGGGGTGGTGCGAGCACTACAAAGAGCACCGCATGCGGTTGGGGATATCACCTGAGCTTATTCTGGACCCTTGGGCGGTTTCGGAGAATCCACGACGAGAAACAAGCCGACGAGAAACAAGCCATCCTCCGCGCCTCGTCGAAGCCTGGCAGAAGGTCTTGGGCACCTGCGGTCTGACGATCTGGCCAGCAGAACCACCATGAACCACCAAGAAACATGGACCGGTGGAACCTTGTCCATGTGTCCATTTACCCATTTTGCTCCATAACCACCAGGATATGGACCAGTTTGGTAACCACCAGGATATATTTGTCCATTTGCCCATGGCGCGACCCATTTTGGGGTTACCATGGTTAACAACTCTTTTTGACCCGCAGCCAAATCCACCAATCCAGAAACCTGCTTCAGGACTGCTCCGAGCTCTGAGAGCCTCTGAGCTGTCGACTTCGACCGGAAGTGGTAAGAGTTGCATTCTGAAGTTGGAAGTGTCTGCTTTGAGGGTACTGTTTTTGTTGGCGGCTTTGGTGTCAAAAGCCACCAGGAAAACTAAAGTTTTAAAGGGTCCCCCAAAAAATAAAACACCGAGAACGCTTTGGTTCGTCTTCTTGTGGGCTCTTTGGATCCTGGGCCGCTGGAAAAAAAAATGCGCCGAACTCGAGCCTGATTACAACTGTGCGCTTGTCAATATGAGAACCCCTAATCTTTGGTTGCGACAGTCCCAAGAGCCTACAGCAAGTCGACGAGACCTAAAGCCATGGGGTTGTTTTCCCGTCTATTTGAGGCTCGGCACCCTTGCGGTGTTGGTGTTTAAAGCGGAAAGCACAACTAGGTCCTCCAGTAGAGAGGTTGGAATACGGGCACCAACTTTTTTTCTGTCGTCTATTTTAGTAGGGCAACCCTCAAAGAAACGGTAAAAGTGCACTACTGGGGAACCAGACAAACTCATTTGGGGTGCCTCGATTTTGATCCATGCCATTGACCAAGTTGGCCATAGGTTGTCCTGTGACCAGCTTCAGTTGCTAAGGGATGGTCTGACTGACCCATTGCAAGAGTGTTAGCGTGTGAGTGACTGGACACTGCCCCCGTGAAAAAGAATCAAGTCGAACAGAGTATCTTGGTCGACCAAAAGGCAACATAACTTATGCCTCAAGAGCCAAAACGTCTATGTTGAAAGAATCACCGCCGGCTCCAGGCACATGTCTTGTGTGTGTGGCTAAGCGATAGGTTTGATAACACGCACTCTTGGCTCCAGCGACTAAACAACACACCAACTTGAATGAACGGTGAACGTGAAAGGACACGCCTGCTTTGAATTGCGTGTTGCCTTTTTGGGGGGACATGTCGGGTTGATGCATGTTCAATCCGAATGCCTCAGTTCACTCCCCAAATCCGACGGAAATCTCTGGCCATTGGAAGGCTTGGAGAAACGAATCAGAGATACCAAAGGGAAGTCGGGGAAGAAGGGTTTCCCGCCCTCTCCCCTTTGAACCATGTTCGGCTGTTTTTTTCATGCCAATCCCTGCCGATGGGTTTCAGGGGCGACTTTCTTTTCTTCATCCTTTTCATCTCGGCGAAGGGAGATTGCAGGACTGACCTCAAGTTGTGGCACTCACCCACGGCGTTTCTCCAAATGGCCACCCCTTTTTGCCTGGTTGGAAGGTGATGTTTTTCTCCCCCTTGGTTTCGGTTCCCCAGGGCCCGAAACCAAGCCCATGGGTAGACCAACTCCAAATCGGGTCCACGCGGATTTCTTTTCGGCCGCTCGGGACCTAGCTGAAGGGCTGCACAACAAGCTTCCAACACAACCCGGGACCCCAGCGACCTCTGGGGCCGCCTGTTTGCTTGAAAGAATCTAGGTCCTCCAGATTTGAGAGGTTGGAATCAGTGGGTACCCGACCTTTTTCCTGTAGACTATTTTAGTAGGGGAACCCTCCCAAGCAAAAAAGGGGTGACCTGGCTGGGGGACCTGGACAGAATACAGCACAACGACCCCCAGCTGTAGCGATTTTTGGCGTTTCCTGCCAACTGCTGGAAACTCCTACGAAGAAAACACAAAAAAGTCATGAGCCGAACAAGCTCTCCAGGTTTTTGGAGTAAGCCATAGCAAAACCTCTCTAGGTTTCACGCGACCTCTACCCCCCAACTCCGGATACATTTTTTTTGGGTGAAATCCAGGAGGATCAGTTCACCAGCTGCTTGACTCGCCCAAGTCCCGCTTCCGCCGTCGAAAAACCTCGAGCCTCTCAGATCCTCCGAAAGCCTCTCCAGCCATGCCATCAGCACCTGGCATGCGCGTACGTAAGGGGGTCCGGCTCATTTCTCGGCTTTCCAGTGTTGGGATATTTTTGGTTTTTAAAACCACATGGGGGGGGATATCGTTGAATCTTTAGAAGAAACATAAGTTGTAGTTGCCAGCACCCTCCAAGGACTGTCAACTGGTACCCAACATGGCAAGGCAAAAATTGAGGCACTTCAGGTACGAATGGACCACCCTTGGAGCTTGGAGGGTGCTGGTGTGTTGTTGTGTGAAGGGTTTCAAAGGGACATGGGAAAGGATTTTGAAGAGAATTCTAGGATGATATTAATGATACTAATGATATTATTGATGCCTTTTGGCTACCAAACACAACACATTGAATTTAAGTTGTGTTTGAGGGGGACATATAGGGAATGGCCAACTGGATTCATCTTTTCTGGGCGTGTCCTGGCAGGAAGCAAATCCTTAACCCCCCCCATAAAGAAGCGTCTGATTTGGGGAAGCTCACCTGGGATTGTCTGTTTAAGGAATCGGACCGGGTCCCAAAATGGCTTTTCGTTGCTCCTTTTCGTTGCTCCTTTTCTGTGTATATAGGAATGGCACCGAGTCCCAATATGGATTTTGGTTTTGCTTTTGTTTTCCTTGAACACCAAGCAAAACGAGGTAGCAAGCCTCGAACAAAGACGAGCACCCAGATGCTCAAAAACGACTTTTGAGAAGAGGTTTGTACCTCCTACGACCTCGAACAACAAACCTCTCTGATATTTGTTTAAAAGGGTTTCTCGCATAGGCGTCCTTTTAGGGGAATAGATGGCCCTGGTAGATGATTAAACCACCCAAAAACAACCAAAAAGGACACCTATGGTTTCTCGGAAATTGTCAAATGGGTGTTTTCCAACCAGGAGGCTTGTGTGGGTGTTCCTCGACATGACGAAAACCCCCCCCCCCAAAAAAAAAAAAAAGGCAAACGGTGTCCTTTTCTAGGTCCTCCAGTAGAGAGGTTGGTACCCTTTTTTCTGTAGTCTATTTTAGGGGGACCCCCCCAAAAAAAAGGTAAAAGGGCACTACTGGGAGACCTAGTTTTGATTTCCCCAAAAAGCCGACAGATCTTCCGTTTCGAGAACCTCCCTGACCAAAGCCGCCGGCAGAGTCGGCCGATTCCGCAAGCGTGCGGGCGGCGCCGGCGCGTGCATGCCTCAGAGGGGTGGAGAAGTCGGGTTTTTGGAGGAGTCCCAAGACTGACGAATTTGTTGACCTCATATGGCCGACATATGGGTGTGGCTCAAAATTAAACAGGAGGGGCACACCGCAGGCTTTGGTCCATGTTTCCACTTACCAGGGCAACCCATTTTGGTACCGGTTTTTTGAGCCACAGCCACATGGCCATGAACATTTTCATAGGGAACCCCCTGGAAAGTGGTTGGTGGACATAAAAAGCAGCCACCTAAATGATGTTTATGAGAGGGTCCCCAATTACAATGCATGCCCATATTTATCAACCCCAGTTTATGAATAGAGAGGTTAAAGAGGATAACCCAGTCAATTTCCTCTTGTGGCAACCTTCTACGTGTTGCAGCCTGTTCACTCATTTTACAGCCATCCACAACAAAGCTTGTTCTTCTGAATGCTTCTTTCGGGCCGCTAAAACTTGCATGGTGTCCGGTCATGGCAACTGCTCTTACATACTGAGAATATGCAACAACCGCCTTCAACAAATGGAAGCTCATCAGGTATTTGTTGGTCGAGCAAGTCAAGAGTGGTACTCCTGATTTCCACACTGAACAACAGCTGCAAGTAATCAACCAACATAAAAGGACAATGGCACTACGATATGCAGTACCAACGCTACGGCACCCCAAGTACATTGGAAGCTTTCGCTGGACGGTGAAAAAGCTCGCTCACGGGTGCCGAAGAACATCACTGCAGTGTACAGCATCAGCTTTTCTAGCTTAAAAGCTGGACAGCGGCTCACAAAGCTTTGCTGCAAAGCAAGCTCCCTCAAGATCTCAAGTCTTAAAAGTCGCATCCCCAGAGTTTTCTATGAATGACGTCCTTTTGTCACCCCTTTTGGTGTTGCTTTAAAGGGAATCGTTTAGGGCAACGAAGCCAATGTAGGTGTCCAACTCCCTCCGACACAAACCCATATTTCGCCTAACATCAATCACCCCAAAGGAAACCAGATTGGCGACCAAAACTCCGTATTTTGACACAGACGCAAAGGACACATCACCATATGTTTCCCTTTGAACATCACCACAAAGGAATCACACCTTCACTTGGCAAAACATCAACTCTGTGTCTTCAAAACCACCCCTTCGCTCGGGAAACAGAGCTGGAACAAAGAAGGCCCCGCACAGGAAACCTTCAAATGTCGCCACGAAGCTCTTGGAAAGTCAGCTCAAATCCTATTGAGACCCCGCTGCTTCACTCATGAGGGTCTAACCCTTCTTTTCCTGGAGGTTTCCAAACACGGTGTCTGAACCTGGGCCTTTGGTTCCCATTCGATCGCTGAAAGTGAATCACCTTTAGTGTCGCAAGCTGCCTCGCCAAAGCCGCTGAAGAAATACCTAAAACGAACACCTTCCAGGAACGGGATGGCTGGGAACCACCAGCCGAACCGCACCGCTCGGGGGGTTACACAAAGATACACAAAGCTTCAGTGGCTGGAACCCCCGCACTTTGCCGCAAGGAGTCAGAATCAATCCTGGTAAAATGGCCAACCCGCCATGAAAATTCAAAGCCAATCCGTTATTCTGCAACTGTGATTATCCCAAATTCGGGTAGGCTACCATGTCCTTACAAAAAGTCCTGCTACGGAAAGGCACCTTCCCTCCACCCCCCAAGACCAGGAAAGGTACAATCCCATCATTGGACTGAGATGCCCAGTGGCCAGGGGAAAAAAGGGCCTGTTCTGGGTGGTTGACTTTCAAGGAATCGGACCCCTTCTTTAAAAAAAGAGAGGGAACAAAGGTGTATAATGTAAGGATCCCTGCACATGTGACGGTGGCTTTGCTGGTTTAGCTTGGGCGTTCCCTCCAAAAGTGATGATTCGCCACTAAATCCAGGGACGCATCCCTTAGGGCACCACTGGGAAACTGGGATGCGTCCCTGGATTTAGTGGCGAATCATCACTTTTGGAGGGAACGCCCAAGCTAAACCAGCAAAGCCACCGTCACATGTGCAGGGATCCTTACATTATACACCTGAACATTGCCTTACAAATGGTAGTTTCCCTTCATTTGGGTGGAAAAATCAACATGTTTCAAATGGTCGCAACATGAATTTCTTTTAAGGAGCCATGCTGTGGTTTGCCGCCATGGTTCCTGCCCGTCCAGCCACTGAGGCATCCCGGCGCGCCGTCCGCCCGGCCAGGCCGCTCTCCACTCGCCCCCGGAAGGCCTGCGAAATGGCCGGAAGGCGCCCGAAGCTCCGCGGGGAAAACGTCGAGAGCAAAGACGGCAGGCCTTACCATTTGGGTGTGGTCTGTTTGTAGATCGTTGATGCTAAAGTGAAACCAAAAGGAACCCAGCCATTTCTGCGGGTTTGGGGAGCCAAGCTGCTTGCAGAATCTCTCCCGCACATGGAACCCCCCAAGACAATGATCATAGTCCATTCGCGTACTGAAACTTGAACATGGATCCGCCAAAAACACATCCTGAAAGGAACCCTGACACTCTGGGGCCTGTTTGAGGGATTGTATATCAGGTATCACTTAGTTGGGTTTTGCATTGGTTTGGGATTTGAGCCCTTGGCTTTTGGGGAGGGGAAAGAGAAATGCCCATTCGAGGGAAGCAACAAATGAGCCATGGGCTTCGGAGAAAAAAAGAAAAAACCAAGTGCCCACCCCGGCACAAGGAGGATCTGCGAAAATGAGAAACGCGGCTCCATCTCTTTTTTCTTGGATTCCTTTTGGAGAATCGACAATTGTTGGCGATTTGGCACTGCAATTGAACCAGGACTTGGCTCTAAATTCTCGTTTTGAGAGGGGAGTGATTAAGGTGGTAGATTCACCAGATGCCAATGGTCTAGGGACCATCCATTCATGAATTGGTCAAATGCCGGTAAACCATGGAAGAACAATGCATTGTTGTTTTGGACATAGATCCATGTTTAAACAGATATGGCATATTTTATAAATTATTTCACTGTCCTTTTGCAGGGATCCCTCTCCAAGTGGGTTCGTTTCAATGGAACCCGCCGCTTGGTCCACGGGGCGGTTTCAGCAGATGTCTTGGTTCATGGAATGCCTCAAAATCGTCATCCTGGAGACGTTTCCCCAAGTGTTGCATTAGACCTCGCGGCTACATCCCCTTTCCAAGCAAGGATCTCATCCCGTGCGCAGGAACTCTGCCACAAAATCACCTGGTAGTCTTGCGACTCCCGCCTGCTCTTCGCACCCAACCCCATCGCCCCAAGCCCGGGTTCCGCAAAAACGATCGCTTTGAAAATGGCTCGGAAACCTCGCAGGAGGCTGGAAGACAACATGTTCCCTTAAAAGGGACAGGTGGGTTCCATGATGCACCGGAGGGACCATTTCTGCTTGCGCAACGAAGATCCAACTCGCCTCGAGCAGGTCCCGTGCTGACAGCGCGCCCTGGCAGATCCGAAGGGCGGTCGTTTCTTTTGTTTTTCTTCGTCGACTCGCCAGTTGCGGATGCACCGCTACGATGCTTCCAGGGAAACTGCAACCCAACGTGGCGATTTGTTTGAGGTCCCGTATTTCCGGAAAACAACTGATCCACTTCTGCCCCAAATAGTGTGGTGACTCTGTGAGAGTGTGGTTTCGAGTCAACTCCAAACCCGAAGTTTCAGGACATATCCGCCTGGTCTCTTCATCTTCCAGCCATGAAGTCGGTTGTTTGGACTGCAAATCAACGTGACAATTTGAACACCCTCACTCTTAGAGGCAACTCCTTGTGGAAAACCTTTTTTCTTAGGCTTCCAGGCGAATTTGCGGAGTGCTCAGCCCCCTCTAGCAAACTACAGCGGGTGTTGGGTCAGTGACGTGGCACAGGAGTCGGGTGTGCTTTGCAAAGGCTTCCCGGCGCGCTGGTGGCCAAGTCTTTCTTGCTCAAAACCATTTGGTTCCACCAAAACGTTATATAACCTCCGAAAAAAATATGGGTTCCTTTACCATTTTGCACCAGGGATCTGAGATCTATTGCACCAGCAAGAAAAAGGAACCTTCTCAGATCCGGGGATCAGAACATTGGCGGTTCCGCCCGGCTCGCTTCCGGCGGTTCCACCGTTCACCTCTGACCTCTGACGAGGCGTTTTGGGACATGGGCACCTCCAAGAGGCGAATGGATGATCCTCTCACTTCGAACAAGAAAAAAAACGAGGCGAAGAGGAATGTGGTTTCAAGGGGCGGCCCGCTTTTCCTCGTTTTTGGTTTCTCCCTTGTTTGCTTAATGTTTTTTTGTGTGTGTTTTTTCATCGTTTTTTTTCTAAACAAAAAACCATCGCGCCAATCAGAAGGCGGTGCGTCGTATGCCTAGGATGTTGGATGTGACTTTCTCCCCCGATCGCCAAAAGGCGGCGGAACCGTTTTTGCAGATCTGCCCAAAGTGACGAACTGATGGGTTAAATTTTTAGGAAACCCAACCGCTACACCAGCTAAAAAGCTCTTAAAAACCCAGAGGAACCGGACGCCAGGAATTGCCAAGGAAAACCGATAAACCAGAGTCATGCTCCACAAACCCGTCACATAAAGAGGATAATCCCTTGTATCACAGAAGTGGAGAAAAAACCCTTGATCCCACAACCCTGCATCAAACCAAAACAGAAAACGAGACCAAACCCACCTTCCTGCCCTTGTGGAATTTGACCCTTTCGGCCAAACCCAAGCAATCCGGTGAAAGTCACAGAGGAGGTGACCAACCAAGCATGGGCTGTTCTTCGTCCCCCTGGCTCCCCCTCAAAGGGAGGATATGTGTAGGTGTCAACATTGGGGGATCACCGAAATGATTCCTTTTGATTTCCCTCTAGCCCAAAAAAAGGCTACCCTGGAAAAAATAACACAGCCACACCAATGGTCGTGTTTCCAAAAATCACAACTCCTAATACCCACTTCTTTAGGGTATCAGGTCAACCCCTGCCAGAACAAACACGGCAGTTCCCCTGAACAAAACAAGCTACCTCGACTCTCCATGACCCTCAAAAAATGGGGTCATTGCCTAAATTCAGGGGTCATGCCCCCCTTTTTCCACGGCTCAGAAGGAGACTCCACTCCCACCACAGCTGCGATCGATTCGCGGCAGCCCCCTCCGCCGCGGCTCGCCGACCAAGCCTCCAGGGTGCAGAGCGCGCAGGTGGCGCAGAAGCTGGGGGAAGCTCCTTCCAGGCTGCGCGTCCTGAGAAACCCTCCGTTTTGAGCCCCTGGGCTGTCCCTGTAATCTGATCCCCCGGCGAAAAGTGTCATCGACCTTTAAGTGAAATAGAAACACCCACCTTTTTTTATCTTTGTTTTAAATTTGTATTGGGTTGAATGGGAAACCCTCACCAACAGTTTGTAACTTTTATTGGGGTTAAACGGAAACCCAAGGCCTAAACTCGAAGGGTGGCTTGTCCATTTGCGCCCAACATGGCCGTTGTGTGGTTTGTCTGTGGAGAAACTCATTGCGCCTTGATGGTTCCAACAGCCAGGGGTTTTCGAATATCCGTGGATTGGGGCGGCGGCTTTGGGACAGGTTAGGGGATACCTCATTGGGCTGATTTGCTACAAAGATGCTCTGCTTCTAGCTCCTCCGGTGGAGGGCTTAGAATAAGGGTACCATTTTGTCTCTGTAGTCTATTTTAGGCCCAAAAAAGGGGAGAGAGCACTACTGGGGGACCTGGCAAAGGCTTTTCCTGGGCTGTCCCTGCAATCTGATCCCCGACGAAAAGTGAACAACTTTCATCGGGTTAAATAGAAACACCCACCACATGTTGTTTTGACTTTTATTGGGTTAAATGGATCCCCCACTAACAGTTGCTCAACTGTTATTGGGGTTTAATGGAAACCCCCGCTAAAATAATATTGGGGTAAATGGAGACCCAACCACGAAACCCGAACAAGCCAGGTCCATTGACCTGTATTCGTTGTCAAAGGGAGCCAGCCTCGAACAACTAAACGGAACATGGCGTATCAAAAGTGGTAGCTGGGGAACTGGACAAACTTCACGAGGGCTTCAAGCGGGGCAAAATGAGCCAAAAGTCAAACAAGGGGAAGCAACAAGGTGAACATGTTGAAATACTTCCATTTGGTTAAGGCCCCAGGAAAGAATAACAGTAGTTGCAGTAGTGATGAACTCCTTTTAAGACCAACAAGGGAAAATAAGCAAAAAACATCTTAAGCAAATGGAGGAATATATTTGTGTGACATAACACCTGAAAAAAATCAAAGAGGTCAGGGTGTTTCATTGTATGCCACAAGTACAGGGGTGCCTTGAACCCCTGAAAAAGCTGATTTGCGGTCTGACTATCTGCTCACTTCAAGGATTCCTGTTGCTGGGTCCGAGGGCACTCTGAAACAGCCCAAGATCGACTCTCGACTCTCGCGCTTGCTGAGCCAAAAGCAAACAAGAAACACTCAAGAGCCGCCAGGGGAAAGCAGCTGACTACATCACAGGATGTCTGAAACACCGCATGGCTAGTTTTGCAGAAGAGAGGTTAGAATAAGGGCAGTAGGGGACCCCTCCCCACAAAAAGGGTAAAAGGGCACTACTAGGGGGACCTAGACTTCATTACTCTTCAGGCAGTATGAACAGGCGATAAGGCTTGTAGGTCTCGCCGCTCATTTATTCCTTCAATGGGTGTGTCATTCTACTAGGACAACCCTCTTTGATTTGGGCTAAAGAGGACACCAACAGGACTGAGCTGCCCTCAGATCCCCTGCTAAAAGTGCAACTTTCAATGGATTTCATTGAGCCCCCCGCTAAACCCTAAAAGGCTCAAAAGCTCAAAAGCTCAAAAGCTAAGGAACCGGATGGCTGGGAGCCAGCAACAGGAGACCAGCCGTTTGAGGCACTCATTGGTTGCCCCACTTCCATCGATCCACGCCGGGGGAGGATGGCTTTCGCTTTGGCCGGACAAGTCGCCTGCCAAAACTCTTTGGTAAGTGTCAAAGTAGGCACCCCAAAAAACACGAACTCGCATTTAATATGCCTTCTCTGGTTCTACGTTGGATTTATGGCGCTCCAATGCAAACCCTAGTGACCATTGGAAAAGGGGCCCACCTTTGTCTGGTAGTTCATTTTAAAGGGCCCACCCGTTGCCAAAACAAACCAGCACAAAAAAAGGAAGCACCCACCTGGTGGTAGTCTTGCTTTTTCAGAGGTCCCCTTCAACAAAGTCGGGTGATCATTCCCGCGCAAGTTTTTTGCTCGATGCGCAATCTGTCAGCTACAAACAGCCATCAGCTACAGCAAGAGGAGAGGAGCACTTCGCCTTCGAAGGCGTTTCCTCTACTCTGGAACAAGAAGAGCACCTCACTTTCGCTTGTTGCTCGCGACCGCCGACTGCGCGGTGTCCTTCTCTTCCGTGAGCGTGACAGTCCGAGCCCCATTATCAAGCGCTCGAGCCATCCAGAAATTGGAGATGCATCGTGCGCAATGTAAATGAATGTGCTTGCAAGGCGCTCTTCAATGTACGTGCAAGGCTATTCCAAGCATGCGCACGCAGACAGACACACGTTTTTACAGACACACAGACGGACATACATACGTACAGACAGACAGACAGACAGAGAGCCAGAGAGCCAGAGAGACAGAGAGACAAATGCAAGGTCATCATGTCCGTGTCACAGGACGCTGTGCAATGACTCTCATAACGACTCTGTGCAATGACTCTGTGCAATGAAGTTTGTGCAGTTGCTCCGCGCAAGTTGCTCTGCGCAAGTGCCAGAGCTGCCGGAGCGGGCAGTTTGCAAAATTCGCACGGCGCAGCGAGAGCGCCCTCGACTACGATCTCCGCGAAGGGCTGGTTTTCGTAGAGTGCTGTCGGCCCTACCCCGCCCTAAGAGAAGGAAGGAACTTAAAACTCCTCTCATTGAGAACTCTCATGAGCATTGCTCCTCGCCAGTGACTCACGAGCATTGCTCCTCGCAAGTGACTCTCATGAGCATTGCTCCTCGCAAGTGTGACTCTGTTGATGAAAACTCTATGCAATGACTCTCATGATAACTCCCATCGCCATGCTTTCGGGAAAAACGGAAATGCCAAGCTACAAGCCACCTAGGTCCTCCGAGGTTAGAAGAAGGGTACCTTTTTTTCTGTAGTCTATTGTCGGGGAACCCTCCCCCAAAAAAAGGGGAGAGAAGGGCACCTAGCTGGGGGACCTGGTCATTCAAAAAGCCAGAAACGGGTTGCCCGTCGGCTCCCGGTAGCACCAAGGGTGCGGCTCGAAGAGCAGCTGCGTCGAGTCGCTGAGCGATTGGAAGCCGCCCGGCTGCACCAAATGCCTGTGCCGGCCGCGGGGGCGGACGTACAAAACACAAATTGGCTCGGATGAATTGCACTGGGTCCCGAAATGGATTTCGCGTTCGCCTTTGCCCGGAAAAACCATAACCCAAAAGGGAACCCTCAATCAAAGACAGCATAGCTATGGAAATCATCCAAATCAGCTGGTGAAGTTAATATGTTTTGTGTCGCCTAAATGTATCATAAAGAAGTGAAATACACCTTTGGAAATATGGACTGGTCTTTGACCTCCTTCCATTTGTTTGATAGCACTGGACCAGCACACTGAAACAAACTACAAGCCACCAGACCACAAGCCGCACTATCCAAGATGGTTTTCAGAAATTGTTTCCCATTTACTCTCCGCAACAGGGGCTCAAATCCCACCAATCCAAACAACCAACTAATGGTTACCTGATATATATATATATATAGGGATGTCTTTTTGTTGAGGGCACCCTTGGCTGAAAGAAAAAAACATAAAGAAGATCACCATTTTGGGGGGGTGCCACCTCAAAGAAGGCATTTCCGCAAAGCAAGCTTCCCCCACACTCTCCGCGCGCGCCTGGAGCGCAGTAGCGGCCACAGGAGATCTGCCCAAGTGCCATTCACCTGCGGCAGTTGATTGGACCGGTCTCGGAATCCGTAAAATGGGTTTGTGGCACAAACATCGGGGCACCCCTCAAATGGACTTTGGTCTTCCTCGGCTTCCCTTAAAAAGAGCTACAGTCAGACAAGAAAAGGTCCATTCCCCTTTACCCTTGTGGGGAACATAAGAAACAATTCCGAGCTACAACCACTGGGTCCTTGCATAATTGGGTTTGAAGACATGCCTATCTATTATGGGGAATGTGGGCTGCGGATTCATCCAGAAGGCCCCGCTTATATGCACTCGAAACAAGGATAACCTTGTTGCCAGGGGAACCACTCGGATCAGTCCCACAAAAAGACGGGCCAATTGAGTTTGTCTCATTTGTTTTGGAACTCCGCAGGGAGCTGGGTAATCTCTTCCCCCTATTAATAAATACGGCCCCCCCCCCCCTATTATAAATAAATCCTCCCAAAAGTAGGTTTTTTTTTTTAAATTGGGGTTTTCGGGGTTGGGTTTTTTTGCTTTTCCAACAATGTGAGGGTTCGCATAGGATTTGGAGGAAATGGATTGAATTGTAAGGTCCGCGAGTAAGCGGTTTAATAGGGAAATTTCATGTATCATTCTATTTGTTTTTCAGTTTACTGGCTGTTTGTTGGCAGCCAGGCAGGTTAGCCAGCATGTATGGGGGAGAGACAGTCGCAGCTTAAAAGTGGGGCTGGAAGCTTGTTAAAAGTGCCCCCTAATAAGGATTCCAAGACTTTAGTATTGGTTTAGTATTGGCGCAATTAAAAATCAATTGTGCGGAGTGGAAATCTGGTCTCGGGCCCCGGATTTGCATTTATTATTAATGGGGGTCATTCATTAATTGGGGGAGGAGATTACGCGTGGCCAATAGCTCAGGCTGCGTGGAGACCAGGTCTCCAAGGAAGTGGAGGCACGACCACAGGTCCCTGATCCGGATGCCACTCTTCGGCACCGGAAGCATCCTAAGGAAGGGCATTCAAAACGGGAATGAGGCAAACACAGACCTACACAACTAAACAAATAGCACAAACAAATGGCGCGCACCAAACAATGAAACCGGACAAGACAACATAAATGAAGAACAAGAGACATGAAGGCTTGCAGAAAGCGGGAAGCAAGGAACAGATCATGCAAACAAGCAAACAAACAACCGAGCCACAAACAATACCCAGACAGGTGGCCATTCTTCTCTCTAAACTACAGTTTAGATAGTCCAACTGCGGATTCCACCAACGGCTGCACTCTTGTACCATTCCTTTCGGTTCAACGGGGAATCCACAGGGGGAGCAACAGAAACAACAACCCTACAATCTCACATGGCTGCTCAAAAAGAGGCACCCGAAAAAAATCACCTTGGTACATGGAAACAAAGACTACAACCTGCGTACCCCCAGCAGTTTCATTTTGAGCCACGCCGACACCGGACGAAGCTCTCCACGACTTCACTTCTCAGGGGTACCTTCCATTTCCATTCCTAGGTTGACGTTGGGTTTGGGGAGCAAAAAACCTCAAATTTTAGCAGTTCAGTGGTTGGATGTCCACCACTAAGCCACAACTTGCGCAAAAATGAGGAAAAAGGTTTCCCGTTGCAACGATGCTTCCCTCTAGGGATCCGGATTTTTCCAGAAAACCTCCGGGCTTCCGAGGCGAGGCGAGGGAAAACGGCGCCGGTTCTTGGAAACAAGGATGGAGAACAATGGAGGAATCAACCCCTATCTACATGTGGCTATTTTAACCAAAAGGCCCCATGGCCCGTGGCTCGAGCGATTTGTTTTCTCCAACCGCCCCGACCTGTTTTTCCGCCGTGGGCCCAAAACCAGCGCCTCTCCATCGAAGACGATGAGGTCGCGAACTCCGGACCTCAGTCGCCGGGGCCCGATCCGATAAGAGCTGTGGCGCGGCCGGGGAGGGGAAGGAACCGGAGAAAATCTGGCTGTGGGTCAAACGTAGGTGTCCAAAATGGGAAACCTGGTAAATGGAGCCATGGACTAAAACCTGCGGTTTTTTGGGTGGTTTAACTTTGACCCATACCCATATGGGTGGCTCGTCTCTTTGGAGTTGGAACCCCCCTTGCTTATGGTTTCCTTTTTTTGATTGGAAACCAAACGGAATGCCGAAATCCAGTTTGGGGGGTACCTGAAAAAAAGACATCATTGGAATCATGTCCCGCGTTGGATGGTGGCTTCGGGGAAACCCAAAGGAAAGCAACCAGTTTTGGGGTCCCTTCCTTTGTGGTTTGAATTGGTGAATGTCAGGGTAGTTTCCCCGTTGGTGGGGCTTTAGCGGAGCTCAAACACTTACTCGAATTCCTTGGTTGAAATCGATTGGGCGTGCAACCCGTTTTAGCAAGCATCCCTTTCTTTTTGTTGCGCAGACATCCCCCGAATCCACCAAGCGAAATCTCAGACTGAATGACCCAACTCCGGGTGGGGGGTGGGGGGTTCTAGCAAACATTGCGGGCTCATCCCCGACATATCCCAGTTCAACACCAAAAAATATCAATGACATAGGTGTGGCTCAATAAAAATGACTTTTCACAGAATGGACAATTTTCGGCATTTGGCCAGGCAGCAACAAAAACTGCGGCCATCCAGTTGCGATATTCTTCGCCGGCCCACTCATCTTGAAGTCATCCACATACACGACAAGGAAGAGGTCAAGCTCTTCGTGCCTGAACACGCTGGCCCAATCCTTTACCTTGACGTAACCGACCTTCTTCAGCATAGCCTCGCAGTGCTGCTCCCAAAAGGTACCAGCGTCGGGATGTCCATACAGTGCGAGCACGAGGACAACGACTGGGTCCTTATACTTGGGATTCCCGCTACTGTCGAACCACTCAGGAGGCCACTTCCCGGGAATCTTCTGGAAGTGAGTGATGGGGAGTCAGCGTACACTCAGGCCCGCCTGAAGGGAAAGAAGACTTGGGTGAGGATTCCTCGTGACCAGTAGCTCAAAGGTTCCGGGGAAACCAAAAGGAAAGCAACCAGTTTCGGGGTCCCTTCACTTGGGGGTTTGAAGAAAAACGGACGCAGCCATTTGGCGACAACAGTTTTTCTTAGTTGGAACCAGCACAGTGGTGGTGGACATGAATCTTCCCCCCAATGATCAGCACAGGGCGTCCGCTAGATTGTTGGATTTCAAGCCCCACCAACCAAGAAACAACCCGGTCCCAAGAAACAACCCGGCCCCCCAAATGGGTGGGTGTTCCGTTTGGTTCCTCTTTGAAACCAACCAAAGTGGGGTCCAACTCGAAACAAGACCCTAAACCCTAAAACCCTAAAACCCCAAAACCTGAAACCCCAAGACCTAACCCCTAAACCCTGAAACCCCAAGCCCCGAACCCTAAACAAGCGCCACCCAACTGGGGAGGGCCCCGCCCCCGCTCTTGGATTTGCCGGGAACCTCCCAGGACGTGTCCTCTTTTGCTAGCGGAAAAACACATCGAAATCAGGGAACAGCACTGGAAGTCGAGCGTCGGATTTTGTTGACCATGGGTGGCTCGGTGTCTGTTTTTGAGTTGGCACCTGCCTTCTTTTTTTTGGGGGGGAGGCTGCAAAGGGGTATGGTAATGGTTCTTGTCGCATGAGCTAGGTAGCACCCAAAACATCCTCGGACTGACCTGAAGATCTCCTGGAGATGTTGCTCCCAACCCGAAGGGGAGCTCTCCATCGATGCTTGGTATCAAAAGCGTCTGCTGGAGCCCTCGACTCTCGCAAAAACCAACAAAAATGGGCTACTGCCTTAAGACTATGCGGAGATGTCTAGTCCCCTGTACATGAATGGGGTGATGCCCCTGTTCTTTTCTTGCGGTAGTTTGAGGGTGTCCCTGTTTTTAGGGGTAAAGGGGGGGGTCCAGGTAGACAAACAAATCAGATCTTCAGCTCCTTGTTTCATATTTTTTCCGCCTGAGCTCGCGACAGGGCGCTCTCCTCCTCTGCAGGGGGGGATTCTGGGGAAGGTGCGGCCTGGGACAGCCTCGCTTGAGTCATAATCAAAACCCGGCATTAACATGGTCCACCCAGAACCATGCCAAGAATTAAGAAGGCGGATATCCGCCGCTATTTAGGGTTGGGATTGTCCCTAACCTTCATCTACCCGACTTTTTGGTTGTGGCTCACTTGGATGACCAAAACCGATGGGTATTGAAATGGTCGATCTCAACTATTGTAAAGTTTCCTCCGCCCTTCCATGACTGAGATGGAGATGAATATTTTCCTCACTAAGATGGCAGCACGAGCAGGACTCCGAAAGCGAAGCCGGAAGCATCACTTTAACGCGAACTTGCAAATCCAAGAGCCAGCCATTGCGTATGAAATCCAAACAAACAGCACCACATTCGGGGACTCCAGTTTAAAACTCGCGTTTCCATGTCAGCTTCTCCTGACAAAAAGGGAAGTTAACTCAACCAGGAACTACCTTAGGGCTATGAAGGTTTCACCCCGCAGACGCAAACCACAGATTAGCCGCCAAAGCGGCTTTCTTGTTTCTTGGTGTAGCTTGCCCTATGTCATAGCCCTATGTCTGCCGGAGGAATATGCGAGTATGGGTGTGTTTCTTTAAATCAAGGGAACCGCGTTGTGGATGCGTCTAAAAACATAAACACAATGTTCGGGTCCGATTCCCTTCTTCCACACCCAGGCAATTAGAACCGGTGCCAGGAACTGCGAAAGAAGGGAAAACAAAACAACAACAACATCGCCATCCCCTTCTGGCCTCCCTGCCAAACAAAAAAGAAACACACCTATGTATTCCCAAAAAAAAGAAAACACCTACGGCCCATGGATCGCACCCAACGACTCTGGGCCCCAAAACTCCCCCCGTTTCGCGCGGCTGAGCCTTGGACTTGATGGACTCCAGGAGCTTCCACCTCGCGAGCGGAGCGCGGGGCTGGGCCGAGTCCGAATTCCCAAGGGGCCGATTCGGCCAAGCGCCGGGCTTTTGGTCGAAGATTCCCAAGGGAATTCAAGAGCGGGTGCTTGCCGCTTTTTGGAGCGGCCATTTGGTTGAACTCAAAAAGAGGTCCTCACGCACTCAAAGAGCGGCGTTGAGATAGTTCATGCCCCCAAGTTGTCCCAAGCTTAGATCGAAGAGTTCCTCACTCACGCGGGATCCAAAGCGGGTTGCTGGAGCCCTGGACCCTCGAACCAACAACAAGGGGCTATTGCACTAGATCCTCCACATTTGAGAGGTTCCAATAAGGCTACCAACTTCTTTCTGTATATTCTGGTAGGGACCCCTCCCCCAAAAAAGGAGAGAGAAGGGTACTGGGGAAACTCGCCGCACCCACTCCAGGAGCGTCTTTGAGATGTGCCATGCCCAGCTGTCCAGAGGGAGTTTTTGTTGGGGCCGCAAGGGGGAAAGCGACTTTTCTTCACGGCCAACCGCCTAAACGAATCTGCACATGTCGTTCTTCGAGTCCAGATCCAAACTCGCTGGGCCCTGGGCAGCATGCCTTGGAGCCGCTCTCGGCCTGCAGTGAGAGATCCACCAGCCAAGCTCGTCGTCGCCTTAAAAGGGTTGCTAAAGGGAGGCCAGAGTCGAAACTTGTCCATCTGATTAAACCCGCTCGTGGCAGGCGTCCCATGTCTCTAGATGAAGTCTTTGTGTGCTTTTTGTGAAGGCACCCTTTTTGGGGCTTGAAAGGGAGGCCGAAGGCAAACCGAAACCCATTTCGGGGTTACCATCCATTGTGAGACACCATCTAAATTATGTCACCCCCAGATTTGATTGGAACCATCACCCCCCAAAACGAGCACGATTTGGCCCATGGGTCAAAACCGGCCAAAGCCCGAAAGCCAAATCGTAGCCTCCAGTGACAAACTTCCCACTCCCCCCCTAAAATAGGCTCTAATCTTGAAAATTTGTTCTCATCTTGGTGGTGAGTTCACCACCCGAACTGGGATCCCCTTGAACGGTTCTGGCGACCTGGGATCCAAATGGCTGTGGTAGAGAACTCGTGTCTTGAGGCACCCACGTGCAGATCACCCGAATTGAACTGGACTTCGCGCTTCGAGCCATCATCTTTCCCCGGATGCAACCAAACCTCATGGATCCTGGGGGATGAAGCCACCTGATGGATCCTGGGGGTGGCGCAACGCGGTGAAAAAAAAACAAAAGGCAGCCCTCAAAACGGAAGGCTCGACATAAGCAACCTTTCACTCTGACTTTGAAGTAGCGAAGGCTCCTCAATGAATCCATGGTGGCCTCAAATGGTTTGAGAACCTTGCCTTCTCTTTGTTTAAGAGGGTTTATTGGGCAAATGAGTTCGAAAGGGATACCTTACACACACTAACAAACATATGCCGGCAAATCCTTGGAGTAACTAGTGCCCAAGACTTGCAGTTGCTTCAGAACAGTGCTTCCCCTGGTGTTCTTGTCTTCCAGGAGACTTAGGCAAATGGAGGACAACCTTTTGTCTCCATTATGAGTGTGCAGGCTTAGGCTTAGGCCTAGCCTTGATGAAACCAGGTGGGAACCGAGCCTAAAGTCAATAAGCGTTGGTCGCGAGTGCCGCGCGGCTCATGCCGGAGGGGAAATTTTTGCCTCCGTTTGCTTCCTGAAACAAATGACAGTTTCGTTGGACCCATGGACCGCTCGTCAAAAAGAGCCCCACCTCCGTACTCGTCCACCAAGGCCTGGCATGTGGCCGTGACCGAAATTGGACAAATCTCGATGTGCTTCCCCAGTCTTGGGGCATACCCTCCCACCAATTAACACGGAACCTTCCAGGGTTACCTGGTTCTATGTTCATCGGGAGGGTAAAACCCATCTAAACCAGTACCCGTCTAGTTTGGTCAGACTAAGCTAAAAAGGACACCGGTGCCAGGTACATACCGTTGATGCTGACTGTTGGCTGGGTTGGTCGTAACGACCCCCTTTCGTGAGAAAGTGTTGCTAGTTCGAGAACCTTTTGCAAAAAGCTTCGTAGGCTTCGGTCCACCCAACCCACAACTCTCTGGGCCTGTGATTTGCAGCTCCCCCGTATCCCCTCCCACATGTATCATACGGAACAAATGGAGTCTAGAGTCTGGACCTCATTTGAGCGCTCGAAGTCCATTGACTTTCGGTTCCACCAAGATAGTTACAATGGTTTATATGGGGGTGTCGTTCTTGAGGGTCCCCGAAAAAATGACATAGCCATATAGGCCTTGCTATAACCGCCCAAGCAAACCAGGTAGTAGAACCATCTAAACTGACCCTTTGGGGTTTGGCGCTGCTCATTTTGAGACATTGTTTGTGCTATTCTCTTGAGGCTCGGTACCCTTTGTGGGTTGGAAACCAACAGCCAACGAAACAATTTTGGGAGATCCCATTTTGAGACAAACCCATGTGGAACCGTGGAACCCATGTGGTTTCCTTTTTGTTTGGAATCGGAGCCCCGAACAATGGCTTGACGGTTGGGCTGTTGGTTCCCTTACCACCAAGAATGGGACCACTCCAGAAAAAAAAAGCCAGACCCATTTGCGAAAAACCAACGAACGCGCATCGAGCGGATTCTCTCTCACCAAGGAACGCCTGTGGGTACACCACCCAGGTGCGAAGCCTCGTCGCGGAAAAGCGCTCCACATTTGGGTGGCTCGTGTCTTCAGGGCGCCCTTTGTTGGGTGCTGAAGGGAATGTAACATGAACAACCACCAGTTTGCGGGTCCCCCCCAAAGCGGGTTTAAAGCCGAATGGGTGGTTTGGAGGTGTGAAGGCTGGGTGGTTTCCACTACCTTTACTTCAGAAGGGTTTAAGACACCAATCCAAACCAACGCTTGAGCATATGTCATTTGAAACCCAGTGCAAGGTGGCGATCAGAAGCAAAAAACGGGGCTCTTTGAATGAAAGCCCAGTGGTTGTTATGAGGCTGTGGCTCAAAAAACCGGTACCCAAAATGGAACCGTGGTAAGTGGAAACATGGACCAAAACCTGCGTAACCCCTCCTGTTTAGTTTTGAGCCACACCCATGACACTCCATGCTTTTTGTACCAAAAAATGGTTGGGCATACTTTCTCACGCACAAAAAAATGGCTTGCCCCCGCACCAGAGACCAAAGGGTGGTGTAACAAAGCCACCCAAGTGGAAGGCTAAAGGGAGACAGTCAAAATCACACTCTGCCAAGTAGAGAAAGAGAAGAGCCACTAGCGACAGGGACGTTCCCCCTGGCCAGGGAACTTGGAATAGGGCTGGTAGATTAGGTAATAGCTTTGGTGCAGGCACCCTGAGGAAGATAACAGATGCAAAAGCAGCAAACTAAACTGAAACACTAGAGATTGTGAATAGCATCTGCTGGAACATCATGCCGAACACCTTTTGCCTCCTGCAGAATGCTTGGTTGGTTTGTTCCTTCAAAGGGCCCCAAGGCAAGGTCGCATCCGCTTCAGGGCACATTGGCCTACCTTCTTTAGAACTTCTTTGGTGCACAAAGGCGTGGTCTAAACGGACTGAACAAGTCCGTATAAACAGCTGAATGGTTTAGCCTCGACTTCAAGTGAAATTACTTCGGCTCATCAGTAGAAGAGAACAAAGACCCTTCGAGAACAAAGATAATTTCCAGTCAGGTTCCGCAATTGGAAGGCTCCAGCCGAAAGAGCAAGGACATGGGCAAACGAGCCTCCCAGGTTGCAACAGACCAGGGCCCCTTACAGGAAACCAGCAGTATGCTTTATAAGGGTCATTCCATTTCTCATGCCTGCCGATTTCTCTCAGCATGTACTTTGCCCATCGCCCCAAACGTTCCAAGGCATGGATCCATGTGGCCTTTTGGAAAAATAGATGGCCCTGGTAAATGGAATAAACCTCGTCTAAACCAGGGCCCTCTATTCTTTATGCAAACCAACCAAAAAGAACACCTACGTATGCTTGGATCCCAGTATAAAGGCCACTCCCTGAAAGGTGGCGAAAGAAAGTTGTCGATGGAGATGCCCTCGGAAAAAAAGACCAGGACCGCAGAAGTACCGCAGGGAGTATGTGGATGGGAGATGAGCTGTGAGGCCCTAAAAAGAAAGAAAAAAGGGCCTTTGATCTGGATCCCAGTCTCAGTTGTTCAGTGACCCTGGAAAAAAAGGGAACCCTTTCTGGGGAACTTCCCAACGTGTGGGTAAAGGGCGCTGGCTTCAGCCATCGGGGGACAAGGCGTGCCTTCCACTTGGCCGTGACTGAACAAACATCCCCTTTTGTGATAAAAATCACAGACATGTGTCCAGTAGTCATAGATTCGCTTGAAAACCAACAGGGGAAAAACAATAAAACATGTTCATTTCAGCAAATGAAAGAGAATGATTCCAAAAAAAAAAATAAGGGTCATGGCAAATGGAAGAGAATGATCCGAAATTTTGCTTCAAGGGGTCAAATTTTGTTCAAGGCTCATGGAGACTCGAGACGGTACTTTCACCCACCCAAGCCGACCAAACGCCCTGGGGCCCCAGCTCCTGACTCGCAGCCACGCCACCAGGCAGCACGAAGAGGCCTACGTTGCGCTAAAGCCCTGGGATCTGGAAGGAGAATCACGGAGCCAGCCTGGCCATTTTTGGGGGAAATGAGATGATAATATGGAATCCCCATATGATATGAATGATATGAATATGAATATGAATATGAATATGAATATGAGATGATATGATATGAGATGAGATGAGATGATATGAGATGAGATGAGATGAACAAGGCTGGAGAAAAATATATCATATCCCCGGTATGAAGCGGGAATCCCCATAGGTCCTTTGGGGAATCCCCATCGCCTTGTGGGAAATGCTTTGGGGGAGCTTCTTGGCGAAGAAGCTCATTTGGCGGCATCCGAGAAAAGTGGGCCCGGACTTCCAGCAAGTTGCGATCTGGTGCCAGAGAGAAAAAGAAAACACCAAAGGTTCAAAGGGAAATTCGGAAAGGGAGGGGCCGATGAGGAGAAACTCATTGCGCCTTGATGACTAGCAGCCAGGCATTTTCGAACATGCGTGGATTGGGGCGGCGGCTTTGGGACAGGTTCCGGCGAGGCTGGGCTAGGGGATACCCTCGTTGGGCTGATTTGGTCCAAAGACTAGGTCCTCCAGTAGTTTGAGGTTAGAATCAGTTGCTACCCACCTTTTTCTGTCTATTCTAGGGGAACTACCCAAAAACCCCAACCAAAAAAGAAACGGTGAGAGGTCGGGCACCAATTGCTGGACCTAGTTCAGCTCCGGAAGCTTGAGGGAGACCTTCCTTTCCAGCTGACTCTTCTTCAGGTCTGGGCGAGCCTCAAAAAGCGACCCCGGCTCTGGGCCCGGGGATGCCTACAGCTTCTAGCCCAGCCAGAAAATAACAGTGTGGAGAGTTGGGTCCACAGGTCATGAACCTTGAAAAGCAAAAAGTGAAAGTAAACCTTGAGATGTAAACTGGGCAAAAACACATGTGAAAGAAGATCCCAGTAAAATTGGGTCAATATCACATGCTCTTAAACGTTTGACCTGTGATTCCATTACCTCTATGGGTAACCAAGGGTGCCACGCTTGAACAACTTAGAGGACGACAGCGCAGGGTTGCCCACAGTCGCCTGGGATCCACGTAACATATCAGGTAACGGACGCCCTATGACGAGTGGCCGAAAACCAAAAGCTGGAAGGCTTCGCAGGCGCTAGAAAGGGACGGTCTGTGTGGCTCGTCCGGTTTGAAGCTCAGTATGTTTTGGTCCCAAGGGGAATCCCATCACTCCGGTTTGGACACACACACACACATGGGACCATGTTTTCTGGAGCAAGCTTTTTTGCGTTGGGTTGAAAGGGAAACCAAAGGAAACCGAAATCCTTTCTTGAGGTTCCCTGATGAGACAAACTCATCGTAAGTGCCCGGCTGAGCTCGGGCGTGTGAGCGCTCGCTTGAAGTGCCTCGAGGAATCCGCTCGATTTTTTAGCCACGCCCCTCGGTCGAGACCCAGGGGCACAGGTGTACACTGTATATATATATATATATATATGTATATATATATATATATATACACTATATATATATGCACTCCAGCTTATTGCTGGGTTCTCATTGTAAACAAGAGGCTTCAAGTTGGCCGGCCCCATCATTTTCGTCCAAGTCAAAGCTGGTTTCGTCACTGCTTTTGGTCAAGGACAAGGATGTAAGATAGTTCAAATCATTGACCCAGTTGCCAGGGCGCGCTTTGCAACCGGATCCAAAGCCACCCATTAGAGTCTTGCACAGGCCCCCATTGGCGACGGGACACCTTGAAACTAGTTGGCACAATTGTGGCCAGCCAGAAGCGCGGGGTCAAAGTGACATCCTCGAAATGAAAACAATAGTTCAAAGGGAAACCATGCCCGGCAGTCATTGTGAGAACCACTCAAATGCAACCAAACTACAAAACCCAGGCATCACGCAAAACTGAGCTTTTTCGCGGGTCCTTTTGCTGAATTCTGCTTACTCTGAGCGATATATATATCCACTTCATACCGCCAGTCGAGGCTACGGCTGTGCATCGAGGCTTATCAAGCCGCATCCCGCTTTTCTTGCCCACCGCCTTAAGTCGCAAACCGCTTTAACGTTAAAATGATTTGTTTTTTTTTGTTTTTTTTCCTGTATGTATGTGTATATATATATATATAAATGAATATACCTGGACCTTCCGACATGTAAAATTAACGCCGTTTCCCAAAACAGCAATATTTTTTGCCGGTTGCTGAAAAAAACGCTTTTTCGGAGCAAAAGCGCTCGCCGTGAGTCCAGCTCATGACCAGGCCTAAAAACCGCCGTTTCACCGGCAAATTTCGCCGTTTTGACGGTAAATTACGCCGTTTTGCAAGTTTGATTGTTGTTAGAGCGTGCAAACACTGAAAACTGCCGGCAGGCGAAACTAGTCGCCGTTGGGTCAAAAAACATAGTTTTTGACAAAACAGCAAACATGTTGCACATGTTGGAAGACCCAGGTATGTATATATATATATATAAACACACAAACGTGTGTTACGCGAAGATCGAAGCGCCTGCAGCAGGGTGGACTTGCCACAGCAGGCTGGGCCCATGAGAACCGGAGCCTCGGCTCGGATTTTCGCCATGCTTCCAATGGACCCAATGGACACTCTGGCGGGTGCTTTTTGTTGAGACCATGGCCACAGCGCCCTAGCCTCGCGCCGGTTGCAAAGTGCTTCGACCCGAGGGTGCCCGGATGGTGTTTTTTTCCCCAAATAGCTGAAAGCTATAGGGGTTAACTTCTAATTCAAATGGATGGGAGGTGCTAGGGGGCGTGCAGCTTGGGTGCTGGTGTAGGCGCTGTTTGAGGTGCTGGTGAGATTGACGTCCGGGTGCTAGGTGACGGCGCGGGCGCATTTTTGCAAGATTGACGGTAGGGTGCAAGCAGGCATGCAGTTTTGGCCGCTGGTGGCTGTTGGGGGGCCTGTTCGGGGTGACGGTGCGGGCGCATTCTGCGAGATTGACGGCAGGGTGCGTGGGGGCATGCAGTTTGGGATGCTCTTTGGGGTGCTGTTGGAGGTGTTAGTGATAGCGCGGGCGCATTTCTGCGAGATTGACGGCCGGGTGCTGTCTGGGGCGCTCTTCGGGGGGTGCTGTTGGAGGTGCTGGTGTACAATTGTCGGCATGTTTTTCGCTATCTGGGGTCTGGCTGGTGTATTTGCTTTTGTTTGTTTGTGGCTTTAAAGGGAAACCAACCGATTTTGATTTAAGAAACAGACAATTTGGGGGGTTTCCAACAAAAACGACACACCCCTATGCTCGGACTTCGAAATCGATTTCCCCAAAGACGAGGCAAGCAATGTCCCATCTTGAAGGGTACCGTTCGACTTCGAAATCGAGAGCCTGGATCCTTACAACCGCGCGTGGGAAAGCGAGTTCCAATCTGGGCAGAAATCTTCGAACTTTTCGGGCGCCGGTTCCTTTCGAAGGACCAGAAAAACTTCAGTTGGAAACCGTCACGAGTCACTGAGCTCTGCGGAACTGGGGTCCAGTTGTCCAGTTTGTTCCCTCCTAAAAAGCCCCCAGCCCATTCCTTGGCTACGCGTGCGACTGCTTCTCAACGTCAGGTCACTGGTTTTGGGACATGGACCTAGGATTGAAGAAGCAATCCTATTAATTGGAGGCTGTTCCCTCCAACAGTGAAGGATTCCCACGAAAAGGAATTGGACAGGTGACATGCCCCCCAACCCAAATCAACCAGCAGGTTCCCATCGGATTCAATTCCGACTGCTTTGTCACTGGGATGCCCTTGACAAATACCTTGGCCTTGAGAGGCACACAGAATCACTGCGAAGATTGGTGGACAGCAAAGTGAGGTTTCCTCCCCGCTTGTTGTTGCGGAAATCCGTCTTCCACCCGGCGGAAATCCGGCGACCTCCTAAGCGTGACTCACTGGATGGATGGGTAGTGGTGGGCAACACTCATCTTCAATTCGTTGTCCAACCCCACAATAAAAACAGCAACGGAAAAGCAAGCAAGCAAATACCACCCCCCCGGGCCTCCCCCCAAAAAAAGAAGGAAGAAACAACATCAAACAAACACATGAAGAACATGAACCAGTTGACCACTTGGCACGCATTCAGCCTTCCCCCGCACCCCCCCGTTGCGCCGTTGAGTTCCCGGGCCCGGCCGTTGCGCAGGTGTTGGAACACCTCCGCCGCCACCTCGCCGAAGGCCGCGGGGTCCGCCGCGGGGTCCGCCGCGGGGTCCGCCTCGAGTCGTCGAGAGCCGGGCGGGTGGAACTGCAACCGACGAGCCCGTGGAACCCGTGGAGCCTCATCTGGGTCCTCCTGTAGAGAGGTTCGAACAAAGGTGCCCGATTTTTCCCCAACAGCTGAAAGCTTTGGGGTCTCAGCCCAGATAGGCTCCGGGGTGGTCCGGGGCGGCCCTGACATAAGGTTCCACGAGGGTTCCACCAGGGTTCCACCAGGGTTCCACCAGGGTTCCACCAAAGTTCCAGGTTCTGCAAGGGCTGCGGGTTGGTCCGGGGTGGTTTGAGGTAAGGTTCCACCAATTTCCACCAGGGTTCCAACAGGGTTCCATCAAAGTTCCGCTGGGGTTCCACCAGCTTCTGCAAGGGCTGTTTGAGGTAAGGTTCGACGAGGGTTCCACGAGGGTTCCACCAGGTTCCACCAAGGGTTCCACCAAAGTTCCACTAGGTTCTGCAAGGGCTGCGGGGTGGTCCGGGGTGGTTTGAGGTAAGGTTCCACAAGAGTTCCACAAGAGTTCCACGAAAGTTCCACCAAAGTTCGCAAGGGCTGCGGGGTGGTCCGGGGTGGTTTGAGGTAAGGTTTCACGAGGGTTCTACCAGGGTTCCAGCAGCAGGGTTTTATGAGGGTGGTTTGAGGTAAGGTTCCACGAGGGTTCCACAGGGTTCCACCAGGGTTTGACCAGGAATCTGCGCTGCGGGGTGGGTGTGGGGTAGGTTTTTATCGCGTTCCACACAGAGGTCCACAAAAATTCCACAAGGGTTCCCAAGGGTCAAGCAATGTGTCGTGCGCCCCATCGGACCGAAATGTTGTGGCAAATCAGATCACGTTGCTGCGAGAGATGTCCTGGCGGTACATTTGTCCTGGTCCACCTTGGCGATTCTGGCTGCCTCCCTCAGTGCTGCGATAAGGAGGAGGACTGACACGAAATAAGGGGAATTGCGAGTATTCACATCCTGAGCGCTGAAATCACTGTCGGCTTTGCCCTCGCGCCGATTGATCTCCTGGTCCCTCCAACGGCGTACTTGGGCAGCCGAATCTGCTCCGCCGGTGTCAGGCCTGCATGCGACCAGTGTCGAGCTGCTTCAGGCGCAAGTTATCCATGGCCCTTGCGTACTCTTGGTGCGTCTCCGTGATGGCCTGACGCACTGCGTCGTCAGTGGTCCTGTCCTTGTCTAGCCAGCTGTCGGCCTCCAAGTAGTCTCCATCGGCCATCGATTGCAAGGGCCCACTTAGCAAATGCCATGGAAACCATGTGATTCCCTCGAATTTGGACACAAAGTGAGACCCGGTCAGTTTTTTGTCGCCACGAGAAGTAGGCCAAACGCCGCCCCAAAAAAAACCTCAAATCTCGGCGACTTTTGTTTTGGGCGAGTCATTTGGGTGTGCTTTTGGAGGGAACCCTTTTTGGCTGTCATGGGAAAACCACAAGAACAACTGCCGGGTGGCTCCTGAAAAAACCACCAGTTGGGGAGTCCAGGACGAAAAGTAGACCAACAAAGTGTAAACCGATTTGCCCCCCCTGCAGAAAATGATGCAACACATGTTTGTTTGTTGCTGCTTAACGGGAAAGATGGGGAGCAGTATGGAAAACCAAGGGAAACATAGGGTGAATATTCAAACTGTTAGTCTGGCACTGAAAGGTCCTTCCGAGGCGCTTTTGGGATCGTAAAGGTTTGGTTGAGCGGAGCGAAAGCTGAAATGCAGGCTTGGGCCAGCGGGCTGCCCGAAAGGCAAGTAACAAAAGGCCCAGAGACTGGATTTTCTGGGGATGGTTCGCAAAATAGCACGCGCCAAACACCCGCACATGATGTCTGGCTTTTCCCCGTTTGCACACTTCGCCAGGAAGCACAACACAACGCCTGCGAAGCCTCCTCTGGCGCCACGCCCAGTGATAGACCTCACAGCCACGCCGGGAACCAGCATGCCCCACACATCACGGCCCCTGCGCTTGTGTGAAGTGAAGTGTGAAAGGTGGGGGGGTAAGACATAACTGGATGAGGGGGCGGGGAAAAGATTACTGGCAAAATGTTGGGAATGCACAATGGACATATAACACTCATGTGCAATGGCGGTATGCGCGTGCACATGCATATTTACAAGGAAGGTTGCAAAGATACCGCATGCAGGTACTGCCCCAGCCCAGGTGGACGCATTGAATATTGCAACTAGGGGGAGGGAAGCCTGCAGTTGACGGCTATCTACCATTTTGGTGGTGTGGTAGCATGCTCTGGAATCTTGCGGGTAAGCTGCGCGTGGAGCTGGGCGTTTGGGTTTCCTCCAGGTTTGCCGGACCGTACGGAATCCCATTTCATCTGAAAAACAAACACCAAACCCAGACGTAAACAGGTAACAAACTTGCGCCTAATTCACCTCGAATGCATCCCCCTGAGTGCAAGAAACAGCCTGGGCCTCTCAGAAAACTTTTGCAGCCCCGCAGAGTTTCTTTGACTGATGTCAAACCTGTGATTTCGCGCCGGTGGCAATTCCATGACATTTCAGTGGCCCACAAGATGGGTCCCTTCCTTTGCAGGCCACACGCCTGCCAGCGTTTTGGAGCTCAAACCAAGAGCTTCCTCTTCTCAGGTGAGCAAATTTGCAAACAGCGGAAAATGTGTTTTCCAGCTAACATTGTTGACCTCTCGAGTCCAGGTATGCCAGGCATGTGCGCAGGCATGCGATTGTGTTGCGTGGGCGGGCGCTTCTCACGTGACAAGCTGCGCAGGCGCGCAGGCTTTTTCGGAGCTCGAAATTGCCAAGGCCTGAGCAACAGCTGCAGAGGCGCGCATGCAGTTGTGAATGCTGTCAAGGCTTGCTGAAATGACTGCGGTGCGCGAGCCAACTCAGGCGCGCATGCGTGCGCTGCTTGCGTGGTTTTCCAGAAATTGTCGCTCTGGGCTTGCCTCAAACCACATGGCTGCGAGTGGCAGTAAAAAGCGGGCGACGCAAGCCTTAGCTCGATTGCGATCGCTTGTGCTTGAGCAAGCCAAGCGCAGTTTGACTAGGTGCGTACTTGGGGATCTTCATTGAAGGCAGAGGCCCCACACTGTACCAGCAAAGACCTTGAGAGTGTTTGAAGCGAACTGTCCTGCGCAGTTGCAAGGTGCAGCAAGCTGCTTGAACCCCGCTTCCATTTGCGGGCAAATGATCAGTTCCACTGAATACTCGCTGGGCACCTGTTTCCGCCAGATGGCTCCCCGCTGCGCCTGTGCTGGCTCAGCTGTGGCCGTTGTCTGCGACAAGGCAGCCAACCGCTACCACGGGCAACATCGGCCCGGCCGCCCTCTCGGTTTCCGGCAGCCTTGCGCAAGCTGTATAGAACGCAGCACGTCCCGAAAGCAACCAAGGACTCTCCGAGTTGACCAAAAAAGCACGCGTAAAAATCAGACTGTACTTCAATAGATAAATTTTGCCTAGGCCTCACTGCCAGGAGCCTTGTCACGGTGTGGTCGGGCCACTGGCGGGAGCCTCTGGGTCTGGTCTGTCACAGCTGTCACGTGGGGTCTGCAGAATTCTGCGAGTGTTGATGGACCCTATCCCCAAGAAACCTCAAGGAATTTCAAAGACACCCCCCCACCCCAAACGACCCCCCAAGATCCCCAAAGCAAACCCAGCAAAGAGGCCCTGAGGAGCCCCCAACGACCCGCATCCGTCTGGGGTGGCTGGCCCGCATCCGCACAGAAGCCGGCCACCTGGGCTCGAGAAACAACCAACCAACCAACCAGCCAGCCAGCCAGCCAGCCAGCCAGCCAACCTACCCACCCACCAACCAACCAACCGACCAACAAACCAGACAACCGACAAAGACAAAAACCAGAAACAACCATCCAACCTTGGTGAGTGGGTGTTGGGGTTTGTTCCAGTTTTTGACGAAGGTATACTTAAACCCGGGATTCTGGTTTCCCTTTGAACCGCATCACTTATCCGGGTGAACAAAGTCTACCTGGGGGTAGTCAATTCATGGAACCCTGGTGGGGGTTCTGGGACCCATGTCCGTCCTAAAACAGCGGCCGTACTACCAGTATGTTCGTATGTCGAAATAGGGACCCCAAAATGGTAGTGTTTGGTCTTGCGTTTAAGCCGTGCTGAGAAGGACAGCCTGAAACAAGCGAATCCGCACGAGACGAATCGTTCCTCTTTGCTTCCCACCCTTTGGACAAACGAATTGCTGAACAAGAATGCCAAAATGTCCACGGGTCACACCAAAGGCAACCAATCAAATCAAAATTTGTGTTTTGGTTGAAAGGACGTGAGGGGTGTTGGAAGGGGTCTCTTTCTTGGTAGGTAGGCTCAACGCCCATTGGATCCCTGAGAATCGGAATCTGCCCTGTTTGAGGTCTAAAGGTGATTTGACCTTTAGTAGGTCTAGTGAACGAGGCCATTTGGGTGTAGATCTGTAGTTGGTGTCAAAGTGAAACCAAAAGGAAATCGGCCATTTCTGCGGGTTCCATATCCTTTGAGAAAGACCCACAGCCAGGAAAGCTTTCCTCTTAGTTGGGGCGGCTTGTGGTTTGCCTTTAAATCCACAGAGGTGACATGGCGCTCGAGCGAGCGCTCCGAGGGCCGGACTCTCTCTGTGAAGGACCGGGCCAACGACTCCTGCGCTTCGCCCGCTCAGACATGCTGCAGTTGGGCCCGGTGGATTCGCGGTGGATTCTTGAAGGGGGGGAAGTTGTTCCCCCAATTCAGAGAGCGCATATTCCCTTGTAACATGGGTCTCTGCCACCATGAATCAGACAAAGCAAAACTGTGGTTTGCTAGTGCTAGAGCCCCCAAGGAAGGAACAAAAGATCAACCTGCAATCCTAAGAAAAATCATCCGAGTGAATGTCCATTTGGATCCTCATCAATTTTGAATGTGGCAATCAACACCTAATCAAGGTCTTGACTCACCCCCTCAAAGGAAGGGTTCTTGCTGCTGCTAAGGCGTAGGGAAGCATTTGGAAAGTAAGTCAAGCAAAGCGAGTCTTGTGGTGAGTGAAGCCAGCCGGAAGTGAACAGAAACAATACTCCCAGAAAGACTCCTATCCGCAAAGGGAGGCACCTGAAGCCGGAGAGACATGTCTGGTTTCTTGCCTTCCGCTACACCCCCTCTCACAGTGTCACATGGCACCTGACTGGTTTGAGGAAGTTGGTCTTGAGGGTTTCCGGAAGCAACTTTTCGTGCAACCAGCTGCACGGTGGTGTGGGGCTTGAGTTCTCTTCCTGTTCCCAGCTTGAATTCTGACCTTTGGGTTGCAACAAATTCACACTTTGTCTACTTTTTGATGGGGTTCGAGCTGGGGGCAAATGAGCGAAAACCCATGCAGGTCCTTTAACCCAGCTATACTCTTGTTTGTTTGTTTCGTCTCCAGGGAGGGTTTGCAAAATGGCAAACCAACTGAGTCCCAATCAAAGCCTGGTTTTAAATGGGTGGCTCGTCTTTTGTTGAGGCTACCCTCCTTTGGCTGTTGTTCTTTTCAGGGGAAGCCGCAAGGACACCATTTTGGTTGCCCGAAGCCCTTTCTTTTAAGACACACCCTAAGCCATGAACAAAAAGCATATCCTGGCGGATATCCGCTCCTTCGAGGAGCCAAAGGCTCGAACCCGAATCGGTGAACCAAATCGGAGGGACCATGTTGACTAGGTTCTCCAGCAGAGAGCTTCGAAGAAGTTGGTACCAACTTTTTGTTCTGTCTATTTTACTAGGGGAACCCTCCCAACCAAAAACAGGGAGAAAGGGCACTACTGGGGGACCTGGTTGAAATCGCCAGGGAAAGTTATTGGACGATATTCTACAAATCAGTGCTCGCACCCTCCACTCTCCAGTGGACGCAAATCCTGCTGGCGGCATATGGGTATGTCTTGCTTTGAAAGGGTCCCCGTTCTTGGGATAGTTGGGGAAACCACCTAACCACACCTGTTGGGGGTCCCCTTCTTAAGACACACCCATATGTCCTGCTCAGCCCCGATTACCGACGAGCCTCGGGCCTCGAGTCCATCGACTCTCGCAGACTTTGAATGCTTCAAGTCAGCGGGAGGCGACTTTGAGCGATTCGTCGCCAAAAAGTTGAAGGACTCGAAACCACTTCTCTTTGTTCGAGTGGGCACCAGACTCTCCTAGAGTCACCACGATCTGGGAAGGAAGAAAGTGGCGAGATGTCTGGTCACAAAGCCGCAAGGACAAGACCCAAAGCAAAGGGAAAGTTCAGTCTGGAATCCCGGAGGATAGGTAGCTGGGTGGAGACCTACAGTTCCCTGGAGTTCCCTACAATTACCTAAGGATCCAAACGATCCTAGGGATTCCACATGGAACCAATCCTGGTTCGTTGCTGTCTAATCAGATCTCCTCGTCCAAGTGAAGTCCGCTGGGGCTGGCCTCAGCAGCACTTCGCGTTGAACTGGCACGGTAATAATTTCCTCCAGTAGAGAGGTTAGAATAAGTTGGTACCGTTGTGTTTTTTTTCCGTTTTTTTTTTTTTTTTTTTTTTTTTTTTTTTTTTTTTTTTTTTTTTTTTTTTTTTTCTGTAGTCTATTTTAGTAAGGGAACCCTCCCCAAAAAAAAATGGTAAAAGGGTACCTAGCTGGGGGACCTAGGGTAGGTTTCCAGACGGATGTGTTCCACTGTTTGAGGGTACGGTTTCACCTTCTGAAGGGAAGGGGCCGGTGCAACTTTCTTTCCGGCTTTAAAGAATCCGTTCAAATCACAACTTTGGGGGTCCTCCAAAACCCAATGTTGACTCATACCCAAATGGCTGTGGCTCAAAAAACCAGTACCAAAATGGGTTGCCCTGGTAAGTGGAAACATGGACCAAAACCTGCGGTTTGCCCCTCCTGTTTGATTTTGAGCCACTCCCAAATGACAATATCTGGAAAACAACAAACAACATGATGGACACCTCACTTGCCCTTTAGGGACCTGGAAATAAAAGGCACCTTTTGGATCCTTGGCTAAAAGTCGACCAAGGGAAAACCAATGGGTCAAAAGATCAAAAGCGCTTTGGACAACTGAGAAACTGTCGATCTCCAAAACCTGTAGGAAATGGGGAGCGCGTGGCTCTCGGGTCCATGTGCCACCGATTGTCTCCCGACTCCATGTACTTCTCAAGTGGCCCAGTCACAGCCAGCCTAGGCAGCCCCTTTGGGTTGGATTTTTTGTTTCGGATTCCAGGAGACCCAAAGAAAACCCAACTGGTTCCTTCTAAACCACACCCAGGTCGAAGATTTTAGATTTTTCATCGCCTGCCCGCCTGGAAACAGCCTTAGGTGCCAAAACTCCCAAAACAAGGGGCTCACTAAATAGAATGGGGGCTGGGGTATCGTAAGTCTGAATCTAGTCACAATGTTGGCCCATAAAATTACGCGCTTTCGGTGCCACTCAACAATAGACCGGGGTGGCCGAACAAACTGAGCCTCTGCAAAGAGATATGTTTGTTGCTGGCGAGTGGTTGGACATTGCCAGTTCCCAGAAACAAATCAAATCAGGGAACCCTTGATTGGTGGCTCGGGGATGCTTAGGGATTCGAACCTTTGATTCTTGTAGAGGGAACATGAAAAACCAACCACCCTTAACCACCCTTAACCACCCTTAGCCACCCCCTGATTGGTGGCTGGGATTCGAGCTGGTTCTTGAGGGCAAATGAAGAATCCACCCTTAACCACCCTTCGCCACCAATCCTAAACCACCAATTGGCGCTTTCCGGTGGCGCTCTGGCCTCCGATCTTGAGGCAAGCAGAGCATTCTGGGCGCCCAGAACCCGCACGAGAGATACAGAGTCAATTTTCAGACTAGGCCTTTGGCTTGACGAATCCATCTCCAAAGATTCCGAAGTGGTGCATGGTAAGTGGTGCCATGTGCCCAGCAATAGGCGTGGAGGACGGCTTTTTTTCCGAAGGCCGAAAAGCCTTCTGGAACGAGAGGTTGATGCCGCTCACTATCGCTCAGTGCTCTTGGCCGAGCCTTCGGAACTTGTTCCTTTTGGTTCTGGGGTGCCAAGGTATGGGTTACCTAGGGAAAGGGAATCGCGATCCACTTTTTGGAGGGGAGATCTTCGAGGAGTTGGAATACTTCAAGAAACCCGGACCCCATTGGAGACAGTGGTAGCCCTTACATGTGGTTCGAGAGCTCCGGAATCAAGTTCGGGGTTCCCTTTTAAAGGAAGGGAACTTTAAAGGAGATCCCTTTAACTCACTTCCTGAATGGATGGGCCAAACTAGTCCCCAAACTCTTTGTTTCCCATTACAATGGTCCCAGCCCCAAAACGTGAAAAAAGCGTCCGAACGGAACTCCAAAAGTGAGCTAAATTTGAGATCCCTTTGTCAAGACCAGGATGGTTCACTTCCATTCGGGTCCCCGGCTGAGACGACCGAGACCGCAGGTACCGTGCCTGGCGAAAGACTCGCCAGGGTTCAGTCGATGCTCAGATGGGCGGCTCGTCTTTAAAGGTTGGACCCCCCCCCAAATTTGGCGCAGCGGCTTTCCTTTGAATTTTCCTTTGAAGCCACAAACCAACAGTGGGGCAGCAAGTCCAAAAAGACGAGCCCCCCCTTCAATGGTCTTCCCAAACAGTATCCAGTCAGGAAACTCAGGGAGGACAATGAGATACAGGATCCCATGGCGGCCGAGCTCGTCACTGCAAAAGGGGACATGTGGGCCCTGAAAAACTCACGGGACATCAACAGGACTCACTACCGGCCGCTGCCAACTTTCTACCCCCTGTCACTTTTCTTTGGCCGTCGCTCTGCGGTTCGGAGCTGGTGGCTGGAATTCAGCACGGCTCGACTTGCAGTCACTCGGAAGGAGATGCAGCGAAAAACCTTGCAGGCCCCACTAGGTCCTCCAGATTTGAGAGCTTCAAATCAGTTGGTACCAACGCCCCATAGGTCCTCCAGATTTGAGAGGTTAGAAGTTGGTGCCAACTTTCTTCAGTCTATTTTCGCAGAACCGAATCTCCCAACCGAAAAGGGGCTGAGAGGTCGGGCACTGGGCCCCTCAGGGACCCAAAGGCTGTGACGAAAAATGTTGTTTTTTTTTCTTTCTTTTTCTTTTTGTTCTTTTTTTTTCGACCCAGGAGAGGAAACCAAAAGGTCAGTTATCCACCGGCCGATCCCGCTTGCAAGTGATCCGAAGTGCTTTGATCTGCCCAAGGCCCATGGAAGTTCAGAAGCCCAGAGGTTCGGATTCGAAACGCCCTCAGATCCGCGAAACGTGACGAACTTTTAGTGGGTTTAATACGGGAATCCAACCACTAAACACCAAAAGGATCTGAAAAGCAACGAACCGGATGGCTGCGAACCACAAAGTAAAGGGTCCGAAGATATGTCCGACAAACCAGCCGAAGAACAACTCGAATTGAAGTAACCACCCACTTTCCGCCCCATGGCCCCCTATGTTGAGGCATACCCATGCAAACATCGAGACTGAACAACTACTGCTTTGCGCCTGGGTTTAGCAAACAGTGACCCCTGTCGCAAGAATTAACCCCTGACTGCAAGTCATGAGGGCACCGCCCACCCCCAGTGGTTGGGCAAGATCATTCTGGCCTGGATGGCTATACAGGTTTAACCACTCGACCGGCCGACCAGCCGACCAGCCAAGAAAGCCACCAACGTCCCCCGCACACGGCCCACGGCACGCGGCTTGATTCCTTGATTCCCTCGAGCCTCCCAGTGCGGCAAAGGCCGCGTTCAGGACCTCCGTGGTCGGAGCGTCTCGTTGCAAAGCCTCGCTCGTTGCGAAGCAAAGCCTTCGACCCTTCGGGCGGAGGGGGACATGCTTTATGGTGACTGCGGATCTAAGTAGGTCTTTGCTTGGGGGGGCCCTCCAAAAGTGGTCTGAACCCCGAAAAGCGGACACCCCGGGCCCTGTTCATCAACCAGGGCTTTAAATCAGGGGTCCCATTACTGACCCCTCAAAACCCAATGGTCATCTGACCCTACTTTCCAGCCCCCATTCGACCCTGTTTCGACTGGCTATTGCGGAAACCAACGGAAATCCCAAAGGACCAAATTTCTACCCAAAGAGGTTTGGTCATCTGAAAGCTCGGCCAAACATGCGCGCTGGAAACTGGCCTAGACCTACGCAAATGCCAACCATGGTGGCTTGGCAGGCGGCATCTGAATAGAACCTTCCATTTGGTTAAGGCCCCAGGAAAAAATGACATCTTTCCAGTAGTGATGAATTCCTTTTAAGACCAACTAGGGAAAATAAACAATATTATTAAGCAAATGGAGGGAACCTGTAGATGTGCTCCCTGCAAAAAACATCTACCATCAAACGAGTGGTTCATCCAAGTGTCGAGTCCTTCAACCATATTCTTCCGAATCGAGTGCTTCTGGATGCATACGAGCAATTCTGGGAGTTGCTCGTCATCCCCAGCGCTTCCCAAAAGATTCATAGCGGGGCACAAAGGCCAACCGGCCCAGTTCTTGGATGCTGTTCAGTGCACGAATCCTGCTTCCCTTGGTTTCTCTCGTTGCTAGGCCCAGGGTTGTGGGATCAAGGGTTTCTCCCCACTTCTGTGATACAAGGGAATCCCCCTTTATATCAGCAAAATAGTCTTTGGGAAGCCCTTTCTGTTATATCACAGAAGTGGATTCCAGTCCCCTTAGCCCTAGGCATTGATAAGCCTGACATCGACCTTGTGATCCACTGGGAGCCGCCCTTCAACTTTGAGACGCGCCTGGGAGCTAATGAATTGGTGTTTTGATGCGTTTTTCCGGGGTAGATGTTACCCTTGCAGGCACCGGCTCATCTCGAGTTTGGCGTATGATCGTAGGCTCAATATCATGTCAGGGGATGTAGGCTCAGGCAACCAGGAAATGTTTTCTTCAGCTTTCCAATCGTGGCTTTCCCAACAAGGCACCACCTGAAGCTATCACTAGCACATGCCTCTGGGCTTTGCAAGGGATACCCTTACACCAAATGAAAGTTGTCACTCACAAAGGAAAATGAGTGAAACGGAAAGGCTCCGATTTGGGTATGGCTCAAATTTAAAGAGCTGGGGTTACGCGGGTTTTCGTCTTGGGTTCCATTTACCAAGGTGCCATTTTGGTACCACTTTTTGGAGCCATAGCCATTTAATTGCGGGGGGGGGGAAGAAAAAAGTGCTTTGATTTTCCCTTCAAAGGGCCCTCACTAAACGGCGCGAAAATACGGCGACTCCTTTTGGAGCAATACCCCTGTGAGGCTGCTCGAGACTCCAGGTGTTCCAACAACTTTCTCTTAGCCTCTTTTACGGCTCTATTCTATCAGCAGGACATGACCCCTAAATGGTTCCTTCTGGTTTCCTTTTTGAAGCCCCCGCAAGTTGGGGGAGTCTTTCTGTGAAACTCTCCCTACCCCCAAGCTAAACAAAAAAAACTCTTTTGCACGCCGGGCCCCAACACCCCTGGTTCCGCCAGAAAACCAGCCATTCCACTTTTCTTACCCAGATCTGGGAAACCTGAAGTTTTGGATTGCTGGATATTGCTGGTGCGACAAGGATTCGGATCCCTACCCGTCGTTTCCTCTAAGGGGATCCGAATCCTTCCAATTCATTCAATTCATTCCCAAAACTCAGTTGCCCTCCAGGACCCACAAATAAAAGGTGATCACCTTTTGGGGCCATGACTAAAAATTGATCAAAAAAAACCAACAGGTCAAAAGGTCGGCGTTGGGAAAACCGAGCGAAACTGAGTCCCTACTGAGAATCTGCAAGTTTGAGACTTTGACCAAAGCTGGCCTTGCGCAGATTTCTTTCAACCCCACACCTCCTGGATTGGCCCAAACTCTTCAATTCCCAAAAAGTACGTGTGACCCATACTCCCAGTGAATGTCCATGGGGAAAACACATTGTATTAAAACAATTTTTAAAGGAGCTCCGCAAACGCTGAGCTCGCGCTATATGCTGAAAAGAGTGAACAAGAGTTGTTCCCAAAGCGTTCCCCCTCCGAAAAAAGAGAGAAAAAGGCAAAAATCTGGAGGTCTGGGATGAAGTCCATGAAGACTAGGTCCTTCAGTAGAGAGGTTAAAATAAGGGTACCCGATTTTTTCTGTAGTCCATTGTTAGTAGGGAAACCTTTTGCCAAACAAAAATGAGAAAGGGCACTACTGGGGGACCTAGGTGAGACCCTTACACCCCGGCGCTCACCAGGCGTTCCGGGCGCTGCCGGCCGCTTTCACCGCCAGGCGCAAACGCCGCAAACCTTCACTCGCCGGCTCGGGGCGAGCCCCGAGTCGGGGCGCGGAGAGATGAAAACCCCGGAGTCGTGTTTGTGGTGGCTCGTCGGTTTTGGGGGGGACCAATTTGTTGGTTGGTTTGCAGGGGAAACCAAAAGGAAAACCGAAATCTGTTTTGGGGGGTCGCCAAAAAACACCAGGACTTGACAAAAAGCGTGGAAATTGATGATCCACCGGAGGCTTTTGGAAGACCACTTGCAGTTGAAAAGAGGGTACAGTGGAGGAGATCTAGCCAACCTTGAGGAACATGGAGCCCTGAAGGTTCAGAGCCGTGGCGGATGTGCCGAAAATTTCGCGGCATCTTCGGACCCCTCGTATTTGGCCTACCCTTTGGGCAAAAACTTGAGGAGACCAATGCCAAAAACTTAGGACTTGGTGTCCCCAGTTCAAAGCCCCATGCAAAGCAACTTAGATTCAGTTGGAGTTGCAGCAGTTTGGGTTTACACTCCATGCTTCCATAATAACTGGATATAACTGGCCTAAGTGAAGAACTGGACGTTCACACTTCCGGACCCAAGCCGCGCACTGAGCCATTGGCCGATCTGCGCAGCCGGCCTCAAGCAATCGTGCCAGTCCATAATCCAGTTTTGACGAAGAAGCAGCGTGGGCCACCACAAAAAGGGCCTGCCGCATGGTTAGTTGTTAACTTGTCTACTCATTTACCCGTTGATTTATTTGTGTGTTGGTACTTAAGTGACTTGTGTGCTTATTTATTTTTATACCACCCATACACGCGTGCGCGCAAAAAAACAAAACAAACTCGCAAAGCCGTCACTTGGTTTGCCAGGCCGAGGTGGTCGATCCTGGCAGGGCCTCGCCCAGGCTCTGGGCAGTAGCTTGGACCAGGCCCGACCGACTTGGCCTGAGTCGCCTAAAGCTAGTCACTCTGAGCGCGACGACCTGGCGCAAGTTGCCTGCCGGAGCCAAAGCCGGTGTGCAGGAGATTTGTTGGGTATCAATGGCTTTCGAATCCAGAAGTTCTTCGAGTCTCGCTGCTTCCGTACCAAACGCCACTTTCATTCCGTCTCACGCGCGAGCTAATACGCAGACATCTGAAAAGCTTGCATTCAATCAATTAGTTGCCGTAGCACGGAAGTTCCTCCTAAACTTCCCTTGGTTGATGGGTAAATGCCAGGTTGCAGTAAAGCAACGGGAATCGTAGCTCTTCGCACGTTCGATGTCGCTTCGCTGCGCAGGCGCAGTGTTGGGGCCTCTGTTTGGGTCACCAGCACAAGCGGGTTCGCGTTTGAAGAGAGCTCGTTTCGAGGAATGCTCGCGCAAGCGTTTCATTGTGGCGCCATAGTCCCGTGCTAGGTTCGCGTGTGTCAAAGTCAGATTTCGTGGACGGGCAACACTTGCGTGTCCCTGCAAGCAGTGCTGGCAGCGCTCTTTTGCTGGGTGAGTTTCCTTGGGGTTCATATTGGGTCGCTGATATGTTAGATTCCTGTTCGGACCAGCGAGGCGGGCCATGACATCGCCTGGCTCCGTCGATCGGAACGGGCAGGCGGCAGTTTTTCCAGTTCCAGCGCAGGCTGGTGCGAGGTATTTCCTTTTTTGTTGGAAATTCTGTTTTGGAGCAGTGTTGGGGCTCCACAATTTGGAGACACACTTTTTAGGGTTGGTTCAATGGGAAACCGAAAGGCAACGCCATGGCGCAGGTGTAAGGCAAAGCGACCTTGCCAAGCCAAGCCAAACATACTGCATTTACATTTTAAGTTGGAAGCTCAGAAGTCCTCCATGATTCCAGGGTCGAGGCCTGACACATCGCCAAAGCTGCCCTTCGGTTCCTGGCCCTGGCCCTTGCCTTTCTCCCTGAGCAGGGACAGTGGTTTGGAAGACAATGCTGACGTGTCAGTGTCACTGGCTGCAGCACGGCAAGACTGGCATCATCGAAAGGCGAAGCTCCAAGATCTTTCTCCTCCGTGGCCATACGCCAGGCAGACAACGACCAGATTCGGGCGCCGTCCAGGGTGATCTGGGGGCAGATTGATTGAACTGATCAAACATGGGGGACAGTGACTATGATTCACGTCAATGACAGCCCTGCCTTGGGCCCCCAACTCGCCGATCTCCCTTGGCCGAAGCCAACGAGGATGACCATCCCGGGCCACGACCGCAATTCATGATCATCACAATCATCCGAACAATGGGATGTGAATGAATCAAGAAGTCATTAACGTCAAAGAATGACAATGACATAAGAAATACTGAATGGCTATAATTATTGGTCAGTCCAGTCCAAGACACCAGTCTTTGGCGTGTGTTCTGCGTTCCTGGTCAGCCTGGGTTATCACCCAGTCGGTCATGATCATCTGCCAATTCTCACTCAGCTACAGCAACAGTGACTCGGTGAGTGATTAACTAACACTTGCAGAGCCACAACTGGATGTGGGTGTTGCAGGCGTTCAGGATGTACCCTTCTGGGTGTTTGATTTCAGGACCACGGTCACGAATGTGATGACTCAGCCGCCAATATCGAATCAAGGCTACGGTGAGAAGTGCGTCCAGCTTGCACACGAACCCAATCCAAGAGTCAACGAGTCCTTGGCCACTTCTTCGTCCACTTTGTACAGGAGATACAAAGCCTGGGCTGCAAGGGCCATTTTGCCACAGCAGAGCCCTGGGCAAAAGGGACATATGTCCCATGCCATGGCTAGCCAAGCCGGTTGGGTTCAACGCCTCCGCGCATTGCTCAAGTCATAAGCGACCTCTTGCGAGCAAAGCCAGCACAGCAGAAAATGCTGGCAACACTGCGCACCGCAGTTGCTGGGAAGTTGTTGTTCTGCCGGCTGCAAGAAGAGCGCCGAGCTGTGCTCAATTCCTGCAGAGACGCCTACTGCTCTACTCGAAAGAAATGACGGAAGGTGAAGCACCACACGGGGACCCGGGCGCAAAATTCGGAAGCAATGGCTCCTTGAATCAGAAGCACACCTTTCGCCAGCTTGTATTGCTTAAGCACGCTTGTCTTAGGAGCATCCAAAGCGATACGGCTTGCTGCGTGGCAGTTTGTGCTGCTTTAGCTCGTTTGTCTTTGGCGGTACAAGGGGCAAAGGGAGAGGGGCATGGCACATTCTTTGCACGCCCCATCTTGCACGCCACCTTTTCCGCTGCCCTGAATTGCAAATTGTACGCACGCTAACCCGCAAATTACAATTGTCTGTGGGGACAGGGCCACAATATGTTTGGCAATTAACCCTAGTAATTAAGCTCATCACAAACACAACATGTCTGCCACTGCGCGCTGCTTATGCTTGACAAAGACTGCGTCGCTCATGCATTCTCAACGTGCGCCTTGAAAGCGTGAGCGCTTGGACGTTGCGGCGCTGCCGTTGCTGCAAGGCAGAGCATCAAACGTAAAAGGTCTAAGTATAGTATGCGTTAACCGTCAAGTCATGAGTAATCTCTTTGCAGCTTGCCGTGAAGTTCTGGCCACAGCCAAACCGGTTGGGCCGGAAGGGCTCGGAAGGCTTCTCCAGTGACCCAAGCTTTGCACTGACACCTCTAAGGAAGCTGTCGCTTGTTCGCCTTCTGTTGGGCCTTACCGCAGGGCTCGCTGGGGCGCAAATGTCTTCATTGTGAAATCTGCAGCCGAATCTTCCCAAGGGCAACGCAGGTACCTTTCAAACGTGGACGTAAACGGCAAGCAAGCCGTGCAAAGGGGATACAAGTGTGGCCTTGCACACCGACTCCTGGCGAAAACGACGTGGACAAACATAGTATGTAGCCACCACAGTCGTCGGGTGTGCCAGACAGCAGCCCACAGCCGAACTGGTCAAAGCTCAGTCTTGTGATGCGAATCCTGAAGCAAATGCTGCACGAAGAGAGCATTACATCAATTCCCAACGCGCGCCAGCGTTGAAAACGCGAGCGGGAAGTTGCAGCCCCGCAAGGCAAGCGTGGAACTCAATTGATGTGAGCGCATGCGCAAGTCAGCACTGTGTCTGCAAACCATGGCAGTCTCGAGCTTGAACTTGCCACGAAGTTCTGGCAAGAGACAAGCTAGTAGACTTTGATAGCTCCACACTTTGCGTAAGTCAAGGCAGCATAATGATCCTCATGATGCCACCTCATGCTACTTGGTACTCCTGGCAGCCAACGCAGCCTTAGCAGGCTTCGCAAAGCTTGGCGTCAAACTTGCGCAGCTGGAAATTTACACGGATCTGGGCGCTGCGAGGCCGGCTGGCTTCAACAACAGCGGCTTGTGCAAGAGTAATGCCAAATCACTGCCATCTCATAAGTGCCTGCGCCCTCTCATTTCAAGCCGCAGGTCAGCAATCTTGCAATATAAGCTTCTCAAAAATCGTGCACAGCTTTCCACGACGCATTTTGCAACGCGTCTGCAATGCATGCTGGCACTATCTGGCACTATCTGGCACTGAGGATTGTCCAAGGCTTCTCGGCTGTGCGCTGACTCCCTTTATTTTAGCCAATTTTTGCCAGACCTTTGCTCACGATGCTCCTGGTTGGCAACACAAATAACAAATATCCGTCGCTTGTTTCCCATCTGTTGGACCTTGGCATGGGGCTGGCTGCGGCGCATGTCGTTATCATCAAGCGTGCCCTCTCCAGCCGAATCGCTCCAAGGCCAAGTCTGAGGCCAACTGCGAACTCCTCGCTCCTCAGTGCAAGAGCGAAGTAGGCCAGTGATGCCCAAAATGCTCAAAAGGTTTCCATAGCGCAAGAACTAGGAAGATGCAGGCGTGCCGGCGCATGCGAGCACAAGCCAGTAAAGTTGCGAACACGGTGTCTGCCAACAGCGGTCTGGGCCGCCGAAACCCTTATCAACTCATGTACCCAGCTGTGCCTGGGCTGCCGGCGCTTCTCAGGAACATCATGAGAGGCTGGCGATCAAAGTTCAAAGGTAGCCGACGGCAGGCAAGCCATGCAAAGAAGGGGACTGCAGCGCCTTGCACACCGACTCCGGCCGAAATTGAAACCAAAGTGGGGAGACAGAGTACGTATAGCCACCACAGTCATGGGGTGTGCCAGAGGCTTTGGCAACCGGCGCCCGATCTGGCGGGCTCCACACTATGCGATGTGTCCAACTAGCTCAGGCTTGTGATCTAATCTAGCACCCCTGCTGCAAGCTTGAAAAGATCCCATGCCAAGTAACCTCTTACGAGTCAACACTTCCCTTATGCGCAGCCAGCCACTGAAGCAAATGCTCGACAAAGACGGCGCCGCTCATGCATTCCCAACGCGCGCCTTGAAAGCGTGAGCGCTTGGAAGTTGCGGTGCAGTTGCAAGGCGAAAGTCCAAATTTGTTGTGAGCACGTGCGCAGGTCAGCACTGTGTCTGCCAGCCACAGTCTCCAGCTTGAACTTGGCACAAACTTCTGGGCGTCTGACGGCTCCATGCTTTGCTCCAGTCAAGGCAACACGATTCTCATGATGCCATCCAAAGCTACTCGTGGCAGTAATACAAACTCATTCCAAGCAGCTTTAGAAAGGTGAGTTTTGAGAGCTGCTTAGCTGGCAGGCCCCGCAAAGCTTAGCATCAAACTCGCGCAGCCGGACCCGCCTCCCACTGAAAACGGTGGTTAGCGGGAAAGCGCGCGTTCAACTCCACTCGCAAATCAGGACAGGCCGGCGCATCGCCTAAGACAAACGGGATTAAGCAGCACAAGCTTGCGAAGGGCGTGTTCTTGATTGAAGGAGTGGTTGTTTGCGATTTTTGCCTTCGGGTCCCGTTGCGTGCAGTACTTCACGTACTTTGTTCTTCAGTTTTGAAGAGGGAGGGCCGCAGTTGTTTCTTTGCGTGTACTTTAGGCGTCTCCGTACTATAGGGGAGTACTTGCTGGGAGTACACTTAGCACGGGATATTGTACAGGCTTGTAAGAGGAGTGTCAAACGGCGTGGATGACATCATGGGGGAAATCTTGTTGACTTAACTAAAGAAAAGGTGGACTCGACCAGCTTGGCTGTGCCCACAACGCCTGAACGCCAGCTGCAGCTACGCCTGAGCGCCGAACTTCCCAACCCTTCCGCCTTTCAGGCAGTCGCGCGTTGGGGTTCAATTCAATGGCGCAGCGTTGGTGTAGCGTTGGTTTCGTTGGCTTGCTTCGCATCAGGAAAGCTCGCAGGTTGGATTTTGGGGAAGCGCCGAAATGACGCTAGACTCGCGGCTTGACATGAGAGGGCGCAGTTGCTGCTCGGATGGCCCAGCATGTTTGGCAAAGGCAGCTTGCGAGCTAGCTTGGTGTGAAGCCAGCGAAAGCAAATGCTCCACCGACAAATCTTTGAAGTAAATCAAACACGACCAGCCTTGAAATCGGGATTGCTGGAAAGCTGCGGCCCTGACGGGCCGAATCCTCCAAGGTCTGCGCGCGGAAGGCCAGGGAGAGCAGCTTCAGTCCGAGGGAACAGCTTGCCACGAGGCTGTGGGCAGAGCTGGCTGGGTCCAGTGGCTCCATGCTTTGCTCAAGGCAACATGATGCCCCGCAAAGAGTAATCTAGGCGCGTGCCGTGATCAGCCTTTGGCCTCTGTAGATCTGTACCACAGACCAGCGAAATGTTGGGTGTTGAAGTACAAGCTGCCACGCAGGAGTTCGTATCGCTTCGGATGCTTCAGCATCGCCTCATCTTGCAGCGCCACAGTCGCAACTTCCCGCTATGATGCTTCTATGCTGGCGCTTCTTAGGATGTGCTTCAAGGATGCGGTCTTTGTCACATTTGCTTGAGTGGCTGGGAACAAATGCTTCGAATAGGATTTGTTTTTGCTTTCTGGATACGTGTTGGATGGTGGCCCCATTTTGCACGTCTCCTTTGGCGCCCCCTGTCCGGATATGCGAATTGCAAGCAGTTGAACGCGCGTTTTCCTAGTGACAATGTTGGGTGGGGACGGGGCCCCAGCATAGGCAGCAAGTAACGGGATTGAGCACATCACATTCCAAGCAACCTCTTGCGACCGACCTTGGAAGGAAGCCAGCCGCAGAATGAAGAAAATGCTGCAGCCAGACTGCCTCCTCGCATTGAATCCAACGCATGCCAGCCTTGACAGCACTCTTGAGAAGTTGCGGTGCTGCCGGCGCAAAGAAAACCACCCGACTCAAAAACTCTGCGCAGGCGCAGGCCGGCCGTCCCGCGCCTAGCAGCTGCAGCTGCAATCCGAGGGAACAGCTTGCTACAAAGCTGTGGGCAGAGCCGAGCTGGCTGGGTCCAACGGCTCCATGCTTTGCTCAAGGCAACATGATGCCCCTCGTGGTGCCATCCAACACTCATCCAGCAAGCATGAACATATCCTAGTCCATCCTCTTGCGGGCTACCTTGAAGACTAAAACAAATGCTAGACCAAGACGGCTTCATTGTCAAGGCTTAATGGATGGGAAGTTGCTGCTCTGCCGGTGCTAAGCAAGTCGTCCAACTCAAAAGGTGCGAGCACTATATCTGCCAACCGCAGAAGCAGTCTAAAGCTGCAGCTTGCCGTAGCGTTCTGGGCACAGCTAAGCTGGCTGGGTCCAACGGCTCCGTGCTTTGCTCCAGGCAAGACAACATCATGCTCTTTATATAGTCACATCTAATATTGCTCCTTCAAAAGCCCGAACCTACTCTGTTCTAAGCAACCTCTTGCCATGCCTGAAGCGAGTCCTGGCGCGCCAGCCTTGAAAGCACAGTTGCTGAGAAGTTGCTGCCGCGCCGGTGCTGCAAGACAAGGCGTCCAACTCAAAAGGTGTGAACGCCGCATTTGCCAAACACAGAAGCAGTCTGAAGCTGCAACTTGCCGCAGCGTCATGGGCACAGCCAAGCTGGTTGGGTTCAACGGCACCGTGCTTTGCTCAAGTTTCTGCAGAAACGCCGACTTCTCCACTCAAAAGATACATCGGCAGCCCCCGCCTCTCCAAAACAGAAAGTAGCAACTGAAGTACTGTATGCACTGTGACCCGAGCGCAAAACTCGCAAGCAATCGCTCTTTGAATCAGAAGCACACCTTTCGCCAGCTTGTGCTGCTTAGTTTCACTTGTCTTCCGCAACGCTGCAGCAGGCAAAGCGATATGAACTGCTGCGTGGCAGCTTGTGCTGCTTTGGCTTTGACGCGCTGGTATTTGTCGGTACAGAGGGCAAAGGGCGAGGGGTGTGGCATACGCAACTATTGTTGCTTGCGTGCCCCATCTTGCACGCCGCCTTTGCGCCGCCCTGAATTTGCGAGTTGCAAGCAGCTGAACGTGCGCTTGCCCGAAGTCACATTTTTGGTGGGGGCAGGACCTCAGCATTTTAGGCAGAAGCAAAGAACCGTTTGCGAGCTACCTTGCTGTAAATCCAGCCATTGAAGCACATGCCAAACCAAGACTGCCTGATTCAGTTGAAACCCAACGCGTGCCAGCCTTGACGGAATCATTGTTGGGAGGTTGCTGCTCTGCCGTTGCTGCAAGGCAAGTCGTCCCACTCAAAAGGAGCGAGCACTGCGTCTGCCAACCACAGAAGCAGTCTAAAGCTGCAGCTTGCCGTAGCGTTCTGGGCACAGCCAAGCTGGTTGGGCCCACCGGCCGCGTGCTTTGCTCCAGGCAAGACAACATCATGCTTTTCATCTAGTCACATCTAATATTGCTCCTTCAAAAAGCCCGAACCTATTCCGTTCTAAGCAACCTCTTGCCATGCCTGAAGCGAGTCCTGGCGCGCGCCAGCCTTGAAAGCACAGTTGCTGAGAAGTTGCTGCCGCGCCGGTGCTGCAAGACAAGGCGTGCGTCCAACTCAAAAGGTGTGAACGCCGCATTTGCCAAACACAGAAGCAGTCTGAAGCTGCAACTTGCCGCAGCGTCATGGGCACAGCCAAGCTGGTTGGGTTCAACGGCACCGTGCTTTGCTCAAGTTTCTGCAGAAACGCCGACTTCTCCACTCAAAAGATACATCGGCAGCCCCCGCCTCTCCAAAACAGAAAGTAGCAACTGAAGTACTGTATGCACTGTGACCCGAGCGCAAAACTCGCAAGCAATCGCTCTTTGAATCAGAAGCACACCTTTCGCCAGCTTGTGCTGCTTAGTTTCACTTGTCTTCCGCAACGCTGCAGCAGGCAAAGCGATATGAACTGCTGCGTGGCAGCTTGTGCTGCTTTGGCTTTGACGCGCTGGTATTTGTCGGTACAGAGGGCAAAGGGCGAGGGGTGTGGCATACGCAACTATTGTTGCTTGCGTGCCCCATCTTGCACGCCGCCTTTGCGCCGCCCTGAATTTGCGAGTTGCAAGCAGCTGAACGTGCGCTTGCCCGAAGTCACATTTTTGGTGGGGGCAGGACCTCAGCAGTTTTTCGCAGAATGATTCAGTTGAACCCCAACGCGTGCCAGCCTTGACGGAACCATTGTTGGGAGGTTGCTGCTCTGCCGTTGCTGCAAGGCAAGTCGTCCCACTCAAAAGGCGCGAGCACTGTGTCTGCCAACCACAGAAGCAGTCTAAAGCTGCAGCTTGCCGCAGCGTTCTGGGCGCAGCTAAGCTGTCCAACGGCTCCGTGCTTTGCTCAAGTCAGGACAACATCGTGCTCCTTATAACATTCAACGTACGGTCCGTACTTCCCTTCAAGCCTGAACATATCCCATGCTAAGCAACCTCTTTCGAGCCACAAAAACAAAGTCTAGACCAAGACTGCATCCTTGAGTTGAATCTTAGCGAATTTTAAGCCTTTTCAGGCCCGAACATATCTCATTCCAAGTAACCTCTTGCGAGCTACCTTGATGTGAAGTCAACCACTGAAGCAAATGCTAGACCAAGACTGCACGCCCGACTTGACGACGTTGCCAAATTCGATGCACGGCGACGCAAGCTGGCACAAACTGCAAGCTTGACCTCAAAACAACCTAGACGCGTACCAGCAAAGAGGAACCAGCTCGCGCCAAACTGCCAAGCCTTTTCAGGCCGGAACATATCCAATTCCAAGTGTCTTTTTGCGAGCTACCTTGATGTGAAGCCATCCACTGAAGCAAAAGCTAGACCAAGACTGCACGCCCGACTTGACGACGTTGCCAAATTCGATGCACGGCGACGCAAGCTGGCACAAACTGCAAGCTTGCCCTCAAAACAACCTAGACGCGTACCAGCAAAGAGGAACCAGCTTGCGCCAAACTGCCACGCCTTTTCAGGCCGGAACATATCCAATTCCAAGTGTCTTTTTGCGAGCTACCTTGATGCGAAGCCATCCACTGAAGCAATTGCCAGACCAAGACTGCACAGTTGACTTGAATTCCAACGCATGCCAGCCTTGAAGGCACAACTGCCGAGCCTTTTCAGGATTTGGCCCCCTTGGCAACTTGTCACTTCCTGCTTGGGTTGGCCAAAAGTCCAAACTGCTTATTTGCCACTAACATGGTCTTCCCCGGAACTCAGGGAGCGAGGTTATCCTGTGATGGGCATCTATCTCTCTTTCGGGCGGACGTGGGAAACCCCCGAGCGCCAGCAGATTTACTCTTTCTGTGATTCAACCAAGATGGTCGGCGCATCGACATTGCAGCCCAGGCGCAGGGCAAGGATGTCTCGAACCAACAGGTACGTGCTTAAGTGAATGAAAAGGCTTCATTCAGCACGTTGGGACTCTCCAAGTCGAGGTATAACATACCTGAATGGCAAAGCCAGTGCTGGCACATTGGCTTGAGCCAAACTGAAAACATGGTCTACGCCGCGAGTCAAACAATGCAAGTCGCTTGGTGAAGCAATGAGCTAACTAATATAAATGAATCGCTGCCTTGATAGGCACACACCCATCTAAGTTGGACAAGCGCAAAAAGAGCAAGAGCTCGTCCCCCTGCCCAGAACGCGAAAGCTCCAACATCAAACAAACGCAACGGTACACACTTCCTGCGAACGGCACCGGCAAACAAAACAACTTCTGAGGGGTTTCATCTGGGTCGCTCGATGGCGCGTTTGCGACTTGCTTCAGGTCCCACAGACCTGGGTGCCTTCCGTCAGCCGAGAGCCACGTCATGAACACCTTCACGCAGCTTTCCGCATCAAGCTTGGAACCCGACCAAGCCCCGCGTTCGGCGTGGGGAAGCCCCTCCACGAAAACACCAAACTTGCAACAAGACATGGGCCAAGGCTTGGTTGTTGGATTAAATACCAACCAGTCTTTGAACCCTGTACCTATTCGGAGGGACGTGCTAGTTCTGGCCTCATGATACCACCAAGGCTCCCCAGAAGAAGGTGCAGGTCAAAGAGAAACAACCCCAGTTGGTGACTTTGGTACCCGTCAAACAAGTCAACATACTGTCCCTAATCTTTGGGCTTGAGCTCGCAAAAACAACGCGTCTGCCACTACGCTGCGCTGTCTCTTTTTTTTCTTCGGAAGGTTGCCAACCGCCCGCTCCAAAAAAAACAAGTCTATGGCGTAAGGGCTTGGAGCTGCTGCAAAGTCGAACCAAACCACGGCGGGTTTCCGGTCCCGTTCGCCGCGTGGCTCTCACTTACCGATTCACTCCCTCCCTCACCCCCTCCCTCGCCCCCTCCCTCGCCCCCTCTCTTGCTTGCTCTCTTCGAATCCGAATCATATTTGGTCAAAGCTGCAAGGACCTTCGCGCCCGCTTGCGGCATCTCCGGACGCGCGTTGAATCACCGCAGGCGGTCAACTTACGGAAAACGCCCCCAAGCCACTCTCATCCGATCCAAGTTCTGCAAGGGCAGCCAACGGCACGCGAGCCATGCAACGGAGATCGGAGTGTGCGCATGGACTCCTGGCAAAAGCGGAGTGGAGAGACATCGTACGTAGCCACCACTGTGGCGTGCCAGGGGCTTTGGCAACAGCGGAAACAGCGGGCTCCACACTGACGCTATGCAATGTTGCCAACTAGCTCAGGCTCATGATGTAATCTAGCCCTCCTGCAGCAAGATAGAACAGATTCCACGCCAGGTAACCTCTTAGGAGTCAAAACTTCTTTGGTGCGAAGCCAGCGACTCAAGCAAATGCTGGACAAAGACTGCGTTCTAGGCAAGCGTCCAACTCACAAAACGCTGTGTGAATACGCTGGCCGGCACTGTATCTACCCACCACAGCAGTCTTATTGCAACGTTCTGGGCAAAGCCAAGCTACTCGAGTCTGACGGCTCCATGCTTTGCTCAAGTCAAGGCAACATAATGCTCCTCGCGATGCCATCTATTGCTACTCCTGGCAGCTAACGCAGGCAGCCTGGAGGCTGGGAACATTCAAGTGAGAAGAAGTGCAAGCAATCTTCCTCCAGCAACCTTTACAGTGGACGAGCAGAAGCTGCGGCACTGCCAGTGCTGCAAGGCAAAGCATACGAAAGCTCTGAGCACTGCGAGCACCAACCGCACGAGCAATCTCAAGCTGCGACTTGCTTTGAAGGCTTAGGTGCAGCCAACCTGGTTGGTCCAAGTGCTATGTGCTTTGCTTAAGTCAAGCCGCATTGAACAAGGTTGTGTGTGCTTACAACGCAGCATGGAGGAAAATCTACGCGGCTATTCCACATGTCCTTAGACCCGACATTTCTGGCTCATCTAAATAATTGTCTAGCGCCGGCAGAGCGCAAACTTCCCGGCTCTTCCGCCTTTAAGGCAGTCAAGCGCTTGGGTTCAATTCAATGGCGCAGCCTTGGTCGAGCATTGGCTTCAGTGGCTGGCTTCGCATCAAGGAAGCTCGCAGGTTGCATTTTGGGGAAGCGTCGAAATGACGCTAAACTCGCAGCTTGAAATGAGAGACCGCAGTTGGAATTCCTCGGATGGTGACTTGGAATTACTCGAATGGCGCGAGCCGGTGTTGTTGAAGCGGGTCGGCCTGGCTGTGCCCAGATCTTTGTGAACTTGGTGCGCCAGTTTGACGCTAAGCATTGCAGGCCTGCCAGCCAAGCAGCTATCAAGGCTGAGACTTACCGCAGCGATGGCACCTGTAGGGCTGGATGGAATGAGGTGCGATAGCTGTGAGAAATACCAGTTGGCATCATGATGTTGAATTGACTTGAGCAAAGCGTGGGGCCACCAGACTCGACTAGCTTGCTTTCGACTCAAGCGGTCTGAGCCTTGTGTCCGCCAACCACACGAGAAGTCCGAAGCTGCAGCTTGCAAAGGCGTTCTGGGCACAGCCACGTTCGTTGGGTCCAACGTCTCCGTGCTTTGCTCAAGTTAAGGCAACATGATCCTCATGATGCCATTCAGCCTTGAAAGCACTCTTGCTGGGAAGTTGCTGATCTGCCAGCACTGGAAGGCAAAGCATCCACTAAGACCTGCGCGCGCGTGTGCAGTTCAGCAGTCCTGTGAGCCGCAGGCATCAGTCCGGAGAAGCTTGCGCCTGGCTCTAGGAGCCTAGACCGCCGCCTGGCTCCGGTGGCTCCATGCTGTGCTCAAGGCAACATGATGCCCTTCATGCCATCCACTCATCCAGCAAGCAAAAACAAATTTCCTATTCCAAGCAACCTGTTACCAGCCACTCAAGCGAACGTGGGACAAAGACTGCGTTGCCGGGAAGTTGTGGCTCTGGCGCTGCAAGGTGACGGTTTAAGGCCTAGGTCACAGAAGCATCCAATTCGACACAAACTGCTCCGTGGAAGCTTGTGCTGCTTAATCCCGCTGAACTGCGGCGGCACAAGGAACGGCAAAGGGCGAGAGGCCCACCGACTTTCGTTTGAGTACCCCATCTCGGCTGCCAGTTCTCCACCCTATGCTTTGCAAGTTGCAAGTGGTTGAACGCGCGTGTTCCTACAAAAGACCATGTTCGGTAGGGACGGGGGCCCATTTTAGGCAGAAGCAAGTAAGGGGATTGAACACATTCCATTCCAGGCAACCTTTTGCGAGCTACCCAGACCTGAAGCCAGCCACTGAAGCAAATCCCAAACCAAGACTGCGTCCTCGAACTGAACCGTAACCCAACGCATGACGAATGCCAGCCTTGAAAGCACAGTTGCTGGGAAGTTGCTGCCCTGCCGTTGCGGCAAGGCAAGGCGTCCACCTCAAAAGGTGTGAGCGCTGAGCCTGCCAACCACAGTAGCAGTCTGAAGCTGCAGCTTGTCGCAGCGTCATGGGCACAGCCAAGCTGTTTGTGTTCAACGACTCCGTGCTTTGCTCAAGTCAAGGCAACAGCGTGATGTTTATGACATCTATCACTCCCTAAGCAAAGACGGCCACAGAAGCACATGCTCGACCAACTCTGCATCATTGGAGCAACTCCAAACGCGCGCCAGCCCTCAAAGCATAAATTCTGGGAAGTTGCCGATGCGCGAGCGCTGCACGGCAAGCTGTCCAACTCAATAGGTCTGAGCGTGTGCGCAGGCCAGCAGTCCTGCGTCAAGCGGCCGTAGTAGCTGTCCGAAGCTTGCTGCAGCGGTCTGGGCACAGCCAAGCTGGGTCTTGGCTCAAGATAAGGCAACGTGACCCTCATTTGCGGGAGATGCTCGGCAAACCAAACAATAGTAAGTGAAGTACCGCACACACTGAGTCCCGCGCGCAAAATTCGCGAACAACCACTGCTTCAATCAGAAGCACGCCTTTCGCCACCTTGTGCTCCTTGATTCCACTTGTCTTAGGCAACACTAATGCATCCGAAGCGATGTAGAGCTGCTGCGTTGCAGCTTGTGCTGCTTTAGTCCGCTGGTCTTTGGCGGCACAAGGGAAACCAAAAACCGAGGGGCACGGCGTGCGCAACTACAATTCTTTGCGTGCCCCATCTCGCACGCCTTTTGCGCCACGCTGTCCTCACTTGCAAATTGCAAGTAGTTGAACACGCTTCTTGCTCAGCATTTTAGGCAGAAGCAAGTAAGGGGATTGAACACATTCCATTCCAGGCAACCTTTTGCGAGCTACCTAGACGTGAAGCCAGCCACTGAAGCAAATCCCAAACCAAGACTGCGTCCTCGAACTGCCGTTGCGGCAAGGCAAGGCGTCCACCTCAAAAGGTGTGAGCGCTGAGCCTGCCAACCACAGTAGCAGTCTGAAGCTGCAGCTTGCCTCAGCGTCATGGGCACAGCCAAGCTGGTTGGGTTCAACGACTCCGTGCTTTGCTCAAGTCAAGGCAACATAACGACGCGTGCTCGACCAACACTGCATCCCTGGAGCAACTCCAAACGAGGGCCAGCCTCTTGCCAACAAAGCCGGCCACAGAAGCAAATGCTAGACCAACACTGCATCCCTGAAGCAAATCCAGACGCGTGCCAGCCCTGCAAGCATAATTGCTGGGAAGTTGCCGCTGTACAAACGCTGCAAGGCAAGCTGTCCAACTCAATAGGTCTGAGCGCATGCGCAGGCCAGCAGTCCTGCGTCAAGCTGCAGTAGCAGCTGTCCGAAGAGCTTGCCGCGGCGGTCTGGGCACAGCCAAGCTGGTTGTTCTTTGCTCAAGTTAAGGCAACGTGACCCTCATTTGAGGGAGACGGCGCCTTGGATTCTACGGAGAGACGCCTACTTCTACTCGAAAGATACGACGGCAGCCCTCCCTCGGCAAACCCAAAAATAGCAAGTGAAGTACTGCACATACTGAGCCCCGAGCGCAAAATTCGCAAACAACCACTGCTTCAATCAGAAGCACGCCTTTCGCCACCTTGTGCTCCTTAATCCCAGTTGTCTTAGGCAACACTAATGCATCCGAAGCGATATGAACGGCTGCGTTGCAGCTTGTGCTGCTTCAGCCCGCTGTTCTTTGGCGGCACAAGGGAGGCCAAAGGGCGAGGGGCAGGGCATGCGCAACTACAATTCTTTGCGTGCCCCATCTCGCACGCCTTTTGCGCCACGCTGTCTTGATTTGCGAGGTACAATTGCTTGAACGCGCGCTTTTCCGCGAATCACAAGTTTTGGCAGGGCCAGGGCCGCAGTTGTTCGGCACTTTTAAGCAGAATCAAGTAAGGGGGTTGAACACATCCCATTCAAAGCAACCTTTTGCGAGCTACCATAGTGCAGTCTGAAGCAACTGCTTGACCAACACTGCATGCCTGCGCAACTCCAGACGCGTGCCAGCCCTAAAAGCATCATTGCTGGGAAGTGGGCGCTGTGCTTTTGTCCAACTCAGGTCTGAGCGCAGGCGGCTCCGGCGTCTAGCGGCGTGGGCGCAGCGAAGTCCAACGGTCTTGTGCTTTGCTCAAGTTAAGGCAACATCACGCTCCTTATGACATCTAACACTCCTCCTTCAAGCCTGAGCACATCCCACCCAAAGTAGCCTGCGAGCACACCCTGCCACAGAAACAAACTCCAGACCAAGACTGCCTCCTTCACTTGAAGCATAGTGCATGCCAGCCTTTAAGGCACAATCGCTAAGTCTTTTCAGGAGTTGGCCCCCCTGGCAGCTTGTTGTCCTGTGGCCATCTTTTTCCGGGCGATCGTGGGAAATCACCGAGCATCCATCAAGCATGAACATATCCGATTCCAAGTAACCTGTTGCGAGCTACTTTTGATGTCAGCCATTCACTGGAGCAATTGCTAGACCAAGACTGCATCCTTGACTTGAATCCCAACGCGTGCCAGCCTGGAAGGCACAACTGCTGAGTCTTCTTAGGATTCGGGCCCCTTGGCAACTTGTCACTCCTCCTACAAGCCTGAACAATACGCCGTGCTAAGTGCACTCCCAGCCAGTACTCCTATTTGAGGAAGATAGTACCCTTTCTTCTACAGAGACGCCCATTCCTCTACTCGAAAAATACAACGGCAGCACTCCCTCTCCAAAACAGAAAGTAGTAAGTGAAGTACCGCACACACTGGGACCCGAGCGCAAAAATCGCAAGCGATCGCTCCTTGAATCAGAAGCACACCTTGCGCCAGCTTGTGCTGCTTAATCACGCTTGTCATAGTCACACAGAAGCAACAAACTGCTGCGTGTCGGGCTGTGCTGCTTTAGCCCGCTGTCTTTTGCGGGACAGGGGCGGTCAGAAGGCGAGGGGCAAGGCATGCGCTATTGATCGTTGCGTGCCCCATCTCGCACGCCGCCTTTCGCGTCACCCTGAATTTTCGAGTTGCAAATAGTTGAACGCGCGCTTGCCCGCAAATCACCTTTTTCGGTGGGGGCAGGACCTCAGCATTGTAGGCAGAAGCAAGTCAGCGGATTGAGGACATCCCATTCCAAGCAACGTCTTGCGAGCTACCTTAGCAAACTGCGCGCCAGCCTTGAAAGCATAGTGGCCGGGAAGTTGCTGCCCTGCTAGTGCTTCAAGGCAAGGCGTCCAGCTCAGAATGTGCGAGCCCTGCGCTTGCCAACTACAGAGGCAGCGCTCTCGGCACAGCTAAGCTGGTTGGGTCCAACGGCTCCGTGCTTTGCTCAAGTCAAGACAACATCATGCTCCTTCTGACCTTCAACGCACTCTCCTGCAAGCCCTGACATATCCCTTGCAAAGCAACCTCCTGCGAGCCTTGACAGCCTCTTTGCTAAGCCTTTTCAGGCCTGAACATGTCCAATTCCAAGTGACCTCTTGCAAGCTGATGTGAAGCTAACCCCTGAAGCCGATGCTAGTCCACTGCACGAATGACTGCACGAGCCTCGAAACCACAATTGCTGAGTTGTGTCAGGATTCGTTTTCCTGGGCAACTCGCTCCCTTGAGTGGGTTGGCCAAAACGTTCGCCCTGGGCAACTTGTCGCTCCCTTCGAGCTGTTGGGCGGGCCAAACCCTTGGAGCTGTTTGTTTTTGCCACCAACTCTTCCCAAAATGACTTCACATGACTTCAAGTCCAGGAACTGAGGAAGCGAGGGAGCGTCACCAGACTCGGGTGATTCGATTACGACACAACCGCATTGCAGCCCACGCGCAAGGATGTGTTGAACCAATAGGCGCGTGCTTAGCTGCCTAAGTCAAGAAAATCCTTCATTTCACTATGGGACTTCTACCTCTCCCAGTCATAGCATCCGAATGGTATGGGCTTGAGCCAAAAAAACAAATCAGCGCAGAGCTGCGTCACCATCAAGACCTGGTGTTTTTTGTTTCCCCCCCCCCCCCCCCCCCCCCGGGAAATTCGCATCAGAATTTGAAAACTGGCCTATGTTCACTTCACCTCCCCGGAGGGCCATAAAAACAGATCACCTTGCGGACCTTTGACATCGATGGCGCTGGCCCAACGAGGACCGTCCTTTCAACCAGGCGTATCGTGGTCAGAAAGGGGACCGGGGGCCCTTACAAACTCGAGTCCTTCCGGACCTGCGCGAGCGGATCTGGCAGGGGGAACAACTCCTGCCAAAGTTGCTGCTTTGATTGGGGTTTTGTTGACCCCTTTGCTTCAATCAACCCAGCTTGACGGCTTTTGGGTATTCTCGGGCTTGAGGATTCAGACCACTTCAAAGTCGGAGGGGACCACTGAATCACCTGGGCTTGATTGATCTGGGCTCAAGATTCGGGAATCCCAGCTGGAAATCCAGACGCCAGCTCCCGAAACGCCTCACATGTCGGAAGCGAAGCCCTCCGAAAGTCTGCGCCGTGAAATTTGATTTTGCAGGGCGTCTCCCCTTGAAAATCCTCCTGAATCCTTGGGCCGGGATTGCGGTTTGGACTGGAACCTCCATCCAAGCGTGCCACACAAGGCAGCTTTAGAAGCAAGCCTGCGGCACTGCAGCATCCGAAGACAAGATAAACAAACTCACCTATCGATTCACTCCCTCCCTCACCCGCCCTCCCACCCCCTCCCTTGCTCGCTCTCTGCGGCGCTCAAATCAGTTTACTGTCCAGCCGAGGAGGCAGCCGAACATATCCAGTCAAAGCTGCAAGGACCTTCGCGCCCGCAGGCGGCATCTCCGCCGCTCGAGAGGCTGGCGATCATTGTTTTTCAAGGCTAGCCATGAAGGGCAGAGAAGGGGATTGGAGTGCCTTGCACACCGACTCCCGGAGAGACCCGCCACAGTCATGGGGTGTGCCAGGGGCTTTGGCAACCGGCAGCCGAGCTTGTGGGATCCACGCTGACACTATGCAATGTGTGCACCTAGCTCAGGCTTGTGATGTAATCTGGCACTCCTAATGCAAGCTTGAAACGATCCTTTGCCCAGGAACATCTGAGGAGTCGAAAACGCCCTTGATGCGAAGGCAGCCACTGAAGCAATTGCTCGACAAAAGCTGCATTAGTACATTCAATGTCAACGCGCACCGGTCGCAAAAGTGCAAGGGCTGGCTCGGAAGCTGCGGTGCTGCCAATGCTGCAAGACAAAGCATCAAACGCAAAAGGTCGAAGCACTGTATGCGCCATCCACAGGAGTAATCTCAAGCTGCAACTTGCCGTGAAGCTTGGGCACAGCCAAACAGAAGCTTGACCCGCGCTCACCATGCTGGCTGGTTGCAATGGGAGAGGCTTGGAGGGGGGGCCTGGCGTGACAACAAAGCCCCAGCTCATAGGGAGTCTCGCAGCCATGCATCGAAGCTTCTGGAGCGTCTCCAACTGCGGCTTGGTTCTGAGAACCTGGTGGCTCATTCCCGAGCTGGCCCCAGATCTTTATCAAACGGTGGCCTTTCCTGCAGCCGAAACCGCGCCTCTGGCAACATCTCGTTGAGATCGATCTGGCTCCAGGCAAGGACCTTCGCAGCCGCTTGCGGCATCTCCAAAGGGCGCGCGGAAACGCCTGTCAAGAAAACTGGGACTGCTTGAGGCCGAGGCTGCGAAGAAGGGGATAGGAAGTGCCGGCGCAAGTGGAGAGAAGACATACGTAGCCACCGCTGTCACCGCTCCCTCCAGGGTTCCACCCCAACTTGCTGTGCAGAAGTTCAACGCGCCAGGGAATGCTCCCGCACCTTGGCCACCCTCGTCGCCAAAGCCACTCTGCATCAGGACGAATAAATTATGTATGTGGCAAAGATTCTGCACCAGCCAGCGAACCCAAGCTGAAAGGACACTTAGCAGCGGAAGCCTTTGTTCAAGGATGGACTGGGTTCCAATGGCTCAAACAATGCACATAGTTTCCCTGCCGGAAAAGCACCAAGTGGCAATTCAGTTGCACTTTTTGGGCATGCACTCTTTCAGCAACGCAGTGTTTGTTCCGCCTTCCCTGTGCGTTGTATTCGCGCGGTTGAGATGCAGTTTGCTTTGCAGTTTTACCCATCGGACGCACTCTAGCATCATTCCTCTTTGTCGCCTCCACTTATAGCCTTTACCTTACTCATATGGCTCTACGGTCTTTCCACGCCTTTTTGAGTCATTTCCACGGTTTGTCCTTGGCCTCTTTTGGCTTCGTCACTTGGTTTGCAAGCTTCCCTTTTACGGTCAAGTCCTTTCAGACATTATATGGTCGAGACTGCGCGGTTCTATTAGGGGGCAAAAGCTGCAACGCGCCTCAGCAGCACACGAGTCACACGAGAGCAGCTGAAGGGGATGCATGTTTGTGCTTATCAGGTCTGGGCTGCCTTCAAATCCCCCGCTAGAAGTTTAACTTTTAGTGGGTTAAATGGAAACTACCACTTAGCACTACAACGCTAAAAGAGTAAGGGGATGGCTGGGAGCCACCAAGAGGTTCTGGCATGCGCGGGCGTGCTTGAACGGGTGTGCTTCTCGGGTGCCTCTGGGCACGCGATGCAGGCTGTAATTCCAGTGGCGCTGTCAGCGGCGCGGATTCCCCAAGTCTCGAACCACTCCAGACTTGACACAACACGAGGTCCAACACTGCGGCTCTTTTTGAGCTGAGCCGCCAGCAGTTTGCGAGCAGTTTCGAGGACACTTCGGGTTTTCAGGTTTGAGAAGAAACATGAGTTAGACCGAACATTCAGCCTAGTAGTCAGAATTTATTTAAAAATTAGCCTATTATTGGTCGATGTCCGTCCCAAAAATACAGAGACAAATAACTGAATAGACAAAACAGGTTCCATCAGATAGTCAAAACGATTACCCGTAGACAAATATAACACAGACCAAAACCGCAAGGTTGTCGAATAGACAGTTTTCTGACTTCTCCGGTCTATTGGGCCGCGACTCACTCGTTTTCCCAGGCGCAGTGCGGGCGATACTTCTTTTTTGTCGAGTTCCCCCCTCCCCTCCCCCCCCAGGCCGCAGCCTTGTGAAGGGGGCTTCCGACCGCGGACACAGGGCCCTCAAACAACTGACTCACAAGCGAATGTCCATGGGCCAACGTGAGAAAAAACACCGGTTCACGCTGGTTGGTTGGAACATGCTGGAGACATGTGCCTTGCATTTTGTTAAGTTAGTCGATCTAGAACTCACTGCAAACAGTGAAGCACGTGTTGTTGCCAGTTTTTGTTTGTGTTTTTGAGTACAACAGTTTCTTTGTTTTCTGTCTTGGTCTAAGTGAGCCTCTGCATAAAGTGAGCTGTTCGCCAAAGAGGAACCAGGTTCTTCATTGCCGGTTGCGTCACCCACATGAGGTGCCCTTCGATTTGTGGGGGGAGCCAATCCAATTTACGTCCAACACCTCTGGCAAAAGACGGACGCTGTGCTTTTTCTTGTCAAGCCGCAGGTGTGGCAAAACCAAGGGATCGACGCATTGGCTGAAGCGGGCGAATGAATGAATCGCTGGGGATGCTGGGGCTTCTTCTGGGGGAAAAAAAAAACGCGGGACCCCGGAGGAGTAAACCGACGGTTGACTAGGTCCTCCAGTAGAGAGGCTAGAATGAAGGTATCAACTTTTTTCTGTAGTCTATTTTAGTAAGGGAACCCTCGACCTAGTTGATAAAGAAGGGGTGTCCCTTTTTAGTGAGAGTTCATCACCTTTGGAGGGACTCCCCCCCTTTATAGGACGGGTTCTACTTGGATCCGGGGTGAAGATTAGATAAATCATTGGAACAGGATACGGGTACTGTTGAACAAAAGTCTTGATCATGGGAGCCAAACGTTTGTCTGTGTCTTTTTGAGAGTTGGTGTCCTTTTCATTCGTGATTTTGCATGGAAATCACGAGGAACACCGAAATCCAATTTTTGGAGGGACCCCCAAAAAAGACACCCCCCCCTCGAAAAAGATCTGTTAAAAAAAAAAAGTGACCCCCCCCCGCCCCCCAGAAGAAAAAAAAAGAAGGAAACACACAAACACGCAACCACACAAACCACAAGTCTCGCGGTGAATTCTTCGGGCCCCGAGCTCGGCAGCACCAGCCTCGCCAGCCTAGGCGCGTCACCCCAACGCCATGAAACCCCACCCTCAAAGCCACAAGCAAAGGGATCTCGCCCCAGTATGGGGCTAGAACCCCATCTTTTCCAATGGGTGTTCAACCTATTATTTTCGGGATTACCCATCTTTTAAGGGAATTGTTGGAGGGTCCAAAGGGTTTTCACCCTGTTATTTTGGGGCTACTAGCCATCTTTTAAGGGAATTTTGAGGGTCCATTACCCATCTTTTAAGGGAATTTTGAGGGTCCAGGTAAACCGCAAGACGTAGTGGCTTCTCTGGCCAGCCTTTGGTTCCTCGTTCCCCCAAATGTTTTTTGCGCTTTCAAGACAAATGTCATAGCCATGTGGGAAAAGAGAAACCCCACTTTATCTGGGTGTCTGGTGCAGAATTCTCTGAGCTACGGCTTCTCAGCCGGAGTCAAGGGGAAGCCACAAAGAAAAAGCAAAGTATTCGGGACCCGCTGGCGCCTTTGAGGACCTCTGGGGATTTTTCGATTTTTCCAAGCTCACCTTTGGGTGTAGAGCGATCGATCTGAGACTCCTGCTTCTGTGAGCCTCACAGCCAATCTTTCTGCCGCCTCGATGCGACTGGTATTTGGATTCCAGAAATACGATTTCCCGCCTGAACTCAGGGAATGGTACTGTTCAGTGCGACTCTTTCAGGAGCGCTGTATCATTTGTGACATCCCCCTCAAATGGACTCATTGCCAGGGACCTCCCTGAGTAGAAAACGGCCTGGATAAATCCGAAGTTGACACCGAACCTGGGCTCTGAATGGCGGGGCGGGGGGGCTGAAAAAATGTGGCATCCTTTAGGCAACCCCCCACCCACCAACAGACCTGGTGCACAAATTTGCAGGGGGTCTGGAAAAACTGGCATCCTTTAGGCAACCCCCCACCCACCAACAGACCTGGGGTGCACAAATTTGCAGGGGGTCTGGAACAATGTGGCATCCTTTAGGCAACCCCCCACCCACCAACACCTGGGGTGCACAAATTTGCAGGGGGTCTGGAAAAACTGGCATCCTTTAGGCAACCCCCCACCCACCAACAGACCTGGGGTGCACAAATTTACAGGGGGTCTGGAAACATGTGGCATCCTTTAGGCAACCCCCCACCCACCAACAGACCTGGGGTGCACAAATTTGCAGGGGTCTGAAAAATGTGGCATCCTTTATGCAACCCCCCACCCACCAACAGACCTGGGGTGCACAAATTTGCAGGGGGTCTGGAAATTTGTGGCATCCTTTAGGCAACCCCCCACCCACCAACAGACCTGGGGTGCACAAATTTGCAGGGGGTCTGGAAATTTGTGGCATCCTTTAGGCAACCCCGCACCCACCAACAGACCTGGGGTGCACAAATTTGCAGGGGGTCTGGAAACATGTGGCATCCTTTAGGCAACCCCCACCCACCAACAGACCTGGGGTGCACAATGTGGCATCCTTTAGGCAACCCCCCACCCACCAACAGACCTGGGGGGTGCACAAGAGGGGGTCTGGAAAAATGTGGCGTCTTTTAGGCAACCCCCCACCCACCAACAGACCTGGGGTGCACAAATTTGCATCCTTTAGGCAACCCCCCACCCACCAACAGACCTGGGGTGCACAAATTTGCAGGGGGTCTGGAACAATGTGGCATCCTTTAGGCAACCCCCCACCCACCAACACCTGGGGTGCACAAATTTGCAGGGGGTCTGGAAAAATGTGGCATCCTTTAGGCAACCCCCCACCCACCAACAGACCTGGGGTGCACAAATTTGCAGGGGGTCTGGAACAATGTGGCATCCTTTAGGCAACCCCCCACCCACCAACACCTGGGGTGCACAAATTTGCAGGGGGTCTGGAAAAATGTGGCATCCTTTAGGCAACCCCCCACCCACCAACAGACCTGGGGTGCACAAATTTGCAGGGGGTCTGGAAAAATGTGGCATCCTTGTGGCATCCTTTAGGCAACCCCCCACCCACCAACAGACCTGGGGTGCACAAATTGGCACTTAATGGGACTTGGTTGGTTTTTTCACTTGAGGTGCTGAGGATTAAAACTTTGGGCTACAACCAACCCCGATTGCACCGTCAGCTCATTGTCCCCTTCCTTGGCAGCTTTTGCCCTTGCTCAAAAAAAGACACCTTTCTGTTCTTTTCTTTTTTTTTGGGGGGGGGGTAGTGGGAAAGTACACATGTCCAACAATCAAATCAAATCTCAGGGTCATTGGATTTCCCCCTCCATCGTTGATCATTTGATTCGTTCCTTTGAACCCTTCCGCCGGCCCACTTGAGGATCCCATTCTGCCGGTGCCTTTTGCACACCCTCAGGCTCCGTCCAAGAAACCAAAAATCGAACCCTGAGGAGCGCACCGAGAGACCCGTCGCCCAACTCCGGCGAGCCGACGAGCCCGTCGGCGTCCGTTTTGGGCGTCTCCCCGTCTCCCGGCTCTCCCAACGCCCCTGTTGGAATTTTGGGACCATCCAAGTCTCTTCACACGGCAGCTGGGTACTTTTCTTGGGTCTTGATCCAGGTGAGTTCCGCAGAAACAGCTGGCTGCTGGCTGGTTTGGCCTCGTGTGCTCGTGTGCCTCGCAATAAAACAGATCACCCCTAGGCCCTCCATTAGAGATTCTTCTGTAGTCTACTTTAGCGGAAACCGTCCCAACCAATAAAGAAACGAGAAAGGGCACCAATTGCTGGGGCACCTAGACCCCGAACCTCTAGACATCTAGTGGGTTAAATACGGAAATCCAACCACTAAACACTAAAAGGCTAAAAGGCTAAGAAACCGGCTGGCTGCGAACCAAGGTAACACAGATCACCCCATTTAAGAGGCCACCCAAAATGGTTGGTCATTGCCCAAACTGCTTGGTCATGACCCCTTCTAGGGGTCAGAAGGAGACTCGCTTGGCCCCAGCCCTCGCTTTTTCCGGTCCCACGACTCCGCTCCGCTCCGCTGAACTTCGCTTCGCGTCGGGGGCCTCCGGCTCGAAGCCCTCCACCTGCAGCAGCAGCGCCACCACCCGCCGCGCCGGCGGACGACTCACGGCCACCGGCCTCAGGTGCCGAGGAACCCTGGCGCGTGAAATTGAAACTCAATCCTACACTAACCCCCCTCTTGTTCGATCGAATACACTTCTACTTCCGCTCTTCTCATGATTGTTGCAATTCGGTGCACTCCTAAAAATGAGACCTTAAGGAAGAGTTCGGCAAAAAGGAAAAGAAAAACAACAACAAAAACCCAAAGCAAAAAGACCACTAAAAGCAGCTGTACCTCTTCCGATGGGCTTCCGGACCATCTCCCTTTAAAGCTTCCTCTATTGGCCGCAGAAAGGCTAAGGCGCTCCGCTGAGAAGGATGCCAGACTTGGGCGGCTCGGGGCGGGGGGGGGGGGCTCGTCTCTTTTTTTTTTGGGGGGGGGGGGGTGGAAACCCCTCTTGGTGGTTTGGAGGGAAATCAACAGGAAAACCACATTTTGGGGGGTCAAACCTAAAAAAAGACACCCACCTGCTCCAGGAATCTTGCAGGTTGGCCCAGATGCAGGTCAATCATCGATGTTTGCTTTGCGAAGAACATCCAAGAACAAAAACGGACCACACCCACTGCCAACGCCCAAAAGCCCTGGATCAACCCGTGCCAGAGACATATCAGTGGACATCTGCAAAAAAAACTGACTCTGAAGCCTAAAACCTGGCTGTTCCTTTGTTTAGGAAAACCGGCTGATGGTTGGGCCCACCAACCCAAAACGTCAATTCAGTGGACCTGTCGGTTAACATCTAGTTGGATTCATCTGCAACAAGAAGCATCCTATGATCATGATCTTATTTGGTTTCAAGGCGCTCCAGAACCCAAATCTCATCATTTCGGAACTCTGATCGTTGGGCCTTCTCAATGCTTGGACTGCGCCGAAAAGCCAACGGACGTTTCAAATGGCAAGCAAAAGGCAACGCTGAAATCCAACTGACATAGAGCGTGTGCCGTGACCCTGGACCCCTGTACCAACCCCCCCCCCCCGGCCAAGCAAATATAGAGAAAAACACACAGAACCACATATTTTGTCCAAAGTCCTGATCTAGTTGGGCCAAACATGTGCAACAGCCCTTCATTTTCATAAGAACGGGTCAATCCACCATGGATAAGTGGTGTAACATCACCCCTCTCAGTTGGTCTTCGGACACCCAAGCAAAAAATGAGAAAGCGATTTCATTTTTTAAACTTACTGAACAAATGGGGAGGCCAAATCAGGTGTTTTTTTCCAAGTAATCACTTTTTTGGGGAACAAGCACTAATCCCCGTTGATTCGCTTTGGCTTTGGGGCTGTGGCCGCAGCGTTGCGGTCAGGCCCACGGGCAGGCGTCGCTGGTTCTCACCGGGCCTCGGTTCAACGGGGGCCGTTGGGGGCGAAAACGGGGTGGGGGGGGGGGGGGTCTCTGTGCCGCTGACACTTCTAAAATGCTTCCCAACAACAACCACGGACTGCAAAAGGGCTCTGATTTCTGTTCGACCTTAGGGACCAGTATGCATGAACAAGGGCAGTGACCCGGGACCTAAGGCCAAGGACGCGCCGATTTGCCAACAAAAATCCTTGCTTTACAGGAAGGCCGAGCGGTTTGAGTAGTGTCCGAAAAAAGGGCGCGAAGAAGCCGTACCCGACGGTGCTTCTTCGCGAAAAATGATGCCAGTGGTGCCCAAAAAGGACCAAACACTCGACTGCTCCAAGGGTTGATTCCCCATTCTCTTCACCCATCGTGGCTCTCTGGACAGGTCCCTATTGACATGAAACCACATCCAGGTCGCTGATTGCTGCCAAGTTTTTCAGCCGGAGCACAGCTTCTTCAGGTGGCCGGGCTAGCCCATCTTGAGCGAGAGTTTAATCCGTTTCGCGGGACACCTCCAAATGACATATTCCTGGGCTGCCCTCAGATCGCCGCCAACAGTTTAACTCTCAGTGGGTTAAATGGAAATCCAACCACCAAACACTAAAAGACTAAAAAGCTAAGGAACGGGATGGCTGCGCACCACCAAGAAATTCCTGAGCCCCCTCTCAAACGTTCAATTTACTGGGTTGCTTTTCCTCCTGGGCAAAGGGTCCGAGTCTCATGGAAAAACCCAGTCAAACGGTCACTTTGAGGGTCACACCGGTCAGACCAACCCCCAAAATCCCTGCAGGGCTAAATCGGCATGGACCCTTTGTGGTGGGGCTTCTGTCTGTGTCCAACTTTGGAGGTTCCAACTCCTCAAACTGCCAAATATGACCTCACCGCTGATTGGACACCTCCAACAATGGTGGTTTGCTCGTGTAAACCCCTGGCTTACGATGGCGAAAGAGGTCTTTGGGGCCAAAGGCCATCTAAGAGGAACCCAAAAGCTCCATAAAACCTGGTTCGGCACCCCCCCTTCCTAGCATGGCACCTAGAGGGCCCTCTTTACAGTGCATGCTCTTCGAGGTGCCAGAGTTGCTATGCTCGTGGGAGCTAAGGGTACTGCATCCGTGGATTGATCAGAAAATCTCCAAACGTTTTCAATTTACCTCTAAATCGTTGGATCTTCCCCAAAGGTGACGAAAGTCCGAAGCGGAGCTCAGGGACGCGCGTGGCTACCGCCCGGCTCGGCTACCGCCACCTGGGGCTCCGCACGGCAGCTGCACGAAGACGGCCTTGGGCGCCGCAGTGCAGCGCACCTGGAACGGCCCCAGCTGCAGCTCCTGCCGTCTTCTGTCTTCCGATTCGAGCGGCGGGTTCGAGCGGCGCGGTTCGGCGTGGGGGGGAGGGTTGGTTCCCCGGTCCGAGTGGCAGGGTTCCATGAGAGCCGTCTTTTGCCGATAGCGGCGGGGTTCGGCGTGGGGGGAGGGTTTGCCGGTCCGTGGTGTAGGACAACATGAGACTTTTCACATTGAGATCAAGGCTCCTCTCGCCCAGGTTCCGGAGTTGGGACGAAGAACATGGCGTCTGAAAAGGCAATGGGTGCTGCCAACTTGCTTGTTTGGCTCCATGAAATAAGATCAGAGATCATAGAAGCCAGAAAGCCGGGAGTTTCCAGAAAATTGGACTTCCAACACCAAAACACCTCGACATTTCAACTCCAGAATTTCCTGGTGTGTAAGATATGATGATCCTGCAGCCCTAAAGGGATGGGAACTTCACCTTGAATTCGGTTGTGGGCGTGAATTTGAGACGCTCAAGCAACAAATCCCTTCCCTCATGTCCAACGGAAGGAAGAAATGATTGGGCTGTCCTCAGATCCCCTGCTAAAAAAAAACTTTCAGCGGGTCAAATGGAAACTACCACTAAACCAGTCAAAAACAACTAAACACCTCTAAGGATGCGGACGGCTGGGACCAAGTCGCCATCCCATGGCTTCAGAAAGTCTGGTCCAACCCGAAAGCGGCAAGCTCAAAGGTCAACAGTGACTCGGAATCGGACCAGGTCCCAAAGTCGTCAGTTTCCTCTTGGTGTCCCGTTTGTAAACCACCACAAACAGGGCTCCCCTCAAGTAAAGACCCACCCACAGAGTTGGCAAAAGGGTGTGCCTAAAAAGTCGTCCCTGTTGATCTCTTTTTCGGAAAATGTTTTTTTGAACCACTGGAGCGGAATGGCTGAGGGGCCGGGCCACCGTGTTTCCCACAAAAGCGGGGAAACACGAAGAAACAAAGGGCAGGTTTCCCCTGGCAGTCAGAACTGGCTTCAACACCAAATGTGGGGAAAACGCACGTCGCCAACAAGAATCCACCCAAAGCCCGCTGCAAAACACCCAAAGCCCGGGGGAAGAAAACAAATGCGGACAACAAACACATCCGCACCTTCCAAGGGACGCGGGTCCTGCCCCACACCCCCAGACAGTCGGGTCCTTTCGCGTCCTTGCAGCCAGCCTGTGGAGCAAGACGTGATCCATGGGACCAGCACTCACAGGTTGAAAGCAAGTGGGATTAATGCAGCCCCCCTCCATACGGGTTTGTCTCAAGATACGGGGACCCCGAATAATGCTGGGTTTCCTTTTAGTTTGCCTTGCACTTAAAAGCAGCCAAAAGGGGTTGCATGACGTCCAACGTGTAGAAAATGTGATTGCGATGGAGCCGTCCCATGATTGGGGGATTGATTTCTATACATTGCACTCGCGGGGCATACACCACTCTCCAAAAACCTGACCATAGCTCAAACTGGTCAGGGCTGTGGGAAATGACCACTTCTGTGAAGACTAACCCCCCCACATAAAGCGGGAGATTCCCCTGTATCACAGAAGTGGTTGGATAAACCCCTTGATCCCACAACCCTTGGCTCTGGTGGTATGGGTGTTTCTTCATAGAAGCCAATCAAGTGGCTTTCTGGACGAGAGAACTAGAGGAATTACCCAAGCAACTCGGTGAATCGGACCGACCAGCCAAACCTACGGCAAGAAACCCATCCGGAAGCCGATCACGGGACTCAAGGGCTGTGCAATCACTTCCAAGCTCTGGAGGTGTTTTCATCCGAGCAAACCGTCCATCTAGAGATCCAAAAAATACTCAATCCGCTTTAAACTTGAGCGACAAGTACGAAGCTAAAACAATCCTGACCGAGTTTCAAGCGCCAAGCCACAGGACGCCAAGCCGCGTTTGGCAGCTCGGCGCTCGAAGCTGCCGCGGACGTCGCTGCCATGCTGACCAGCGGATGTGACCATCCCGTCAGCTTCTCAAAGTCCAGGAACAAAAAAAGACAGGGTCCTCCAGAAGAAGGGCCCCAAACCGCAAAAAAATAAGGAAAAAACAGGAAATTGAAAAGAGACCGAGAAACATGGGCGTGGGTCAAAATGAAACCACCAGGAATTGGACCGCAGGTGTTCGTTCTTCTTTCCATTTACCAGGGCAACCCATTTGGGGTACCTGTTTTTGACCCACAGCCACACAAAAAACAACTTTTCCTCATGCCCCAGCGCAAGGTCCTTGAAGGCCCTGGCTTCAAGCTGGTCTGTCAGGCTCTCAAGTGACTCAAGAACCCATCTTGGGTGCGTCGGTTTCACGGGACCCTCTCCCTCAAATGGCGGTTCTCTTTTTGGCTTTTGGACACCAAGCGAAAGAGGCTTCCCCCAACAGAGACCCGCGGAAAATCTTCGACGCCCGGCTGACCGCACGCAGGCTGACCGGCTGACCGCACGGCTGACCCGTCTCAGGGCCCCCGGCAGCAGGTCACGCAGAGCGGTGCCGAGCACCGCCAACAAGGGGAGCGCCTGCGAGCGATTCGGACTCTGACGGAAGTTCACCTAGATCCCCAGTGTTTGTGGTGGTTGAAAGGGAAACCAAAAGGAAAACCCATCCATTTTGCAGGGGCACCACAACAACCACCAGCACCACCACCACAAGCAACGCAAGTGCCACAAGCATCCAACCTGGAAGAAGACAGGCCCGCACACATTCCAAGCATTTTCCTTTGCCCTTTCGGGTCAGACCTTCGAAATCGGGGAATCCAACTTTCAAACTCCAGATGGGCTCGTCGTTTGGATGATACTCTTTTGGGGTTGGTTGAGGACACCATAAGGATTCCAACCATTCTTTGAAAAGTACCCTAACGGAAAGACACCACACCCTCATCATCAAGCTCCAGACAAATTCATGGGAAGACTGGTGAGTGAATCAACATGGGCCTAAAATCCAGTGGTACAAAACACGCATGATCATCAGCATTGCTTCGGAGGGCGATCTTCTGACGCCGCTGCCAGCCGCATTGCCCCTTACCAGTCCCCACGCCCCAACGACCCTTTTCTTCAGGCCTTATGTTGGCCGTATATCGAAAGGGGACCCGAAATGGGGCGAAAATTCGTGTCACCTACTGTTAATTAAGCTGGTAACTCGTACAAAGTCAAGGTGCAATTGGCCAAACAACTGTCCGCCAGCTTGGGCCGGGACAGTTTTCTTCTGAGTCGGAACCCTTTTTGGTCGTTTTGAAGCAAAACCACTTCTGTTTTTTTTTGGGGGGGGGTCCCAACCCCGAGTCGGTCCAGCGAGAGACAAAATTTTCGGGGTGGCGCCAATCTTGCCGACCCTCACCAAACTTCCCGTAGGGAATCCTAAGTTGAACCCGATGACACCTACCCCCCGGATAGGATTCCATAATAATCGGAATGGAGCTTGTGCCAAAGAGAAAACCACGTATGATAGGAGCCACAGAGGTTCGCGCACTGGGTTCGCCCCGAACCCAAAAAACGTGTTGGGGGGCGCCTCTGCCGGGGATTTCACTGTTCACCAATCCCATTGAAGTGGGCCCCAAAGGTGAATTTCTAGCTCATGTTGCGAATATCACTTTAGCTCAGCGCAAAACTGGAGCCAACCACAAAATCCTTCAGCAAGATCTGATGCAGAAAAAAGAACCGATTAACAACACCTGAGACAAGCCTGCCAGTAAAACACACACACACACAAAGTGAGCACTTAAGAAACAAAGTCACAACACCACTAGCTCCTCCAGTAGAGAGCTTAGAATAAGTTGGTACGCTTTTATATGTGGTCTATTTTAGTAGGGGACCCCTCCCCCGAAAAAGAAACGGTGAGAAAGGGCACTGGGGGACCTAGACCCCCTGAATCGGTCTTCAACTCATCCGCGCTTGCCTCCGAAGGTGCTGTGTCAAGCTCGCAGCACCTGCCTGGCAAAGCGCTTTCGAAGGGGTGAAGGGGAGCCAGGCCGGGATGCCTGGGAAAAGGGAAGCCGAAAGGAAACCACTCTTCCTCTTCAGTAGAGAGGTTAGAGTAAGTTGGTACCAACTTTTTGTCTGTAGGCTATTTTAGTAGGTAAAAGGGCACTACTGGGCGACTTAGACTCCTTTCTGGGGTGGTTTCCTAGTTCGACACATACCCAAGTGCACCCAAACAATTCCCGAAAAGACCAAAAAAGAAAAGAAAAAGGGGGGAGCTTTACACCCAAGTGACCCAGAAAGTTTGGAAGCTCCCATTTTTGGCACCTCAATTCGAGTCCATGGAAGCTCCCGATTGCTCTTGTTTCAACTCCTTCCGGATCCGTGTTCGAAAGAAGCCGCAAAGAGATCGATTCCATTTCTCTGTCGGTCAGGGACTTCAACCACCAAACATATTTTTTCCTGGTGAGCTACTAGCTATCTGGAATCCGGTGAGCTACTTTTTTGGCTATCTGGAATCCGGATCTGTTTTGGCTTCCCTGAGGAGTTCTCAACCCAAAAGGGTCCTCCAGTCTTCGGTCAGCCGACCGAAACCGTCCTAAGCGTTCGATCCTTAAGCTTGAGGTTCCAGGGGCTTCGAGAAGAACACCCCCACCCGATTTGGCAGTGGATTTTCCCCAAAACCAAAAACGATGACCGCCGCTGCCTTTTTTTGGGGTGGCCAGAAGAAAAAAAAACAAACAAACAAGAAACAAAGAGTGATGTCCCCAAAGAACGACCAACAGAGCTTGTTTTCATCATGCAAAAGGGCTGGCCAGCGGTTCGGTCTTGCCGTCTCAGCAAAAGGGAGGGCCCTTGGAAGGCCTCAAAGCCATTGTTTTTGTGGGTTGGTTTCAAGGGACACATATGAAACAGGGGTCCAAACAGGATGGGACACCTTCATATGTTTCAAAACAGGATGGCCAATCATTTGGGCGGTCCAAATCCTTCTTTTAAGACATACTCAGTAAGGGTAGCTTTTTGCAAACCTACAGGAGGAAGCCAAAAGACGAACACACCTGGAGGTGTCCTTGATTTGGCTGTGGGGCAAAACCCTACCCCCCCCAACCCCGAGATTCCCTTTCAAAATGAACCAAACAAAAGGGGGAGCTACCCAAAAACGGGGTATCTGAGTTTTGACCCACACCCATTTAATGAGAAACGCCCAGACTGCCTTGGCGCTTCAAAAAACGTCCAGGCCGGCGCGACCCCAGGCGTTGGTGGTCGCGATGCCGGCCAGGAACTGCCTGAACTTGCAAGCGCGCGAAGGGGCAACTGGGTCCTCCAGTAGAGAGGTTCGAATCAGTTGGTACCAACTTTTCTTGGTCTCTTTCACTAGGGGAACCGAATCTCCCAGCCGAAAAAGACACGGCGAGAGGTCGGGCACCGGGGGACCTCAAGGAAAATGGCGCCCGGGTTTCTGCAAATGGGCCAATTGAGGAGGAAGGGGCCCCAAAAAGTGCGAGCCTCTCTCGGGTAAGAGTGCCCTTTGCAAGGTGGTGGATTTCGCGGGCGAGGTCCTGCAACCCCAAGCCCTAAACCCTAAACCACCTACATAAGCCGACCTGGCGCGAAGTGGGAAAACCCTCCATCGGGTTGGGCCAATAAGACAAGGGCAGCACAAGCCCAGAGACCCCAGCTACCTGCGACCGCTCAAGTTGTTGCACAAAAGATTCAACAAGCAAACCCCGTTCCATCCACTTTCCAAGAAGTTGAAAAAAAGGCACTGGTTTGATCATGGGTTCGGGATGGAAACAAGGTGCCAGCTACTCAGCTACCCACCTCTGTTGGGTAAGGTTTCTGGGCTGTGTCATCCTGCGGTTCCCGGCTGTACTCATCCAAACAATTTCTCTTTTCTTGATGGCTGTTGAACCCTCTGCAACTTTTGGTGGGTTCAATGGAACACCCTTGCTTTCCCCAAAAAGCTAAAGTCTCTAAGGGTCCGCTGCCCAAGAGCAATCAAGTTTTACTCAACGTCGTTGAAGGACGAATCCCCTGGTTCCGACCCATCCGGAATCCGCAAATCTGGGCCCAGAAAGCCTGAGATCGACAACATGAAGCTACACGTCACGCCGCAAACGAACTTCCGCGGGGATACGGACAAAGCGGGGATATGATATGGGGGATTCCAACTTCGCGCCATTTCCCAGATCAAACTCAGTCAAGGTGCATCAAACGGGGGATGTTTTCCTCCCGTACTGGTTCCCCCTGTAGCCCTAATGGATCTAAAGCAAATGGCCTCACCAGGTGATGCAACATGGGTCTTCAATACGCCCATATCGCATTGGAGGACTCTTGGAGGTTCCATACTGTGAAAGCTAGAAACCGGCTACCTGACATGGCCCTGGAATCGGCCTTTGAGACCTGCGCTCTCCCAGGTCCTCCAGATTTGAGAGGTTAGAAAGGGCACCAATTTTAACCCTCCCAACCAACAACAAAGGGGAAAACCAGCAAACGTAGTCTATCTTACTAGGGGAACCCACCAAAAAGTGGGGTGAGAAAGTTGGCACCAAGTGCTGGGGGACCTGCGCTCTCCGACCCCTGCGCTCACCAAATCCGCGACCACCACGAAACCAAATCCGCGCGAAAGCGTCGTCTGGGTCCACAGCTGCAGGCCCAACAGCCCGAGGGACCTGAAACAGAGAGCGGAAAGCTCAGGACTCACTGTACAGCGGAAAGCTGTTCCCAAATCCGCGAGACTTTTTTTTATCATATGGCTGTGGGTCAAAAGTGCGTACCAAAAATGGGACGCCCTGGCAAATGGAAGCAAAGACTAAAACCTGCGGCTTTCTGGTGGTTTTATTTTGACCCATACCCATATGACAAAGCAAATCTGTGGCGTGGACAGGTAACTCATGGTCTAAGAATATTCTTGCTGATACCCGCGAAAAGTCGAAGTCCTTTTAGGTGGAAAAACTGCCCCACTCACACTCTCAGCCATCTCCTAGGTATTAAACGCAAAGGAATATGAGAAAGTCCCGGCATGTGCACAACAAGATTAATTCCAGTAAAAGCTATTAGTAGATAATGAAATGAAGACATGGATATCAGAACAATGGTTGATGACCAACAGCCTTCTTCTTGCTATTTCCTCTTGCTATCATCCTTCTTGACTCACAGCTCTTCACAGTGTGTAATCCTGGTAGGTGACCAAGGATGAAGCCCTCAGAATCTGTGAGAAATGGCTCCGCATCTTTGTTGACTAGCAATGATTTGAGTTGATATCTTGAGACATGGTTGGGTGCGCTTTTTTGAGGTTACCTTTTTTGGTGGTTTTGCAGGAAAACAATCGGAACACAACCTTTTCTTCGGGGCAGGGCTCCCCAAAAAGACACACAGTTGGGTGTCTGTTTCTCTGAGTTCAAAAGGGGGGAACCAAAACCTAATGGTCGACTTAGTTGAGGTAAACAGTTCTTACCACTAGGGTTCAACCAATTTCCATGAAAGGAATGGTTACCCGCATTTGGATGATGAAAACCCGCCTCAAAATAACACTGGTAGTTAGATCCAACTATTGCTTTAATGTCAGGGAAGCCCAGAGCGTCCATCAGAGCGTTTTGAACGGCCAACATCTCCGCAGAACATGTTGTTTCAGAATCTGTCATAGGGTCAACCCCAAAATACATGAAGCATGATTTTCGTGCAGAGCAGACCTGCAAAAACATATTTGGTCAACTTAAAAGCTGTTTCGGGGGATTTGCCGGTCATCTTCAGACCCGCGCCCCTCTCCCTACCTAGGCTGCCCTCAGATCCCCCGCCAAAAGGTTTAACTTTTAGTGGGTGAAATGGAAATCCAACCACTCAACACAAAAAGGCGAAAAAGCTAAGGAACCGGATGGCTGCGAACAACCAACCATTTTGGTTGGTAGGTGAATTCACCACCCATTTTAGAACCTATTTTAGTGGTTGGATTGAATCGGATGTTCACTGGGGCCAACTGATTTGGCTTTCGATGGCCAAGTCAACTTGGTTGACGTTGGGTTTGGGGAGCAACAATTGAGAAAAAACAAATAGCAGTTCAGTGGTTGGATTTCAACCACTCAGCCACAACTGGCGCATTTTTTTTTTGGTTGCAACATGCTTCCCGGTGCGACCAATGTCCACGTCCTCCGGTTCCCCGCCCCCGAGCCGCGCGCGGCGCGGCCCGCACCAACGGCACCGCCTCGCGGCTCAGCGGGAAGCGGCCGGCGCGGTTTTTGGGCGCCGGAAAGACAAATCCCCAAACGGCTCCTCCTTTTTTTTTTGCCGCCTTTCTGCCTCTATACCTCGCTGGCTGAGTGGATGGCCCAAAAAAAGTTCAAACTCTATATTTCCCACTAACATGGTCTTCCCAAAAAGTTTAAAGTTCATGAACTCAGGAAGTGAGATACCCCCTTTTTTCTGGCTCCAAGGCAGAAACACCTCGGGGGTCCTTTCAGAGGGTCCAGGAGCTTGGGCTCTCCGCTCCGCTCCCGGGCTTCCGCGCGGCGGCGCGCGCGAGGTCGTGAATGAGCTGCGACTTCCCGCAGGCCGCGGGGCCGGAGATGCCCAGCGCCGCGGCCTAGCGAGCCGAGGGGGTGGGATTTTTAGGGTTTGGGGTTTAGGGTTTATGGATGGATGGGTGGGTGGGTGGGTGGGTGGGTGGGTGGGTGGGTGGGTGGATGGTGGATGATGGGTGGCTAGGGGGTGGCTTCAGGGGAGGGGCTGGGGGTTGGAACTGGGGGTGGGGTGGCAAAAATGGGCTCCATGGGTGGAACTCGGGGGTGGAACTCGGGGGTGGAACTCGGGGGTGCAACTGGGGTGCAACTGGGGGGCGTGCAACCCGGGGGTTGGGGAGGGGTTGGGGAGAGGGGGGCAATGGAAAGTTGGGGACAGTGGAGCAAGGAGTCTGGGGCGGGTTCAAGATGTTGTGGACCGGGAGTTCTCTTTGAACTAAGGTTTCTTTGGATGAAGGAGCGGAAGCGTGGAGCCTTAGAGGGGTTTTGAAACCAGATGGAAAACTCCTACAGTTTATACTAAAAAAAGCATGGACTGGGCCCCTTCCAAATCCATTTTTTTAACCACCTGAAATCAAACATCCTTTTCAGGCAGGTGGAGGACAATGTTCTTGGGGGCACGAATCACATGGTCTACTTTCCAGTGACAAGGATGGTGCGCACAAGGGGTTGAGACTCGGGTTCGATTTTTCAATCAACAGCGGGTTGAGTCTTTCTTGGGCCAGCTGTCGTTTGCGACCTGGATCTTGCAAACCCGGAATCCTAGAAGCGCAAGCTGCAAGTATCCCAGGTATCCCAGGTGCAGTCAGCAATCAAATATGTGTCACGACATATTCATCCTGGAAACAGCCGGCTTACCCCAAAACCTCGTAGCCTGTAGGTGCGCAATAGGCATCCTCCAAACCCTTCCATGTGCAGGGTGACAACCTGCAGAAAAAGGTTTTTGGCCTGGCTCGCATCACTAGAACCTCTGACATGGTTTGCAGCCTTCAGCCTGCAGGTCATCAATTCGAATGCATCCTCTAAACCCTTCAACCTGCAAACTGGCAACCTGCAGAACGACGTTTTCTTCCACAAAAGCCCAACCACCACTTAAATCTCATTTCACAATAGCATGAAACAATCCCACCCCCTCCCCCTCTCCCCCCCCTCCCCCCCTTCCCCCCTCCCCCTGTCCCCCCCCTCCTTCCCCGCTCCCCCCTCCCCCCCCCTCCCCCCTCGGTTGGCTTCCCTCGCCCCTCGCCCCCCAAAACAAACAATCAAACAAACAACCTCCAGAAAACACATGCCGCAGCCAGCTGGCCTCGAAAAACCGCAGCCAGCTGGGCGGCTCGACCCGGAGCGAGCGCTGGGCGCCCCCGCGTTGGAGCTGGCGCGCAGGGCCGCGGCGAGGCTCAGGAAGCACTTCTCGGACTGCGGGCTGCGCACCTCCGCGACCCAAAAAAGAACTCGATGAAGAGATGTGGCGCTCGCCTTGTCTTGTGGGGGTGGGGGGGGCGAGGGGTTCCCCGACGTGGCTCGCGTTTGTGTGTGTGTGTGTTTTTGGGGGGGAGGGGGGGAAAGGGAAGCCCACCATTTTTGGTGGGTTGAAGGGGAAACCGACGTTTTCCTTTTTTTCCGGGGAAGCTCACCTTTTTTGAAAAGGGTTGAAGGGACACCAACTCCTTGTTTCGTTGTTTCTCAAGGGGAAACCAAAGGACCACCGAAATCCATTTTGTGGGTCCCGAAAAAGCGGCAGACCCAGAAATTTGTAGACTCATAACTTTACTCTGCAAACCGACCTGGAACCTCAAAATATTTCTTTAAAGGAAACTCCTCTTGGAAATTGGATTTGCTTTTTGTAGGGGAGCAACAGTGGGGTCCAAGCCGAGTGGTTGTTTCAGGGCTTGGAGCTGTTGAATTCACACCAAGTCAACGGATAGCTGGGGGGTTTGCCGCCCTCTGATTAGTTGGGCCACAACCCCCCGACCCGTCACGAACCAACCCGCAATTCTTTGCGGGTCCGAGTAATGTTGACCCCGGATTCGTACACCCCGGTTTATCAATATGGGGGTGTCCCCGGTTTTAGTGAGAGCTTATCACTTTTGGAGGGGAACACCCCCCAGATTCATAACCCGGGGCTGATTCATCCGGGGGTCAACCTTCGTGGGCTTGGGTTTCCTCCGGCCCAAGTTGAGCCGGAAAAGATCGATGCGGGCGACACCCGAAGCCGACGAAAACAGGTGCTGAGCCACTGTGCCATTTACCCTCCCAAGCCTGAAAGGAGCGGACCGGCCCGCTTTAGGACACGATCCAAGGGCCTGGCAAGTTGTCCTAGCGAAATCTGGCCATCTAAGTTTCCAACGGAGGCTGACAGGAGGGCTTCAGACTCCCATTGCAATGTTTGAAAATGCGAATTCTAATCATGTTGACCCCGGATAAATACACCCTTCCCATTGATAGGGGGGTGTTCCCTCCAAAAGTGGTCTGAATCCCGAAAGTAACTGGACACCCCCAAAAAATCAACCAGGAGCTTCTGCGTACTCCAAGGTCAACATTGCAGACCCCATAGCGCAGTAGCGCTGAAGTAGGCAGGCACGAAAGGGGCTCACAACATCTGTCCAACTCACTTTCTGAGTAGCTTGGCCAAACAGATGCACTGTGTGACCACCAAAACTGTCTTCCCAAAAAGTACTAAAGTCCAGAAACTCGGGAAGTGAGTCAAAGGAAGCTTCCCTGCTGAGTTTTCCCAAGGCCTCTTTCCCCACGAAGGTGCAGTGCATTGATCTTTGGAAGATCGATGGAGTTGCTCTGGATCCACCAGGGAGGTTTGGCAACAAGCGCAACACCAACAAAACACCCAACGCGCCCAAAAAAAAGCAACAACACCCCCCCCCCCCCCCAAAGAAAAGAAAAAATGAGAAATACAAAAAAAACAACTTAAGCACAAGAAAAACCGCAGAACGCAAAGAACACGAACCAGCGCTCAACAAAAAGACGGGCGCCCTTTACTCATCGACTGATGCCGAAGAGAGTTGAGGCTGCGGCCAGGCCAGGCTGGGCGCCCACGTACTCGTAGCCGTACGCCATGGACCAGTCCAAACTCGGTTCGATCGGATCGACTCGCAGATTCTTCGGCGCGGACCCAAAACTGGGCCGGGCGTGGATGGCGCAAAGGTGGCAATTTGTTTGGGGGTTCCCTTGAAACCATGGCCCCTTTTGGCAGGTTTCGAAAAGGGTTTCAGGGAGGACACCCTGAATGGGCATGCGCTTTTTGTTTCTTTAGAGGGGGGGTTGGAGTTGGACCAGGTCGCGGGCTTGTCTCAAATGAAGCCACAACATGGCCACGGAGTCCAGAAGAGAAGGGTCAACTTGCAAACCCCAAATGGACATACCCCCCAAAAAACATGATGGTTAAACCTGGGGTATACAGGGTACATACAACAAAATCCATCCCAACAAGAAGGCCAAGAGGTGGGGTATGTCCATTTGGGGTATGTAAGTTGGCCCTTAGAAGGATGGGGTTGGATGTGAATTTGATTGGACCGTTCCGGTGGGAGTCATGTCCACTGTTGAGGTGGTTCCCTATTCCATGGTGAGTCCAACAGCCCCCCGAGTGTAACGGAGGCATGTGGGATTCCATGTGGGTCTGTGTCGGAATAGGGAACCTCCCAAAATGGACCGGTGTTCCTTTTGGCTCCCATTTTGTTAAACCACCCAAAGGGTTACGTCAACTTCCCGGACGGCCGTTTTCCCCCCCAAAAAAAAACCGGGCTGGTGCGTCCTCTCGGTTCCACGTGTGCTTTCTCCGAAGGCTTCGTGCCAGGTTCCCCTTCATTTGTGAATTGGATTCGTGGTCCGGACTTGGATTTGAACCGCTGGTTCGGTAGGCAGGAGAGAAGGTAAGGGAAAGAGTTGGGAGGAATGGCACTTCCCTTCCACTCGCTCTTGGACAAGTTCTCGTTAACACATGCATGGGAAACCACCCAACCTCCACACCACCAAACCACCGATTCGGCTCCAACCAGTTTCTGGAGCAGGGGCTTCTTCCGAGGGTGTCTTTTCCAGGGCACCCCCCAAAACGGATCTCGGTGTTCCTTTAAAAGGTTTCGCAGCTTCCCTTTCACACCCCCCCTCAAACAGGGTATCCTCCAAGGAAACAAGAGCCATGTTGGTGTGTCTTTGGTTCAGGCTTCCCTTTTGGTCATGGAAGCCAAACCGGAAAGCGCCACCATCCATGTTTGGGTGTCCGATTCGCTTCGCTCTTCGCTCCACGTCTTTTTCCCCCCAAC